>JANJYJ010000977.1:52931-414590 GCA_033220585.1 Dipteronia sinensis
CTGTTTAGCTATTTCCTAGTCTCGTGATCTGGATAGCAACTATGCTCTTATACTCAGACCCTTCTTGGGGGTGGTAGCCCGACCAAGGCATCAGGATGGCTTTTTAGCTATTTCCTGGTGTCGAGATCTTGACGGCAACTATACTCTTACACTCAGACCCTTCTTGGGGTGGCAGCCCGACAAAGGCATCAGGAGGGTTGTTTAACTATTTCCTGGTCTCGAGATCTGGATGGCAACTATACTCTTACACTCAGACCCTTCTGGGGGTGGTAGCCCGACCAAAGCATCCAGAGGGTTGTTTAGCTATTCTTGGTCTCGAGATCTGGATGGCAACTATGCTCTTACACTCAGACCCTTCTTGGGGGTGGTAGCCCGACCAAGGCATCAGGAGGGCCGTTTAGCTATTTCCTAGTCTCATGATCTGGATGGCAACTATGCTCTTACACTCAGACCCTTCTGGGGGTGGTAGCCCGACCAAGGCATCAAGAGGGTTGTTAGCAATTTCCTGGTCTCAAGATCTGGATGGCAACTATGCTCTTACACTCAGACCCTTCTTTGGGGTGGAAGCCCGACCAAGGCATCAGGAGTGTTGTTTAGCTATTTCCAGGTCTCGAGAACTAGGATGGCAACTATGCTCTTACACTCGGACCCTGCTTAGGGGTGGTAGCCCGACCAAGGCATTGGGAGGGTTGTTTAAACTATTTCCTGGTCTCGAGATCTAGATGGCAACTATGCTCTTACACTTAGACCCTTCTAGGGGTGGTAGCCCGACCAAGGCATCAAGAGGGTTGTTTAGCTATTTCCTGGTCTCAAGATCTGGATGGCAACTATGCTCTTACACTCAGACCCTGCTTGTGGGTGGTAGTCCAACCAAGGCATCAGGAGGGTTGTTAGCTATTTCCTGGTCTTACGATATGATGGCAACTATGCTCTTACACTCAGACCCTTCTTGGGGTTGGTTGCCCGACCAAGGCATTAGGATGGCTGTTTAGCTATTTCCTGGTCTCGAGATCTGGATGGCAACAATGCTCTTACACTCAGACCCTTCTTGGGGATGGTAGCCTGACCAAGGCATCAGGAGGGTTGTTTAGCTATTTCCTGGTCTCGAGATCTAGATGGCAACTATGCCATTACACTCAGACCCTTCTTGGGAGTGGTAGCCCGACCAACGCATCAGGAGGGCTGTTTAGCTACTTCCTGGTTTGGAGATCTGGATGGCAACTATGCTCTTACACTCAGACTCTGTTTGGGCGTGGTAGCCCGACCAAGGCATTAGGAGGGCTGTTTAGCTACTTCTGGTCTCGTGATCTGGATGGCAACTATGCACTTATACTCAGACCCTTCATGGGGGTGGTAGCCCAACCAAGGCATCAAGTGGGCTGTTTAGCTATTTCCTGGTCTCGAGATCTGGATGGCAACTATACTCTTACACTCAGACCCTTCTTGGGGATGGTAGCCCGACCAAGGCATTAGGAGGGCTGTTTAGCTATTTCCTAGTCTCGAGATCTGGACGGTAACTATACACTTACACTCAGACCCTTCTTGGGGATAGTAGCCCGACCAAGGCATTAGGAGGGCTGTTATCTATTTCCTGGTCTCAAGATCTGGATGGCAACTATGCTCTTACACTCAGACCCTTCTTGGGGTGGTAGCCCGACCATGGCATCAGGAGGGTTGTATAGCTATCTACAGGTCTCGAGATCTGGATGGCTATGCTCTTACACTTAGACCCTTCTTAGGGGTGGTAGCCCCAAAAAAGGCATCAGGAGGCCTGTTTAGCTATTTCCTGGTCTCGAGATCTGGATGGCAACTATGCTCTTACACTCAGACCCTTCTGGGGGTGGTAGCCCGACCAAAGCATCCAAAGGGTTGTTTAGCTATTTCTTGGTCTCGAGATCTGGATGGCAACTATGCTCTTACACTCAGACCCTTCTTGGGGGTGGTAGCCCGACCAAGGCATCAGGAGGGCTGTTTAGCTATTTCCTAGTCTCGTGATCTGGATGGCAACTATGCTCTTATACTCAGACCCTTCATGGGGGTGGTAGCCCGACCAAGGCATCAGGAGGGCTTTTTAGCTATTTCCTGGTCTCGAGATCTAGACGGCACTATACTCTTACACTCAGACCCTTCATGGGGGTGGTAGCCCGACCAAGGCATTAGGAGGGCTGTGAGCTATTTCCTGGTCTCGAGATCTGGATGGCAACAATGCTCTTACACTCATGACCCTTCTTGGGGGTGGTAGCCTGACCAAGGCATCAGGAGGGCTGTTTAGCTATTTCCTAGTCTCGTGATCTGGATGGCAACTATGCTCTTACACTCAGACACTTCATGGGGGTGGTAGCCCGACCAAGGCATCAGGAGGGCTTTTTAGCTATTTCCTGGTGTCGAGATCTTGACGGCAACTATACTCTTACACTCAGACCCTTCTTGGGGTGGTAGCCCGACAAAGGCATCAGGAGGGTTGTTTAAACTATTTCCTGGTCTCGAGATCTGGATGGCAACAATGCTGTTACACTCAGGACCCTTCTTGGGGGTGGTAGCCCGACCAAGGCATCAGGAGGGTTGTTTAGCTATTTCCTGGTCTAGAGCATCTAGATGGCAACTATGCTTTTACACTCAGACCCTTCTTGGGGGTGGTAGCCCGACCAAGGCATCAGGATGGTTGTTTAGCTATTTCATGGTCTCAAGATCTAAATGGCAACTATGCTCTTACACTCAGACCCTTCCTGGGGGTGGTAGCCCGACCAAGGCATCAGGAGTGTTTTTAACTATTTCCTGGTCTCGAGATCTGGATGGCAACTATACTCTTACACTCAGACCCTTCTGGGGGTGGTAGCCCGACCAAAGCATCCAGAGGGTTATTTAGCTATTTCTTGGTCTCGAGATCTGGATGGCAACTATGCTCTTACACTCAGACCCTTCTTGGGGGTGGTAGCCCGACCAAGTCATCAGGAGGGCCGTTTAGCTATTTCCTAGTCTCATGATCTAGATGGCAACTATGCTCTTATACTCAGACCCTTCATGGGAGTGGTAGCCCGACCAAGGCATCAGGAGGGCTTTTTAGCTATTTCCTGGTCTTGAGATATGGACGGCAACTATACTCTTACACTCAGACCCTTCATAGGGGTGGTAGCCCGACCAAGGCATTAGGAGGGCTGTTTAGCTATTTCCTGATCTTGAGATCTAGATGGCAACAATGCTCTTACACTCATGACCCTTCTTGGGGGTGGTAGCCCGACCAAGGCATCAGGAGGGCTGTTTAGCTATTTCCTAGTTTCGTGATCTGGATGGCAACTATGCTCTTACACTCAGACCCTTCACGGGGGTGGTAGCCCGACCAAGGCATCAGGATGGCTTTTTAGCTATTTCCTGGTGTCGAGATCTTGACGGCAACTATACTCTTACACTCAGACCTTTCTTGGGGGTGGTAGCCCGACCTAGGCATTAGGAGGGCTGTTTAGCTATTTCCTGGTCTCGAGATCTGGATGGCAACAATGCTATTACACTTTGGACCCTTCTTGGGGGTGGTAGCCCGACCAAGGCATCATGAGGGTTGTTTAGCTACTTCCTGGTCTAGAGCATCTAGATGGCAACTATCCTCTTACACTCAGACCCTTCATGGGGGTGGTAGCCCGACCAAGGCATTAGGAGGGCTGTTTAGTTATTTCCTGGTCTCGAGATCTGGATGGCAACAATGCTCTTACACTAATAACCCTTCTTGGGGGTGGTAGCACGACCAAGGCATCAAGAGGGCTGTTTAGCTATTTCCTAGTCTCGTGATCTGGATGGCAACTATGCTCTTATACTCAGACCCTTCATAGGGGTGGTAGCCCGACCAAGGCATCAGGAGGGCTTTTAACTATTTCCTGGTCTCGAGATCTGGACGGCAACTATACTCTTACACTCAGACCCTTCATGGGGGTGGTAGCCCGACCAAGGCATTAGGAGGGCTGTTTAGCTATTTCCTGATCTCGAGATCTGGATGGCAACAATGCTCTTACACTCATGATCCTTCTTGGGGTGGTAGCCCGACCAAGGCATCAGGAGGGCTGTTTAGCTATTTCCTAGTCTCGTGATCTGGATAGCAACTATGCTCTTATACTCAGACCCTTCTTGGGGGTGGTAGCCCGACCAAGGCATCAGGATGGCTGTTTAGCTATTTCCTAGTCTCATGATCTGGATGGCAACTATGCTCTTATACTCAGACCCTTCATGGGAGTGGTAGCCCGACCAAGGCATCAGGAGGGCTTTTTAGCTATTTCCTGGTCTCGAGATCTGGACGGCAACTATACTCTTACACTCAGACCCTTCATGGGGGTGGTAGCCCGACCAAGGCATTAGGTGGGCTGTTTAGCTATTTCCTGATCTCGAGATCTGGATGGCAACAATGCTCTTACACTCATGATCCTTCTTGGGGGTGGTAGCCCGACCAAGGCATCAGGAGGGCTGTTTAGCTATTTCCTAGTCTCGTGATCTGGATAGCAACTATGCTCTTATACTCAGACCCTTCTTGGGGGTGGTAGCCCGACCAAGGCATCAGGATGGCTTTTTAGCTATTTCCTGGTGTCGAGATCTTGACGGCAACTATACTCTTACACTCAGACCCTTCTTGGGGTGGCAGCCCGACAAAGGCATCAGGAGGGTTGTTTAACTATTTCCTGGTCTCGAGATCTGGATGGCAACTATACTCTTACACTCAGACCCTTCTGGGGGTGGTAGCCCGACCAAAGCATCCAGAGGGTTGTTTAGCTATTTCTTGGTCTCGAGATCTGGATGGCAACTATGCTCTTACACTCAGACCCTTCTTGGGGGTGGTAGCCCGACCAAGGCATCAGGAGGGCCGTTTAGCTATTTCCTAGTCTCATGATCTGGATGGCAACTATGCTCTTATACTCAGACCCTTCATGGGAGTGGTAGCCCGACCAAGGCATCAGGAGGGCTGTTTAGCTATTTCCTGATCTCGAGATCTGGATGGCAACAATGCTCTTACACTCATGATCCTTCTTGGGGGTGGTAGCCCGACCAAGGCATCAGGAGGGCTGTTTAGCTATTTCCTAGTCTCGTGATCTGGATAGCAACTATGCTCTTATACTCAGACCCTTCTTGGGGGTGGTAGCCCGACCAAGGCATCAGGATGGCTTTTTAGCTATTTCCTGGTCTCGAGATCTGGATGGCAATTATGCTCTTACACTCAGACCCTTCTGGGGGTGGTAGCCCGACCAAGGCATCAAGAGGGTTGTTTAGCTATTTCCTGGTCTCAAGATCTGGATGGCAACTATGCTCTTACACTCAGACCCTTCTTTGGGGTGGTAGCCGACCAAGGCATTAGGAGGGCTTTTTAGCTATTTCCTGGTCTCGAGATCTTGACGGCAACTATACTCTTACACTCAGACCCTTCTTGGGGGTGGTAGCCCGACCAAGGCATTAGGAGTGCTGTTTAGCTATTTCCTGGTCTCGAGATCTGGATGGCAATAATGCTCTTACACTCAGACCGTTCTTGGAGGTGGTAGCCCGACCAAGGCAACAGGAGGGTTGTTTAACTATTTCCTGGTCTCGAGATCTAGATGGCAACTATGCTCTTACACTCAGACCCTTCTTGGGGGTGGTAGCCCGACCAAGGCATCAGGAGGGTTGTTTAACTATTTCCTGGTCTCGAGATCTGGATGGAAACTATGTTCTTACACTCAGACCCTTCTGGGGGTGGTAGCTCGACCAAGGCATCAAGAGGGTTGTTTAGCTATTTCCTGGTCTCAAGATCTGGATGGCAACTATGCTCTTATACTCAGGACCCTTCTTTGGGGTGGTAGCCCGACCAAGGCATCAAGAGGGCTTTTTAGCTATTTCCTGGTCTCGAGATCTGGACGGCAACTATATTCTTACACTCAGACCCTTCTTGGGGGTGGTAGCCTGACCAAGGCATTAGGAGTGCTATTTAGCTATTTCCTGGTCTTGTGATCTGGATGGCAACAATGCTCTTACACTCAGGACCCTTCTTGGGGGTGGTCGCCCGACCAAGGCATCAGGAGGGTTGTTTAACTATTTCCTGGTCTCGAGATCTTGACGGCAACTATACTCTTACACTCAGACCCTTCTTGGGGGTGGTAGCCTGACCAAGGCATCAGGAGGGTTGTTTAACTATTTCCTGGCCTCGAGATCTAGATGGCAACAATGCTCTTACACTCAGGACCCTTCTTCGGGGTGGTAGCCCGACCAAGGCATCAGGAGGGTTTTTTAGCAATTTTCTGGTCTCGAGATCTAGATGGCAACTATGCTCTTACACTCAGACCCTTCTTGGGGGTGGTAGCCCGACCAAGGCATCAGGAGGGTTGTTTAACTATTTCCTGGTCTCGAGATCTAGATGGCAACTATGCTCTTACACTCAGACCTTTCTTGGGGGTGGTAGCCCGACAAAGGCATCAGGAGGGTTGTTTAACTATTTCCTGGTCTCGAGATCTGGATGGCAACTATGTTCTTACACTTAGACCCTTCTGGGGGTGGTAGCCCGACCAAGGCATCAAGAGGGTTGTTTAGCTATTTCCTGGTCTCAAGATCTGGATGGCAACTATGCTCTTATACTCAGGACCCTTCTTTGGGGTGGTAGCCCGACCAAGGCATCAAGAGGGCTTTTTAGCTATTTCCTGGTCTCGAGATCTGGACGGCAACTATATTCTTACACTCAGACCCTTCTTGGGGGTGGTAGCCTGACCAAGGCATTAGGAGTGCTATTTAGCTATTTCCTGGTCTTGAGATCTGGATGGCAACAATGCTCTTACACTCAGGACCCTTCTTGGGGGTGCTCGCCCAACCAAGGCATCAGGAGGGTTGTTTAACTATTTCCTGGTCTCGAGATCTGGATGGCAACTATGCTCTTACACTCAGACCCTTCTGGGGGTGGTAGCCCAACCAAGGCATCAGGATAGTTGTTTAACTATTTCCTGGTCTCGAGATCTAGATGGCAACTATGCTCTTACACTCAGACCCTTCTTGGGGTTGGTAGCCCGACCAAGGCATCAGGAGGGTTGTTTAACTATTTCCTGGTCTCGAGATCTGGATGGCAACTATGCTCTTACACTCAGACCCTTCTTTGGGGTGGTAGCCCGACCAAGGCATCAGGAGGGCTTTTTAGCTATTTCCTGGTTTCGAGATCTGGACGGCAACTATACTCTTACACTCAGACCCTTCTTGGGGGTGGTAGCCCGACCAAGGAATTAGGAGTGCTGTTTAGCTATTTCCTGGTCACGAGATCTGGATGGCAACAATGCTCTTACACCCAGGACCATTCTTGGGGGTGGTAGCCCGACCAAGGCATCATGAGGGTTTTTTAGCTATTTCCTGGTCTCGAGATCTGGATGGCAACTATGCTCTTATACTCAGGACCCTTCTTTGGGGTGGCAGCCCGACCAAGGCATCAGGAGGGCTTTTTAGCTATTTCCTGGTCTCGAGATCTAGATGGCAACTATGCTCTTACACTCAGACCCTTCTTGGGGGTGGTAGCCCGACCTAGGCATCAGGAGGGTTGTTTAACTATTTCCTGGTCTCGAGATCCGGATGACAACTATGCTCTTACAATCAGACCCTTATGGGGGTGGTAGCCCGACCAAGGCATCAAGAGGGTTGTTTAGCTGTTTCCTGGTCTCAAGATCTGGATGGCAACTATGCTCTTACACTCAGACCCTTCTTTGGGGTGGTAGCCCGACCAAGGCATCAGGAGGGTTTTTTAGCAATATTCTGGTCTGGGGATCTAGATGGCAACTATGCTCTTACAGTTAGACCATTCTTGGGGGTGGTAGCCCGACCAAGGCATCAGAAGGGTTGTTTAAGTATTTCCTGGTCTCGGGATCTGTATGGAAACTATGCTCTTACACTCAGACCCTTCTGGGGGTTGTAGCCCAACCAAGGCATCAAGAGGGTTGCTTAGCTATTTCCTGGTCTCAAGATCTGGATGGCAACTATGCTCTTACACTTAGACCCTTCTTTGGGGTGGTAGCCCGACCAAGGCATTAGGAGGGCTTTTTAGTTATTTCCTGGTCTCGAGATCTTGACGGCAACTATACTCTTACACTCAGACCCTTCTTGGGGGTGGTAACCCGACCAAGGCATTAGGAGTGCTGTTTAGCTATTTCCTGGTCTCGAGATCTGGATGGCAATAATGCTCTTACACTCAGACCCTTCTTGGAGGTGGTAGCCCGACCAAGGCATCAGGAGGGTTGTTTAGCTATTTCCTAGTCTCGTGATCTGGATGTCAACTATGCTCTTATACTCAGACCCTTCATGGGGGTGGTAGCCCGACCAAGGCATCAGAAGGGCTTTTTAGCTATTTCCTGGTTCGAGATCTGGACGGCAACTATACTCTTACACTCAGACCCTTCTTGGGGGTGGTAGCCCGACCAAGGAATTAGGAGTGCTGTTTAGCTATTTCCTGGTCACGAGATCTGGATGGCAACAATGCTCTTACACCCAGGACCATTCTTGGGGGTGGTAGCCCGACCAAGGCATCATGAGGGTTTTTTAGCTATTTCCTGGTCTCGAGATCTGGATGGCAACTATGCTCTTATACTCAGGACCCTTCTTTGGGGTGGCAGCCCGACCAAGGCATCACGAGGGCTTTTTAGCTATTTCCTGGTCTCGAGATCTAGATGGCAACTATGCTCTTACACTCAGACCCTTCTTGGGGGTGGTAGCCCGACCAAGGTATCAGGAGGGTTGTTTAACTATTTCCTAGTCTCGAGATCCGGATGGCAACTATGCTCTTACACTCAGACCCTTCTGGGGGTGGTAGCCCGACCAAGGCATCTAGAGGGTTGTTTAGCAATTTCCTGGTCTCAAGATCTGGATGGCAACTATGCTCTTACACTCAGACCCTTCTTTGGGGTGGAAGCCCGACCAAGGCATCAGGAGGGTTGTTTAGCTATTTCCAGGTCTCGAGAACTAGATGGCAACTATGCTCTTACACTCGGACCCTGCTTAGGGGTGGTAGCCCGACCAAGGCATTGGGAGGGTTGTTTAACTATTTCCTGGTCTCGAGATCTAGATGGCAACTATGCTCTTACACTTAGACCCTTCTAGGGGTGGTAGCCCGACCAAGGCATCAAGAGGGTTGTTTAGCTATTTCCTGGTCTCAAGATCTGGATGGCAACTATGCTCTTACACTCAGACCCTGCTTTGGGGTGGTAGTCCGACCAAGGCATCAGGAGGGTTGTTTAGCTATTTCCCGGTCTTACGATATGGATGGCAACTATGCTCTTACACTCAGACCCTTCTTGGGGTTGGTTGCCCGACCAAGGCATTAGGATGGCTGTTTAGCTATTTCCTGGTCTCGAGATCTGGATGGCAACAATGCTCTTACACTCAGACCCTTCTTGGGGATGGTAGCCTGACCAAGGCATCAGGAGGGTTGTTTAGCTATTTCCTGGTCTCGAGATCTAGATGGCAACTATGCCATTACACTCAGACCCTTCTTGGGAGTGGTAGCCCGACCAACGCATCAGGAGGGCTGTTTAGCTACTTCCTGGTTTGGAGATCTGGATGGCAACTATGCTCTTACACTCAGACTCTGTTTGGGCGTGGTAGCCCGACCAAGGCATTAGGAGGGCTGTTTAGCTACTTCCTGGTCTCGTGATCTGGATGGCAACTATGCACTTATACTCAGACCCTTCATGGGGGTGGTAGCCCAACCAAGGCATCAAGTGGGCTGTTTAGCTATTTCCTGGTCTCGAGATCTGGATGGCAACTATACTCTTACACTCAGACCCTTCTTGGGGATGGTAGCCCGACCAAGGCATTAGGAGGGCTGTTTAGCTATTTCCTAGTCTCGAGATCTGGACGGTAACTATACACTTACACTCAGACCCTTCTTGGGGATAGTAGCCCGACCAAGGCATTAGGAGGGCTGTTTATCTATTTCCTGGTCTCAAGATCTGGATGGCAACTATGCTCTTACACTCAGACCCTTCTTGGGGTGGTAGCCCGACCATGGCATCAGGAGGGTTGTATAGCTATCTACAGGTCTCGAGATCTGGATGGCTATGCTCTTACACTTAGACCCTTCTTAGGGGTGGTAGCCCCAAAAAAGGCATCAGGAGGCCTGTTTAGCTATTTCCTGGTCTCGAGATCTGGATGGCAACTATGCTCTTACACTCAGACCCTTCTGGGGGTGGTAGCCCGACCAAAGCATCCAAAGGGTTGTTTAGCTATTTCTTGGTCTCGAGATCTGGATGGCAACTATGCTCTTACACTCAGACCCTTCTTGGGGGTGGTAGCCCGACCAAGGCATCAGGAGGGCTGTTTAGCTATTTCCTAGTCTCGTGATCTGGATGGCAACTATGCTCTTATACTCAGACCCTTCATGGGGGTGGTAGCCCGACCAAGGCATCAGGAGGGCTTTTTAGCTATTTCCTGGTCTCGAGATCTAGACGGCAACTATACTCTTACACTCAGACCCTTCATGGGGGTGGTAGCCCGACCAAGGCATTAGGAGGGCTGTGAGCTATTTCCTGGTCTCGAGATCTGGATGGCAACAATGCTCTTACACTCATGACCCTTCTTGGGGGTGGTAGCCTGACCAAGGCATCAGGAGGGCTGTTTAGCTATTTCCTAGTCTCGTGATCTGGATGGCAACTATGCTCTTACACTCAGACACTTCATGGGGGTGGTAGCCCGACCAAGGCATCAGGAGGGCTTTTTAGCTATTTCCTGGTGTCGAGATCTTGACGGCAACTATACTCTTACACTCAGACCCTTCTTGGGGTGGTAGCCCGACAAAGGCATCAGGAGGGTTGTTTAACTATTTCCTGGTCTCGAGATCTGGATGGCAACAATGCTGTTACACTCAGGACCCTTCTTGGGGGTGGTAGCCCGACCAAGGCATCAGGAGGGTTGTTTAGCTATTTCCTGGTCTAGAGCATCTAGATGGCAACTATGCTTTTACACTCAGACCCTTCTTGGGGGTGGTAGCCCGACCAAGGCATCAGGATGGTTGTTTAGCTATTTCATGGTCTCAAGATCTAAATGGCAACTATGCTCTTACACTCAGACCCTTCCTGGGGGTGGTAGCCCGACCAAGGCATCAGGAGTGTTTTTAACTATTTCCTGGTCTCGAGATCTGGATGGCAACTATACTCTTACACTCAGACCCTTCTGGGGGTGGTAGCCCGACCAAAGCATCCAGAGGGTTATTTAGCTATTTCTTGGTCTCGAGATCTGGATGGCAACTATGCTCTTACACTCAGACCCTTCTTGGGGGTGGTAGCCCGACCAAGTCATCAGGAGGGCCGTTTAGCTATTTCCTAGTCTCATGATCTAGATGGCAACTATGCTCTTATACTCAGACCCTTCATGGGAGTGGTAGCCCGACCAAGGCATCAGGAGGGCTTTTTAGCTATTTCCTGGTCTTGAGATATGGACGGCAACTATACTCTTACACTCAGACCCTTCATAGGGGTGGTAGCCCGACCAAGGCATTAGGAGGGCTGTTTAGCTATTTCCTGATCTTGAGATCTAGATGGCAACAATGCTCTTACACTCATGACCCTTCTTGGGGGTGGTAGCCCGACCAAGGCATCAGGAGGGCTGTTTAGCTATTTCCTAGTTTCGTGATCTGGATGGCAACTATGCTCTTACACTCAGACCCTTCACGGGGGTGGTAGCCCGACCAAGGCATCAGGATGGCTTTTTAGCTATTTCCTGGTGTCGAGATCTTGACGGCAACTATACTCTTACACTCAGACCTTTCTTGGGGGTGGTAGCCCGACCTAGGCATTAGGAGGGCTGTTTAGCTATTTCCTGGTCTCGAGATCTGGATGGCAACAATGCTATTACACTTTGGACCCTTCTTGGGGGTGGTAGCCCGACCTAGGCATTAGGAGGGCTGTTTAGCTATTTCCTGGTCTCGAGATCTGGATGGCAACAATGCTATTACACTTTGGACCCTTCTTGGGGGTGGTAGCCCGACCAAGGCATCAGGAGGGTTGTTTAGCTACTTCCTGGTCTAGAGCATCTAGATGGCAACTATCCTCTTACACTCAGACCCTTCATGGGGGTGGTAGCCCGACCAAGGCATTAGGAGGGCTGTTTAGTTATTTCCTGGTCTCGAGATCTGGATGGCAACAATGCTCTTACACTAATAACCCTTCTTGGGGGTGGTAGCACGACCAAGGCATCAAGAGGGCTGTTTAGCTATTTCCTAGTCTCGTGATCTGGATGGCAACTATGCTCTTACACTCAGACCCTTCACGGGGGTGGTAGCCCGACCAAGGCATCAGGATGGCTTTTTAGCTATTTCCTGGTGTCGAGATCTTGACGGCAACTATACTCTTACACTCAGACCTTTCTTGGGGGTGGTAGCCCGACCTAGGCATTAGGAGGGCTGTTTAGCTATTTCCTGGTCTCGAGATCTGGATGGCAACAATGCTATTACACTTTGGACCCTTCTTGGGGGTGGTAGCCCGACCAAGGCATCAGGAGGGTTGTTTAGCTACTTCCTGGTCTAGAGCATCTAGATGGCAACTATCCTCTTACACTCAGACCCTTCATGGGGGTGGTAGCCCGACCAAGGCATTAGGAGGGCTGTTTAGTTATTTCCTGGTCTCGAGATCTGGATGGCAACAATGCTCTTACACTAATAACCCTTCTTGGGGGTGGTAGCACGACCAAGGCATCAAGAGGGCTGTTTAGCTATTTCCTAGTCTCGTGATCTGGATGGCAACTATGCTCTTATACTAAGACCCTTCATAGGGGTGGTAGCCCGACCAAGGCATCAGGAGGGCTTTTAACTATTTCCTGGTCTCGAGATCTGGACGGCAACTATACTCTTACACTCAGACCCTTCATGGGGGTGGTAGCCCGACCAAGGCATTAGGAGGGCTGTTTAGCTATTTCCTGATCTCGAGATCTGGATGGCAACAATGCTCTTACACTCATGATCCTTCTTGGGGGTGGTAGCCCGACCAAGGCATCAGGAGGGCTGTTTAGCTATTTCCTAGTCTCGTGATCTGGATAGCAACTATGCTCTTATACTCAGACCCTTCTTGGGGGTGGTAGCCCGACCAAGGCATCAGGATGGCTGTTTAGCTATTTCCTAGTCTCATGATCTGGATGGCAACTATGCTCTTATACTCAGACCCTTCATGGGAGTGGTAGCCCGACCAAGGCATCAGGAGGGCTTTTTAGCTATTTCCTCGTCTCGAGATCTGGACGGCAACTATACTCTTACACTCAGACCCTTCATGGGGGTGGTAGCCCGACCAAGGCATTAGGAGGGCTGTTTAGCTATTTCCTGATCTCGAGATCTGGATGGCAACAATGCTCTTACACTCATGATCCTTCTTGGGGGTGGTAGCCCGACCAAGGCATCAGGAGGGCTGTTTAGCTATTTCCTAGTCTCGTGATCTGGATAGCAACTATGCTCTTATACTCAGACCCTTCTTGGGGGTGGTAGCCCGACCAAGGCATCAGGATGGCTTTTTAGCTATTTCCTGGTGTCGAGATCTTGACGGCAACTATACTCTTACACTCAGACCCTTCTTGGGGTGGCAGCCCGACAAAGGCATCAGGAGGGTTGTTTAACTATTTCCTGGTCTCGAGATCTGGATGGCAACTATACTCTTACACTCAGACCCTTCTGGGGGTGGTAGCCCGACCAAAGCATCCAGAGGGTTGTTTAGCTATTTCTTGGTCTCGAGATCTGGATGGCAACTATGCTCTTACACTCAGACCCTTCTTGGGGGTGGTAGCCCGACCAAGGCATCAGGAGGGCCGTTTAGCTATTTCCTAGTCTCATGATCTGGATGGCAACTATGCTCTTACACTCAGACCCTTCTGGGGGTGGTAGCCCGACCAAGGCATCAAGAGGGTTGTTTAGCAATTTCCTGGTCTCAAGATCTGGATGGCAACTATGCTCTTACACTCAGACCCTTCTTTGGGGTGGAAGCCCGACCAAGGCATCAGGAGGGTTGTTTAGCTATTTCCAGGTCTCGAGAACTGGATGGCAACTATGCTCTTACACTCGGACCCTGCTTAGGGGTGGTAGCCCGACCAAGGCATTGGGAGGGTTGTTTAACTATTTCCTGGTCTCGAGATCTAGATGGCAACTATGCTCTTACACTTAGACCCTTCTAGGGGTGGTAGCCCGACCAAGGCATCAAGAGGGTTGTTTAGCTATTTCCTGGTCTCAAGATCTGGATGGCAACTATGCTCTTACACTCAGACCCTGCTTTGGGGTGGTAGTCCGACCAAGGCATCAGGAGGGTTGTTTAGCTATTTCCTGGTCTTACGATATGGATGGCAACTATGCTCTTACACTCAGACCCTTCTTGGGGTTGGTTGCCCGACCAAGGCATTAGGATGGCTGTTTAGCTATTTCCTGGTCTCGAGATCTGGATGGCAACAATGCTCTTACACTCAGACCCTTCTTGGGGATGGTAGCCTGACCAAGGCATCAGGAGGGTTGTTTAGCTATTTCCTGGTCTCGAGATCTAGATGGCAACTATGCCATTACACTCAGACCCTTCTTGGGAGTGGTAGCCCGACCAACGCATCAGGAGGGCTGTTTAGCTACTTCCTGGTTTGGAGATCTGGATGGCAACTATGCTCTTACACTCAGACTCTGTTTGGGCGTGGTAGCCCGACCAAGGCATTAGGAGGGCTGTTTAGCTACTTCCTGGTCTCGTGATCTGGATGGCAACTATGCACTTATACTCAGACCCTTCATGGGGGTGGTAGCCCAACCAAGGCATCAAGTGGGCTGTTTAGCTATTTCCTGGTCTCGAGATCTGGATGGCAACTATACTCTTACACTCAGACCCTTCTTGGGGATGGTAGCCCGACCAAGGCATTAGGAGGGCTGTTTAGCTATTTCCTAGTCTCGAGATCTGGACGGTAACTATACACTTACACTCAGACCCTTCTTGGGGATAGTAGCCCGACCAAGGCATTAGGAGGGCTGTTTATCTATTTCCTGGTCTCAAGATCTGGATGGCAACTATGCTCTTACACTCAGACCCTTCTTGGGGTGGTAGCCCGACCATGGCATCAGGAGGGTTGTATAGCTATCTACAGGTCTCGAGATCTGGATGGCTATGCTCTTACACTTAGACCCTTCTTAGGGGTGGTAGCCCCAAAAAAGGCATCAGGAGGCCTGTTTAGCTATTTCCTGGTCTCGAGATCTGGATGGCAACTATGCTCTTACACTCAGACCCTTCTGGGGGTGGTAGCCCGACCAAAGCATCCAAAGGGTTGTTTAGCTATTTCTTGGTCTCGAGATCTGGATGGCAACTATGCTCTTACACTCAGACCCTTCTTGGGGGTGGTAGCCCGACCAAGGCATCAGGAGGGCTGTTTAGCTATTTCCTAGTCTCGTGATCTGGATGGCAACTATGCTCTTATACTCAGACCCTTCATGGGGGTGGTAGCCCGACCAAGGCATCAGGAGGGCTTTTTAGCTATTTCCTGGTCTCGAGATCTAGACGGCAACTATACTCTTACACTCAGACCCTTCATGGGGGTGGTAGCCCGACCAAGGCATTAGGAGGGCTGTGAGCTATTTCCTGGTCTCGAGATCTGGATGGCAACAATGCTCTTACACTCATGACCCTTCTTGGGGGTGGTAGCCTGACCAAGGCATCAGGAGGGCTGTTTAGCTATTTCCTAGTCTCGTGATCTGGATGGCAACTATGCTCTTACACTCAGACACTTCATGGGGGTGGTAGCCCGACCAAGGCATCAGGAGGGCTTTTTAGCTATTTCCTGGTGTCGAGATCTTGACGGCAACTATACTCTTACACTCAGACCCTTCTTGGGGTGGTAGCCCGACAAAGGCATCAGGAGGGTTGTTTAACTATTTCCTGGTCTCGAGATCTGGATGGCAACAATGCTGTTACACTCAGGACCCTTCTTGGGGGTGGTAGCCCGACCAAGGCATCAGGAGGGTTGTTTAGCTATTTCCTGGTCTAGAGCATCTAGATGGCAACTATGCTTTTACACTCAGACCCTTCTTGGGGGTGGTAGCCCGACCAAGGCATCAGGATGGTTGTTTAGCTATTTCATGGTCTCAAGATCTAAATGGCAACTATGCTCTTACACTCAGACCCTTCCTGGGGGTGGTAGCCCGACCAAGGCATCAGGAGTGTTTTTAACTATTTCCTGGTCTCGAGATCTGGATGGCAACTATACTCTTACACTCAGACCCTTCTGGGGGTGGTAGCCCGACCAAAGCATCCAGAGGGTTATTTAGCTATTTCTTGGTCTCGAGATCTGGATGGCAACTATGCTTTTACACTCAGACCCTTCTTGGGGGTGGTAGCCCGACCAAGTCATCAGGAGGGCCGTTTAGCTATTTCCTAGTCTCATGATCTAGATGGCAACTATGCTCTTATACTCAGACCCTTCATGGGAGTGGTAGCCCGACCAAGGCATCAGGAGGGCTTTTTAGCTATTTCCTGGTCTTGAGATATGGACGGCAACTATACTCTTACACTCAGACCCTTCATAGGGGTGGTAGCCCGACCAAGGCATTAGGAGGGCTGTTTAGCTATTTCCTGATCTTGAGATCTAGATGGCAACAATGCTCTTACACTCATGACCCTTCTTGGGGGTGGTAGCCCGACCAAGGCATCAGGAGGGCTGTTTAGCTATTTCCTAGTTTCGTGATCTGGATGGCAACTATGCTCTTACACTCAGACCCTTCACGGGGGTGGTAGCCCGACCAAGGCATCAGGATGGCTTTTTAGCTATTTCCTGGTGTCGAGATCTTGACGGCAACTATACTCTTACACTCAGACCTTTCTTGGGGGTGGTAGCCCGACCTAGGCATTAGGAGGGCTGTTTAGCTATTTCCTGGTCTCGAGATCTGGATGGCAACAATGCTATTACACTTTGGACCCTTCTTGGGGGTGGTAGCCCGACCAAGGCATCAGGAGGGTTGTTTAGCTACTTCCTGGTCTAGAGCATCTAGATGGCAACTATCCTCTTACACTCAGACCCTTCATGGGGGTGGTAGCCCGACCAAGGCATTAGGAGGGCTGTTTAGTTATTTCCTGGTCTCGAGATCTGGATGGCAACAATGCTCTTACACTAATAACCCTTCTTGGGGGTGGTAGCACGACCAAGGCATCAAGAGGGCTGTTTAGCTATTTCCTAGTCTCGTGATCTGGATGGCAACTATGCTCTTATACTCAGACCCTTCATAGGGGTGGTAGCCCGACCAAGGCATCAGGAGGGCTTTTAACTATTTCCTGGTCTCGAGATCTGGACGGCAACTATACTCTTACACTCAGACCCTTCATGGGGGTGGTAGCCCAACCAAGGCATTAGGAGGGCTGTTTAGCTATTTCCTGATCTCGAGATCTGGATGGCAACAATGCTCTTACACTCATGATCCTTCTTGGGGGTGGTAGCCCGACCAAGGCATCAGGAGGGCTGTTTAGCTATTTCCTAGTCTCGTGATCTGGATAGCAACTATGCTCTTATACTCAGACCCTTCTTGGGGGTGGTAGCCCGACCAAGGCATCAGGATGGCTGTTTAGCTATTTCCTAGTCTCATGATCTGGATGGCAACTATGCTCTTATACTCAGACCCTTCATGGGAGTGGTAGCCCGACCAAGGCATCAGGAGGGCTTTTTAGCTATTTCCTGGTCTCGAGATCTGGACGGCAACTATACTCTTACACTCAGACCCTTCATGGGGGTGGTAGCCCGACCAAGGCATTAGGAGGGCTGTTTAGCTATTTCCTGATCTCGAGATCTGGATGGCAACAATGCTCTTACACTCATGATCCTTCTTGGGGGTGGTAGCCCGACCAAGGCATCAGGAGGGCTGTTTAGCTATTTCCTAGTCTCGTGATCTGGATAGCAACTATGCTCTTATACTCAGACCCTTCTTGGGGGTGGTAGCCCGACCAAGGCATCAGGATGGCTTTTTAGCTATTTCCTGGTGTCGAGATCTTGACGGCAACTATACTCTTACACTCAGACCCTTCTTGGGGTGGCAGCCCGACAAAGGCATCAGGAGGGTTGTTTAACTATTTCCTGGTCTCGAGATCTGGATGGCAACTATACTCTTACACTCAGACCCTTCTGGGGGTGGTAGCCCGACCAAAGCATCCAGAGGGTTGTTTAGCTATTTCTTGGTCTCGAGATCTGGATGGCAACTATGCTCTTACACTCAGACCCTTCTTGGGGGTGGTAGCCCGACCAAGGCATCAGGAGGGCCGTTTAGCTATTTCCTAGTCTCATGATCTGGATGGCAACTATGCTCTTATACTCAGACCCTTCATGGGAGTGGTAGCCCGACCAAGGCATCAGGAGGGCTTTTTAGCTATTTCCTGGTCTCGAGATCTGGATGGCAACAATGCTATTACACTTTGGACCCTTCTTGGGGGTGGTAGCCCGACCAAGGCATCAGGAGGGTTGTTTAGCTACTTCCTGGTCTAGAGCATCTAGATGGCAACTATCCTCTTACACTCAGACCCTTCATGGGGGTGGTAGCCCGACCAAGGCATTAGGAGGGCTGTTTAGTTATTTCCTGGTCTCGAGATCTGGATGGCAACAATGCTCTTACACTAATAACCCTTCTTGGGGGTGGTAGCACGACCAAGGCATCAAGAGGGCTGTTTAGCTATTTCCTAGTCTCGTGATCTGGATGGCAACTATGCTCTTATACTCAGACCCTTCATAGGGGTGGTAGCCCGACCAAGGCATCAGGAGGGCTTTTAACTATTTCCTGGTCTCGAGATCTGGACGGCAACTATACTCTTACACTCAGACCCTTCATGGGGGTGGTAGCCCAACCAAGGCATTAGGAGGGCTGTTTAGCTATTTCCTGATCTCGAGATCTGGATGGCAACAATGCTCTTACACTCATGATCCTTCTTGGGGGTGGTAGCCCGACCAAGGCATCAGGAGGGCTGTTTAGCTATTTCCTAGTCTCGTGATCTGGATAGCAACTATGCTCTTATACTCAGACCCTTCTTGGGGGTGGTAGCCCGACCAAGGCATCAGGATGGCTGTTTAGCTATTTCCTAGTCTCATGATCTGGATGGCAACTATGCTCTTATACTCAGACCCTTCATGGGAGTGGTAGCCCGACCAAGGCATCAGGAGGGCTTTTTAGCTATTTCCTGGTCTCGAGATCTGGACGGCAACTATACTCTTACACTCAGACCCTTCATGGGGGTGGTAGCCCGACCAAGGCATTAGGAGGGCTGTTTAGCTATTTCCTGATCTCGAGATCTGGATGGCAACAATGCTCTTACACTCATGATCCTTCTTGGGGGTGGTAGCCCGACCAAGGCATCAGGAGGGCTGTTTAGCTATTTCCTAGTCTCGTGATCTGGATAGCAACTATGCTCTTATACTCAGACCCTTCTTGGGGGTGGTAGCCCGACCAAGGCATCAGGATGGCTTTTTAGCTATTTCCTGGTGTCGAGATCTTGACGGCAACTATACTCTTACACTCAGACCCTTCTTGGGGTGGCAGCCCGACAAAGGCATCAGGAGGGTTGTTTAACTATTTCCTGGTCTCGAGATCTGGATGGCAACTATACTCTTACACTCAGACCCTTCTGGGGGTGGTAGCCCGACCAAAGCATCCAGAGGGTTGTTTAGCTATTTCTTGGTCTCGAGATCTGGATGGCAACTATGCTCTTACACTCAGACCCTTCTTGGGGGTGGTAGCCCGACCAAGGCATCAGGAGGGCCGTTTAGCTATTTCCTAGTCTCATGATCTGGATGGCAACTATGCTCTTATACTCAGACCCTTCATGGGAGTGGTAGCCCGACCAAGGCATCAGAAGGGCTTTTTAGCTATTTCCTGGTCTTGAGATATGGACGGCAACTATACTCTTACACTCAGACCCTTCATGGGGGTGGTAGCCCGACCAAGGCATTAGGAGGGCTGTTTAGCTATTTCCTGATCTCGAGATCTAGATGGCAACAATGCTCTTACACTCATGACCCTTCTTGGGGGTGGTAGCCCGACCAAGGCATCAGGAGGGCTGTTTAGCTATTTCCTAGTTTCGTGATCTGGATGGCAACTATGCTCTTATACTCAGACCCTTCACGGGGGTGGTAGCCCGACCAAGGCATCAGGATGGCTTTTTAGCTATTTCCTGGTGTCGAGATCTTGACGGCAACTATACTCTTACACTCAGACCTTTCTTGGGGGTGGTAGCCCGACCAAGGCATTAGGAGGGCTGTTTAGCTATTTCCTGGTCTCGAGATCTGGATGGCAACAATGCTATTACACTTTGGACCCTTCTTGGGGGTGGTAGCCCGACCAAGGCATCAGGAGGGTTGTTTAGCTATTTCCTGGTCTAGAGCATCTAGATCGCAACTATCCTCTTACACTCAGACCCTTCATGGGGGTGGTAGCCCGACCAAGGCATTAGGAGGGCTATTTAGTTATTTCCTGGTCTCGAGATCTTGATGGCAACAATGCTCTTACACTAATAACCCTTCTTGGGGGTGGTAGCACGACCAAGGCATCAGGAGGGCTGTTTAGCTATTTCGTAGTCTCGTGAACTGGATGGCAACTATGCTCTTATACTCAGACCCTTCATAGGGGTGGTAGCCCGACCAAGGCATCAGGAGGGCTTTTAACTATTTCCTGGTCTCGAGATCTGGACGGCAACTATACTTTTACACTCAGACCCTTCATGGGGGTGGTAGCCCGACCAAGGCATTAGGAGGGCTGTTTAGCTATTTCCTGATCTCGAGATCTGGATGGCAACAATGCTCTTACACTCATGACCCTTATTGGGGGTGGTAGCCCGACCAAGGCATTAGGAGGGTTGTTTAGCTTTTTCTTGGTCTAGAGATCTAGATGGCAACTATGCTTTTACACTCAGACCCTTCTTGGGGGTGGTAGCCCGACCAAGGCATCAGGATGGTTGTTTAGCTATTTCCTGGTCTCAAGATCTAAATGGCAACTATGCTCTTACACTCAGACCCTTCTTGGGGGTGGTAGCCCGACCAAGGCATCAGGAGTGTTTTTAACTATTTCCTGGTCTCGAGATCTGGATGGCAACTCTGCTCTTACACTCAGACCCTTCTGGGGGTGGTAGCCCGACCAAGGCATCCAGAGAGTTGTTTAGCTATTTCTTGGTCTCGAGATCTGGATGGCAACTATGCTCTTACACTCAGACCCTTCTTGGGGGTGGTAGCCCGACCAAGGCATCAGGAGGGCTGTTTAGCTATTTCCTAGTCTCATGATCTGGATGGCAACTATGCTCTTATACTCAGACCCTTCATGGGAGTGGTAGCCCGACCAAGGCATCAGGAGGGCTTTTTAGCTATTTCCTGGTCTCGAGATCTGGACGGCAACTATACTCTTACACTCAGACCCTTCATGGGGGTGGTAGCCCGACCAAGGCATTAGGAGGGCTGTTTAGCTATTTCCTGATCTCGAGATCTGGATGGCAACAATGCTCTTACATTCATGATCCTTCTTGGGGGTGGTAGCCCGACCAAGGCATCAGGAGGGCTGTTTAGCTATTTCCTAGTCTCGTGATCTGGATAGCAACTATGCTCTTATACTCAGACCCTTCTTGGGGGTGGTAGCCCGACCAAGGCATCAGGATGGCTTTTTAGCTATTTCCTGGTGTCGAGATCTTGACGGCAACTATACTCTTACACTCAGACCCTTCTTGGGGTGGCAGCCCGACAAAGGCATCAGGAGGGTTGTTTAACTATTTCCTGGTCTCGAGATCTGGATGGCAACTATACTCTTACACTCAGACCCTTCTGGGGGTGGTAGCCCGACCAAAGCATCCAGAGGGTTGTTTAGCTATTTCTTGGTCTCGAGATCTGGATGGCAACTATGCTCTTACACTCAGACCCTTCTTGGGGGTGGTAGCCCGACCAAGGCATCAGGAGGGCCGTTTAGCTATTTCCTAGTCTCATGATCTGGATGGCAACTATGCTCTTATACTCAGACCCTTCATGGGAGTGGTAGCCCGACCAAGGCATCAGGAGGGCTTTTTAGCTATTTCCTGGTCTTGAGATATGGACGGCAACTATACTCTTACACTCAGACCCTTCATGGGGGTGGTAGCCCGACCAAGGCATTAGGAGGGCTGTTTAGCTATTTCCTGATCTCGAGATCTAGATGGCAACAATGCTCTTACACTCATGACCCTTCTTGGGGGTGGTAGCCCGACCAAGGCATCAGGAGGGCTGTTTAGCTATTTCCTAGTTTCGTGATCTGGATGGCAACTATGCTCTTATACTCAGACCCTTCACGGGGGTGGTAGCCCGACCAAGGCATCAGGATGGCTTTTTAGCTATTTCCTGGTGTCGAGATCTTGACGGCAACTATACTCTTACACTCAGACCTTTCTTGGGGGTGGTAGCCCGACCAAGGCATTAGGAGGGCTGTTTAGCTATTTCCTGGTCTCGAGATCTGGATGGCAACAATGCTATTACACTTTGGACCCTTCTTGGGGGTGGTAGCCCGACCAAGGCATCAGGAGGGTTGTTTAGCTATTTCCTGGTCTAGAGCATCTAGATGGCAACTATCCTCTTACACTCAGACCCTTCATGGGGGTGGTAGCCCGACCAAGGCATTAGGAGGGCTATTTAGTTATTTCCTGGTCTCGAGATCTTGATGGCAACAATGCTCTTACACTAATAACCCTTCTTGGGGGTGGTAGCACGACCAAGGCATCAGGAGGGCTGTTTAGCTATTTCCTAGTCTCGTGAACTGGATGGCAACTATGCTCTTATACTCAGACCCTTCATAGGGGTGGTAGCCCGACCAAGGCATCATGAGGGCTTTTAACTATTTCCTGGTCTCGAGATCTGGACGGCAACTATACTTTTACACTCAGACCCTTCATGGGGGTGGTAGCCCGACCAAGGCATTAGGAGGGCTGTTTAGCTATTTCCTGATCTCGAGATCTGGATGGCAACAATGCTCTTACACTCATGACCCTTATTGGGGGTGGTAGCCCGACCAAGGCATTAGGAGGGTTGTTTAGCTTTTTCTTGGTCTAGAGATCTAGATGGCAACTATGCTTTTACACTCAGACCCTTCTTGGGGGTGGTAGCCCGACCAAGGCATCAGGATGGTTGTTTAGCTATTTCCTGGTCTCAAGATCTAAATGGCAACTATGCTCTTACACTCAGACCCTTCTTGGGGGTGGTAGCCCGACCAAGGCATCAGGAGTGTTTTTAACTATTTCCTGGTCTCGAGATCTGGATGGCAACTATGCTCTTACACTCAGACCCTTCTGGGGGTGGTAGCCCGACCAAAGCATCCAGAGAGTTGTTTAGCTATTTCTTGGTCTCGAGATCTGGATGGCAACTATGCTCTTACACTCAGACCCTTCTTGGGGGTGGTAGCCCGACCAAGGCATCAGGAGGGCTGTTTAGCTATTTCCTAGTCTCATGATCTGGATGGCAACTATGCTCTTATACTCAGACCCTTCATGGGAGTGGTAGCCCGACCAAGGCATCAGGAGGGCTTTTTAGCTATTTCCTGGTCTCGAGATCTGGACGGCAACTATACTCTTACACTCAGACCCTTCATGGGGGTGGTAGCCCGACCAAGGCATTAGGAGGGCTGTTTAGCTATTTCCTGATCTCGAGATCTGGATGGCAACAATGCTCTTACACTCATGATCCTTCTTGGGGGTGGTAGCCCGACCAAGGCATCAGGAGGGCTGTTTAGCTATTTCCTAGTCTCGTGATCTGGATAGCAACTATGCTCTTATACTCAGACCCTTCTTGGGGGTGGTAGCCCGACCAAGGCATCAGGATGGCTTTTTAGCTATTTCCTGGTGTCGAGATCTTGACGGCAACTATACTCTTACACTCAGACCCTTCTTGGGGTGGCAGCCCGACAAAGGCATCAGGAGGGTTGTTTAACTATTTCCTGGTCTCGAGATCTGGATGGCAACTATACTCTTACACTCAGACCCTTCTGGGGGTGGTAGCCCGACCAAAGCATCCAGAGGGTTGTTTAGCTATTTCTTGGTCTCGAGATCTGGATGGCAACTATGCTCTTACACTCAGACCCTTCTTGGGGGTGGTAGCCCGACCAAGGCATCAGGAGGGCCGTTTAGCTATTTCCTAGTCTCATGATCTGGATGGCAACTATGCTCTTATACTCAGACCCTTCATGGGAGTGGTAGCCCGACCAAGGCATCAGGAGGGCTTTTTAGCTATTTCCTGGTCTTGAGATATGGACGGCAACTATACTCTTACACTCAGACCCTTCATGGGGGTGGTAGCCCGACCAAGGCATTAGGAGGGCTGTTTAGCTATTTCCTGATCTCGAGATCTAGATGGCAACAATGCTCTTACACTCATGACCCTTCTTGGGGGTGGTAGCCCGACCAAGGCATCAGGAGGGCTGTTTAGCTATTTCCTAGTTTCGTGATCTGGATGGCAACTATGCTCTTATACTCAGACCCTTCACGGGGGTGGTAGCCCGACCAAGGCATCAGGATGGCTTTTTAGCTATTTCCTGGTGTCGAGATCTTGACGGCAACTATACTCTTACACTCAGACCTTTCTTGGGGGTGGTAGCCCGACCAAGGCATTAGGAGGGCTGTTTAGCTATTTCCTGGTCTCGAGATCTGGATGGCAACAATGCTATTACACTTTGGACCCTTCTTGGGGGTGGTAGCCCGACCAAGGCATCAGGAGGGTTGTTTAGCTATTTCCTGGTCTAGAGCATCTAGATGGCAACTATCCTCTTACACTCAGACCCTTCATGGGGGTGGTAGCCCGACCAAGGCATTAGGAGGGCTATTTAGTTATTTCCTGGTCTCGAGATCTTGATGGCAACAATGCTCTTACACTAATAACCCTTCTTGGGGGTGGTAGCACGACCAAGGCATCAGGAGGGCTGTTTAGCTATTTCCTAGTCTCGTGAACTGGATGGCAACTATGCTCTTATACTCAGACCCTTCATAGGGGTGGTAGCCCGACCAAGGCATCAGGAGGGCTTTTAACTATTTCCTGGTCTCGAGATCTGGACGGCAACTATACTTTTACACTCAGACCCTTCATGGGGGTGGTAGCCCGACCAAGGCATTAGGAGGGCTGTTTAGCTATTTCCTGATCTCGAGATCTGGATGGCAACAATGCTCTTACACTCATGACCCTTATTGGGGGTGGTAGCCCGACCAAGGCATTAGGAGGGTTGTTTAGCTTTTTCTTGGTCTAGAGATCTAGATGGCAACTATGCTTTTACACTCAGACCCTTCTTGGGGGTGGTAGCCCGACCAAGGCATCAGGATGGTTGTTTAGCTATTTCCTGGTCTCAAGATCTAAATGGCAACTATGCTCTTACACTCAGACCCTTCTTGGGGGTGGTAGCCCGACCAAGGCATCAGGAGTGTTTTTAACTATTTCCTGGTCTCGAGATCTGGATGGCAACTATGCTCTTACACTCAGACCCTTCTGGGGGTGGTAGCCCGACCAAAGCATCCAGAGAGTTGTTTAGCTATTTCTTGGTCTCGAGATCTGGATGGCAACTATGCTCTTACACTCAGACCCTTCTTGGGGGTGGTAGCCCGACCAAGGCATCAGGAGGGCTGTTTAGCTATTTCCTAGTCTCATGATCTGGATGGCAACTATGCTCTTATACTCAGACCCTTCATGGGAGTGGTAGCCCGACCAAGGCATCAGGAGGGCTTTTTAGCTATTTCCTGGTCTCGAGATCTGGACGGCAACTATACTCTTACACTCAGACCCTTCATGGGGGTGGTAGCCCGACCAAGGCATTAGGAGGGCTGTTTAGCTATTTCCTGATCTCGAGATCTGGATGGCAACAATGCTCTTACACTCATGATCCTTCTTGGGGGTGGTAGCCCGACCAAGGCATCAGGAGGGCTGTTTAGCTATTTCCTAGTCTCGTGATCTGGATAGCAACTATGCTCTTATACTCAGACCCTTCTTGGGGGTGGTAGCCCGACCAAGGCATCAGGATGGCTTTTTAGCTATTTCCTGGTGTCGAGATCTTGACGGCAACTATACTCTTACACTCAGACCCTTCTTGGGGGTGGTAGCCCGACCAAGGCATTAGGAGGGCTGTTTAGCTATTTCCTGGTCTCGAGATCTGGATAGCAACAATGCTATTACACTTTGGACCCTTCTTGGGGGTGGTAGCCCGACCAAGGCATCAGGAGGGTTGTTTAGCTATTTCCTGGTCTAGAGCATCTAGATGGCAACTATACTCTTACACTCAGACCCTTCATGGGGGTGGAAGCCTGACCAAGGCATTAGGAGGGCTGTTTAGCTATTTCCTGGTCTCGAGATCTGGATGACAACAATGCTCTTACACTCATGACCCTTCTTGGGGGTGGTAGCCCGACCAAGGCATCAGGAGGGCTGTTTAGCTATTTCCTAGTCTTGTGATCTGGATGGCAACTATGCTCTTATACTCAGACCCTTCATGGGGGTGGTAGCCCGACCAAGGCATCAGGAGGGCTTTTTACCTATTTCCTGGTCTCGAGATCTGGACGGCAACTATACTCTTACACTCAGACCCTTCATGGGGGTGGTAGCCCGACCAAGGCATTAGGAGTGCTGTTTAGCTATTTCCTGATCTCGAGATCTGGATGGCAACAATGATCTTACACTCATGACCCTTCATGGGGGTGGTAGCCCGACCAAGGCATTATGAGGGTTGTTTAGCTATTTCTTGGTCTAGAGATCTAGATGGCAACTATGCTTTTACAGTCAGACCCTTCTTGGGGGTGGTAGCCCGACCAAGGCATCAGGATGGTTGTTTAGCTATTTCCTAGTCTCAAGATCTAAATGGCAACTATGCTCTTACACTCAGACCATTCATGGGGGTGGTAGCCCGACCAAGGCATCAGGAGTGTTTTTAACTATTTCCTGGTCTCGAGATCTGGACGGCAACTATGCTCTTACACTCAGACCCTTCTGGGGGTGGTAGCCCGACCAAGGCATTAGGAGGGCTGTTTAGCTATTTCCTGGTCTCGAGATCTGGATGGCAACTATGCTCTTACACTCAGACCCTTCATGGGGGTGGTAGCCTGACCAAGGCATCAGGAGGGCTGTTTAGCTATTTCCTAGTCTCGTGATCTGGATGGCAACTATGCTCTTATACTCAGACCCTTCATGGGGGTGGTAGCCCGACCAAGGCATCAGGAGGGCTTTTTAGCTATTTCCTGGTGTCGAGATCTGGACGGCAACTATACTCTTACACTCAGACCCTTCTTGGGGGTGGTAGCCCGACCAAGGCATCAGGATGGCTTTTTAGCTATTTCCTGGTGTCGAGATCTTGACGGCAACTATACTCTTACACTCAGACCCTTCTTGGGGGTGGTAGCCCGACCAAGGCATTAGGAGGGCTGTTTATCTATTTCCTGGTCTCGAGATCTGGATGGAAACAATGCTATTACACTTTGGAGCCTTCTTGGGGGTGGTAGCCCGACCAAGGCATCAGGAGGGTTGTTTAGCTTTTTCCTGGTCTAGAGCATCTAGATGGCAACTATGCTCTTACACTCAGACCCTTCTTGGGGGTGGTAGCCCGACCAAGGCATCTGTATGGTTGTTAATCTATTTCCTGGTCTCGAGATCTAGATAGCAACTATGCTCTTACACTCAGACCCTTCATGGGGGTGGTAGCCCGACCAAGGCATCAGGAGGGCTGTTTAGCTATTTCCTGGTCTCGAGATCTGGACGGCAATTATACTCTTACACTCAGAACCTTCTTGGGGATGGTAGCCTGACCAAGGCATTAGGAGGGCTGTTTAGCTATTTCCTGGTCTCGAGATCTGGATGTCAACTATGCTCTTACACTCAGACCCTTCTTGGGCGTGGTAGCCCGACCAAGGCATCATGAGGGCTGTTTAGCTATTTCCTAGTCTCGTGATCTGGATGGCAACTATGCTCATATACTCAGACCCTTCATGTGGGTGGTAGCCCGACCAAGGCATCAGGAGGGCTTTTTAGCTATTTCTTGGTCTCGAGATCTGGACGGCAACTATACTCTTACACTCAGACCCTTCGTGGGGGTGGTAGCCCGACCAAGGCATTAGGAGGGCTGTTTAGCTATTTCCTGGTCTCGAGATCTGGATGGCAACAATGCTCTTACACTCATGACCCTTCTTGGGGGTGGCAGCCCGACCAAGGCATCAGGAGGGTTGTTTAGTTATTTCTTGGTCTAGAGATCTAGATGGCAACTATGCTTTTACACTCAAACCCTTCTTGGGGGTGGTAGCCCGACCAAGGCATCAGGATGGTTGTTTAGCTATTTCCTGGTCTCGAGATCTAAATGGCAACTATGCTCTTACACTCAGACCCTTCTTGGGGGTGCTAGCCCGACCAAGGCATCCGGAGGGTTGTTTAACTATTTCCTAGTCTCGATATCTTGATGGCAACTATGTTCTTACACTCAGACCCTTCTGGGGATGGTAGCCCGACCAAGGCATCCAGAGGGTTGTTTAGCTATTTCTTGGTCTCGATATCTGGATGGCAACTATGCTCTTACACTCAGACCCTTCTTGGGGGTGGTAGCCAGACCAAGGCATCAGAAAGGCTGTTTAGCTATTTCCTAGTCTCGTGATCTGGATGGCAACTATGCTCTTATACTCAGACCCTTCATGGGGGTGGTAGCCTGACCAAGGCATTAGGAGGGCTTTTTAGCTATTTCTTGGTCTCGAGATCTTGACGGCAACTATACTCTTACACTCAGACCCTTCTTCAAGGTGGTAGCCCGACCAAGGCATTAGGAGGGCTGTTTAGCTATTTCCTGGTCTCGAGATCTGGATGGCAACTATGCTCTTACACTCAGACCCTTCTGGAGGTGGTAGCCTGACCAAGGCATCAGGAGGGCTGTTTAGCTATTTCCTAGTCTCGTGATCTGGATGGCAACTATGCTCTTATTCTCAGACCCTTCATGGGGGTGGTAGCCCGACCAAGGCATCAGGAGGGCTTTTTAGCTATTTCCGGGTGTCGAGATCTGGACGGCAACTATACTCTTACACTCAGACCCTTCTTGGGGGTGGTAGCCCAATCAAGGCATCAAGAGGGTTGTTTAGCTATTTATTGGTCTCGAGATCTGGATGGTAACTATGCTCATACACTCAGACCCTTCTTGGGGGTGGTAGCCCGACCAAGGCATTAGGAGGGTTGTTTAGCTATTTCCTGGTCTCGAGATCTGGATGGCAAAAAAGCTCTTACACTTAGGACCCTTCTTGGGGGTGGTAGCCAGACCAAGGCATCAGGAGGGTTGTTTAGCTATTTCCTGGTCTAGAGATCAAGATGGCAACTATGCTCTTACACTCAGACCCTTCTTGGGGGTGGTAGCCCGACCAAGGCATAAGGATGGTTGTTTAGCTATTTGCTGGTCTTGAGATCTAGATGTCAACTATGCTCTTACACTCAGACCCTTCTTGGGCGTGGTAGCCCGACCAAGGCATCATGAGGGCTGTTTAGCTATTTCCTAGTCTCGTGATCTGGATGGCAACTATGCTCATATACTCAGACCCTTCATGTGGGTGGTAGCCCGACCAAGGCATCAGGAGGGCTTTTTAGCTATTTCTTGGTCTCGAGATCTGGACGGCAACTATACTCTTACACTCAGACCCTTCGTGGGGGTGGTAGCCCGACCAAGGCATTAGGAGGGCTGTTTAGCTATTTCCTGGTCTCGAGATCTGGATGGCAACAATGCTCTTACACTCATGACCCTTCTTGGGGGTGGCAGCCCGACCAAGGCATCAGGAGGGTTGTTTAGTTATTTCTTGGTCTAGAGATCTAGATGGCAACTATGCTTTTACACTCAAACCCTTCTTGGGGGTGGTAGCCCGACCAAGGCATCAGGATGGTTGTTTAGCTATTTCCTGGTCTCGAGATCTAAATGGCAACTATGCTCTTACACTCAGACCCTTCTTGGGGGTGGTAGCCCGACCAAGGCATCCGGAGGGTTGTTTAACTATTTCCTAGTCTCGATATCTTGATGGCAACTATGTTCTTACACTCAGACCCTTCTGGGGATGGTAGCCCGACCAAGGCATCCAGAGGGTTGTTTAGCTATTTCTTGGTCTCGATATCTGGATGGCAACTATGCTCTTACACTCAGACCCTTCTTGGGGGTGGTAGCCAGACCAAGGCATCAGAAAGGCTGTTTAGCTATTTCCTAGTCTCGTGATCTGGATGGCAACTATGCTCTTATACTCAGACCCTTCATGGGGGTGGTAGCCTGACCAAGGCATTAGAAGGGCTTTTTAGCTATTTCTTGGTCTCGAGATCTTGACGGCAACTATACTCTTACACTCAGACCCTTCTTCAAGGTGGTAGCCCGACCAAGGCATTAGGAGGGCTGTTTAGCTATTTCCTGGTCTCGAGATCTGGATGGCAACTATGCTCTTACACTCAGACCCTTCTGGAGGTGGTAGCCTGACCAAGGCATCAGGAGGGCTGTTTAGCTATTTCCTAGTCTCGTGATCTGGATGGCAACTATGCTCTTATTCTCAGACCCTTCATGGGGGTGGTAGCCCGACCAAGGCATCAGGAGGGCTTTTTAGCTATTTCCGGGTGTCGAGATCTGGACGGCAACTATACTCTTACACTCAGACCCTTCTTGGGGTTGGTAGCCCAATCAAGGCATCAAGAGGGTTGTTTAGCTATTTATTGGTCTCGAGATCTGGATGGTAACTATGCTCATACACTCAGACCCTTCTTGGGGGTGGTAGCCCGACCAAGGCATTAGGAGGGTTGTTTAGCTATTTCCTGGTCTCGAGATCTGGATGGCAACAATGCTCTTACACTTAGGACCCTTCTTGGGGGTGGTAGCCAGACCAAGGCATCAGGAGGGTTGTTTAGCTATTTCCTGGTCTAGAGATCAAGATGGCAACTATGCTCTTACACTCAGACCCTTCTTGGGGGTGGTAGCCCGACCAAGGCATAAGGATGGTTGTTTAGCTATTTGCTGGTCTTGAGATCTAGATGGAAACTATGCTCTTACACTTAGACCCTTCTTAGGGGTGGTAGCACGACCAAGGCATCAGGAGGGTTGTTTAACTATTTCCTGGTCTCGAGATCTGGATGGCAACAATGCTATTTCACTTTGGACCCTTCTTGGGGGTGGTAGCCCGACCAAGGCATCATGAGGGTTGTTTAGCTATTTCCTGGTCTAGAGCATCTAGATGGCAACTATACTCTTACACTCAGACCCTTCTTGGGGGTGGTAGCCCGACCAAGGCATATGGATGGTTGTTTAGCTATTTCCTGGTCTCGAGATCTAGATGGCATCTATGCTCTTACACTCAGACCCTTCATGGGGGTGGTAGCCCGACCAAGGCATCAGGAGGGCTATTTAGCTATTTCCTGGTCTCGAGATCTGGATGGCAACAATGCTCTTACACTCAGGACCCTTCTTGGGGGTGGTAGCCCAACCAAGGCATCAGGAGGGTTGTTTAGCTATTTCCTGGTCTAGAGATCTAGATGGCAACTATGCTCTTACACTCAGACCCTTCTTGGGGGTGGTAGCCCGACCAAGGCATCCGGATGGTTGTTTAGCTATTTCCTGGTCTAGAGATCTAGATGGCAACTATGCTCTTACACTCAGACCCTTCTTGGGGGTGATAGCCCGACCAAGGCATCAGGATGGTTGTTTAGCTATTTCCTGGTCTCGAGATCTAGATGGCAACTATGCTCTTACACTCAGACCCTTCTTGGGGGTGGTAGCCCAACCAAGGCATCAGGAGGGTTGTTTAGCTATTTCCAGGTCTCGAGATCTGGATGGTAATGCTCTTACACTTAGACCCCTTTTGGGGGTGGTAGCCCGAAAAATGCATCAGAAGGGCTGTTTAGATATTTCCTGGTCTCGAGATCTGGATGGCAACTATGCTCTTACACTCATACCCTTCTTGGGGGTGGTAGCCCGACCAAGGCATCAGGAGGGCTGTTTAGCTATTTCCTGGTCTCGAGATCTGGATGGCAATAATGCTCCTACACTCAGACCCTTCTTGGGGGTGGTAGCCCGACCAAGGCATTAGGATTGCTGTTTAGCTATTTCCTGGTCTCGAGATCTGGATGGCAATAATGCTCCTACACTCAGACCCTTCTTGGGGGTGGTAGCCCGACTAAGGCATCAGGAGGGCTGTTTAGCTATTTCCTGGTCTCGAGATCTGGATGGCAACAATGCTCTTACACTCAGACCCTTATTGGGAGTGGTAGCCCGACCAACGCATCAGGAGGGCTGTTTAGCTATTTCCTGGTCTCGAGATCTGGATGGCAACAATGCTCTTACACTCAGGACCCTTCTTGGGGGTGGTAGCCCGACCAAGGCATCATGAGGGTTGTTTAGCTATTTCCTGGTCTAGAGATCTAGATGGCAACTATTCTTTTACACTCACACCCTTCTTGGGGGTGGTAGCCCGACCAAGGCATCAGGATTGTTGTTTAGCTATTTCCTGGTCTCGAGATCTAGATGGCAACTATGCTCTTACACTCAGACCCTTCTTGGGGGTGGTAGCCCGACCAAGGCATCAGGAGGGTTGTTCAATTCTTTCCTGGTCTCGAGATCTGGATGGCAACTATGCTCTTACACTTAGACCCTTCTGGGGGTTGTAGCCCGACCAAGGCAACAAGAGGGTTAGCCATTTCTTGGTCTCGAGATCTGGATGGCAACTATGCTCTTACACTTAGGACCCTTCTTGGGGGAGGTAGCCCGACCAAGGCATCAGGAGGGTTGTTTAGCTATTTCCTGGTCTAGAGATCTAGATGGCAACTATGCTCTTACACTCAGACCCTTCTTGGGGGTGGTAGCCCGACCAAGGCATCAGGATGGTTGTTTAGCTATTTCCTGGTCTAGAGATCAAGATGGCAACTTTGCTCTTACACTCAGACCCTTCTTGGGGGTGGTAGCCCGACCAAGGCATCGGGATGGTTGTTTAGCTATTTCCTGGTCTCGAGATCTAGATGTCAACTATGCTCTTATACTCAGGACCCTTCTTGGGGGTGGTAGCCCAACCAAGGCATCAGGAGGGTTGTTTAGCTATTTCCTGGTGTAGAGATCTAGATGGCAACTATGCTCTTACACTTAGACCCTTCTTGGGGATGGTAGCCCGACCAAGGCATCAGGATGGTTGTTTAGCTATTTCCTGGTCTCGAGATCTAGATGTCAACTATGCTCTTACACTCAGACCCTTCATGGGGGTGATAGCTCGACCAAGGCATCAGGAGGGCTGTTTAGCTATTTCTTTGTCTCGAGATCTGGATGGCAACAATGCTCTTACACTCAGGACCCTTCTTGGGGGTGGTAGCCCGACCAAGGCATCAGGAGGGTTGTTTAGCTATTTCCTGGTCTAAAGATCTAGATGGCAACTATGCTCTTACACTCAGACCCTTCTTGGGGGTGGTAGCCCGACCAAGGCATCAGGAGGGTTGTTTAACTATTTCCTAGTCTCGAGATCTTGATGGCAACTATGCTCTTACACTCAGACCCTTCTGGGGGTGGTAGCCCGACCAAGGCATTAGGAGGGTTGTTTAACTATTTCCTGGTCTCGAGATCTGGATGGCAACTATGCTCTTACACTCAAACCCTTCTGGGGGTGGTAGCCAGACCAAGGCATCAGGAGGGCTGTTTAGATATTTTCTGGTCTCGCCATCTGGATGGCAACTATGCTCTTACACTCAGACCCTTCTTGGGAGTGGTAGCCGGACCAAGGCATCAGGTGGGCTGTTTACATATTTCCTGGTCTCGAGATCTGGATGGCAACAATGCTCTTACACTCAGGACCCTTCTTTGGGGTTGGTTGCCCGATAAAGACATTAGGATGGCTGTTTAGCTATTTCCTGGTCTCGAGATCTGGATGGAAACAATGCTCTTACACTAAGACCCTTCTTGGGGGTGGTAGCCCGACCAAGGCATCAGGAGGGTTGTTTAGCTATTTCCTGGTCTCGAGATCTAGATGGCAACTATGCTCTTACACTCAGACCCTTCTTGGGAGTGGTAGCCGGACCAAGGCATCAGGTGGGCTGTTTACATATTTCCTGGTCTCGAGATCTGGATGGCAACAATGCTCTTACACTCAGGACCCTACTTTGGGGTGGTAGCCCGACCAAGGCATCAGGAGGGTTTTTTAGCTATTTCCTGGTCTCGAGATCTGGATGGCAAACATGCTCTTACACTCAGACCCTTCTTGGGGGTGGTAGCCCAACCAACGCATCAGGAGGGTTGTTTAGCTATTTCCTGGTCTCGAGATCTGGATGGCAACTATGCTGTTACACTCAGACCCTTCTTGGGGGTGGTAGCCCGACCAAGGCATCAGGATGGTTGTTTAGCTATTTCCTGGTCTCGAGATCTGGATGGCAACTATGCTCTTACACTCAGACCCTTCTTGGGGGTGGTGACCAGACCAAGGCATCAGAAAGGCCGTTTAGCTATTTCCTAGTCTCGTGATCTGGATGGCAACTATGCTCTTATACTCAGACCCTTCATGGGGGTGGTAGCCCGACCAAGGCATTAGGAGGGCTTTTTAGCTATTTCCTGGTCTCGAGATCTTGACGGCAACTATACTCTTACACTCAGACCCTTCTTCAAGGTGGTAGCCTGACCAAGGCATTAGGAGGGCTGTTTAGCTATTTCCTGGTCTCGAGATCTGGATGGCAACTATGCTCTTACACTCAGACCCTTCTGGAGGTGGTAGCCTGACCAAGGCATCAGGAGGGCTGTTTAGCTATTTCCTAGTCTCGTGATCTGGATGGCAACTATGCTCTTATACTCAGACCCTTCATGGGGGTGGTAGCCCGACCAAGGCATCAGGAGGGCTTTTTAGCTATTTCCTGGTGTCGAGATCTAGACGGCAACTATACTCTTACACTCAGACCCTTCTTGGGGGTGGTAGCCCAATCAAGGCATCAAGAGGGTTGTTTAGCTATTTATTGGTCTCGAGATCTGGATGGCAACTATGCTCATACACTCAGACCCTTCTTGGGGGTGGTAGCCCGACCAAGGCATTAGGAGGGTTGTTTAGCTATTTCCTGGTCTCGAGATCTGGATGGCAACAATGCTCTTACACTTAGGACCCTTCTTGGGGGTGGTAGCCAGACCAAGGCATCAGGAGGGTTGTTTAGCTATTTCCTGGTCTAGAGATCAAGATGGCAACTATGCTCTTACACTCAGACCCTTCTTGGGGGTGGTAGCCCGACCAAGGCATCAGGATGGTTGTTTAGCTATTTGCTGGTCTTGAGATCTAGATGGAAACTATGCTCTTACACTTAGACCATTCTTAGGGGTGGTAGCACGACCAAGGCATCAGCAGGGTTGTTTAACTATTTCCTGGTCTCAAGATCTGGATGGCAACAATGCTATTTCACTTTGGACCTTTCTTGGGGGTGGTAGCCCGACCAAGGCATCAGGAGGGTTGTTTAGCTATTTCCTGGTCTAGAGCATCTAGATGGCAACTATACTCTTACACTCAGACCCTTCTTGGGGGTGGTAGCCCGACCAAGGCATCTGGATGGTTGTTTAGCTATTTCCTGGTCTCGAGATCTAGATGGCAACTATGCTCTTATACTCAGACCCTTCATGGGGGTGGTAGCCCGACCAAGGCATCAGGAGGGCTATTTAGCTATTTCCTGGTCTCGAGATCTGGATGGCAACAATGCTCTTACACTCAGGACCCTTCTTGGGGGTGGTAGCCCAACCAAGGCATCAGGAGGGTTGTTTAGCTATTTCCTGGTCTAGAGATCTAGATGGCAACTATGCTCTTACACTCAGACCCTTCTTGGGGGTGGTAGCCCGACCAAGGCATCAGGATGGTTGTTTAGCTATTTCCTGGTCTAGAGATCTAGATGGCAACTATGCTCTTACACTCAGACCCTTCTTGGGGGTGATAGCCCGACCAAGGCATCAGGATGGTTGTTTAGCTATTTCCTGGTCTCGAGATCTGGATGGCAACTATGCTCTTATACTCAGACCCTTCATGGGGGTGGTAGCCCGACCAAGGCATTAGGAGAGCTTTTTAGCTATTTCCTGGTCTCGAGATCTTGACGGCAACTATACTCTTACACTCAGACCCTTCTTCAAGGTGGTAGCCCGACCAAGGCATTAGGAGGGCTGTTCAGCTATTTCCTGGTCTCGAGATCTGGATGGCAACTATGCTCTTACACTCAGACCCTTCTGGGGGTGGTAGCCTGACCAAGGCATCAGGAGGGCTGTTTAGCTATTTCCTAGTCTCGAGATCTGGATGGAAACAATGCTATTACACTTTGGACCCTTCTTGGGGGTGGTAGCCCGACCAAGGCATCAGGATGGTTGTTTAGCTATTTCCTGGTCTAGAGATCTAGATGGCAACTATGCTCTTACACTCAGACCCTTCTTGGGGGTGGTAGCCCGACCAAGGCATCAGGATGGTTGTTTAGCTATTTCCTGGTCTAGAGATCTAGATGGCAACTATGCTCTTACACTCAGACCCTTCTTGGGGGTGATAGCCCGACCAAGGCATTAGGAGGGCTGTTTAGCTATTTCTTTGTCTCGAGATCTGGATGTCAACTATGCTCTTATACTCAGGACCCTTCTTAGGGGTGGTAGCCCAACCAAGGCATCAGGAGGGTTGTTTAGCTATTTCCTGGTGTAGAGATCTAGATGGTAACTATGCTCTTACACTTAGACCCTTCTTGGGGCTGGTAGCCCGACCAAGGCATCAGGATGGTTGTTTAGCTATTTCCTGGTCTCGAGATCTAGATGTCAACTATGCTCTTACACTCAGACCCTTCATGGGGGTGATAGCTCGACCAAGGCATCAGGAGGGCTGTTTAGCTATTTCTTTGTCTCGAGATCTTAATGGCAACAATGCTCTTACACTCAGGACCCTTCTTGGGGGTGGTAGCCCGACCAAGGCATCAGGAGGGTTGTTTAGCTATTTCCTGGTCTAAAGATCTAGATGGCAACTATGCTCTTACACTCAGACCCTTCTTGGAGGTGGTAGCCCGACCAAGGCATCAGGATGGTTGTTTTGCTATTTCCTGGTCTCGAGATCTGGATGGCAACTATGCTCTTACACTCAGACCCTTCTGGGGGTGGTAGCCCGACCAAGGCATTATGAGGGTTTTTTAGCTATGTCCTGGAATCGAGATCTGGATGGCAACAATGCTCTTACACTTAGGACCCTTCTTGGGGGTGGTAGCCCGATCAAGGCATCAGGATGGTTGTTTTGCTATTTCCTGGTCTCGAGATCTGGATGGCAACTATGCTCTTACACTCAGACCCTTCTGGGGGTGGTAGCCCGACCAAGGCATCAGGAGGGTTGTTTAACTATTTCCTGGTCTCGAGATCTGGATGGCAACTATGCTCTTACACTCAAACCCTTCTGGGGGTGGTAGCCAGACCAAGGCATCAGGAGGGCTGTTTAGATATTTCCTGGTCTCGCCATTTGGATGGCAACTATGCTCTTACACTCAGACCCTTCTTGGGAGTGGTTGCCGGACCAAGGTATCAGGTGGGCTGTTTACATATTTCCTGGTCTCGAGATCTGGATGGCAACAATGCTCTTACACTCAGGACCCTTCTTTGGGGTTGGTTGCCCGATAAAGACATTAGGATGGCTGTTTAGCTATTTGCTGGTCTCGAGATCTGGATGGAAACAATGCTCTTACACTAAGACCCTTCTTGGGGGTGGTAGCCCGACCAAGGCATCAGGAGGGTTGTTTAGCTATTTCCTGGTCTCGAGATCTAGATGTCAACTATGCTCTTACACTCAGACCCTTCATGGGGGTGATAGCTCGACCAAGGCATCAGGAGGGCTGTTTAGCTATTTCTTTGTCTCGAGATCTTAATGGCAACAATGCTCTTACACTCAGGACCCTTCTTGGGGGTGGTAGCCCGACCAAGGCATCAGGAGGGTTGTTTAGCTATTTCCTGGTCTAAAGATCTAGATGGCAACTATGCTCTTACACTCAGACCCTTCTTGGAGGTGGTAGCCCGACCAAGGCATCAGGATGGTTGTTTTGCTATTTCCTGGTCTCGAGATCTGGATGGCAACTATGCTCTTACACTCAGACCCTTCTGGGGGTGGTAGCCCGACCAAGGCATCAGGAGGGTTGTTTAACTATTTCCTGGTCTCGAGATCTGGATGGCAACTATGCTCTTACACTCAAACCCTTCTGGGGGTGGTAGCCAGACCAAGGCATCAGGAGGGCTGTTTAGATATTTCCTGGTCTCGCCATTTGGATGGCAACTATGCTCTTACACTCAGACCCTTCTTGGGAGTGGTTGCCGGACCAAGGTATCAGGTGGGCTGTTTACATATTTCCTGGTCTCGAGATCTGGATGGCAACAATGCTCTTACACTCAGGACCCTTCTTTGGGGTTGGTTGCCCGATAAAGACATTAGGATGGCTGTTTAGCTATTTGCTGGTCTCGAGATCTGGATGGAAACAATGCTCTTACACTAAGACCCTTCTTGGGGGTGGTAGCCCGACCAAGGCATCAGGAGGGTTGTTTAGCTATTTCCTGGTCTCGAGATCTAGATGGCAACTATGCTCTTACACTCAGACCCTTCTTGGGAGTGGTAGCCGGACCAAGGCATCAGGTGGGCTGTTTACATATTTCCTGGTCTCGAGATCTGGATGGCAACAATGCTCTTACACTCAGGACCCTTCTTTGGGGTGGTAGCCCGACCAAGGCATCAGGAGGGTTTTTTAGCTATTTCCTGGTTTCGAGATCTGGATGGCAAACATGCTCTTACACTCAGACCCTTCTTGGGGGTGGTAGCCCAACCAAGGCATCAGGAGCGTTGTTTAGCTATTTCCTGGTCTCGAGATCTGGATGGCAACTATGCTGTTACACTCAGACCCTGTTTGGGAGTGGTTTCCCGATCAAGGCATTAGGAGGGCTGTTTAGCTACTTCCTGGTCTCGTGATCTGGATGGCAACTATGCTCTTACACTCAGACCCTGTTTGGGCATGGTAGCCCGACCAAGGCATCAGGAGGGTTTTTTAGCTATTTCCTGGTCTAGAGATCTGGATGGCAATCATGCTTTTACACTCAGACCCTTCTTGGGGTTGGTAGCCCGACCAAGGCATCAGGATGGTTGTTTAGCTATTTCCTGGTCTCGAGATCTAGATGGAAACTATGCTCTTACACTCAGACCCTTCTTGGGGGTGGTAGCCCGACCAAGGCATCATGAGGGCTGTTTATCTATTTCCTAGTCTAGAGATCTGGATGGCAACTATGCTCTGATACTCAGACCCTTCATGGGGGTGGTAGCCCGACCAAGGCATCAGAAGGGCTTTTTAGCTATTTCCTGGTCTCGAGATCTGGATGGCAACTATGCTCTTACAGTCAGACCCTTCTTGGGGGTGGTAGCCCGACCAAGGCATCAGGAGGGTTGTTTAGCTATTTCCTGGTCTCGAGATCTGGATGGCAACTACGCTCTTACACTCAGACCCTTCTTGCCGGTGGTAGCCCGACCAAGGCATTAGGAGGGTTGTTTAGCTATTTCCTGGTCTCGAGATCTGGATGGCAACTATGCTGTTACACTCAGACCCTGTTTGGGAGTGGTTGCCCGACGAAGGCCTTAGGAGGGCTGTTTAGCTACTTCCTGGTCTCGTGATCTGGATGGCAACTATGCTCTTACAATCAGACCCTGTTTGGGCGTGGTAGCCCAACCAAGGCATCAGAAGGGCTGTTTAGCTACGTCCTGGTCTCGTGATCTGGATGGCAACTATGCACTTATACTCAGACCCTTCATGGGGGTGGTAGCCCGACCAAGGCATCAGGAGGGCTGTTTAGCTATTTCTTGGTCTCGAGATCTAGACGGCAACTATACTCTTACACTCAGACCCTTCTTGGGCGTGGTAGCCTGACCAAGGCATTAAGAGGGCTGTTTAGCTATTTCCTGGTCTCGAGATCTTGATGGCAACTATGCTCTTACACTCAGGACCCTTTTTTGTGGTGGTAGCCCGACCAAGGCATAAGGAGGGTTTTTTAGCTATTTCCTGGTCTAGAGATCTGGATGGCAATCATGCTCTTACACTCAAACCCTTCTTGGGGGTGGTAGCCCGACCAAGGCATCAGGATGGTTGTTTAGCTATTTCCTGGTCTCGAGATCTAGATGGAAACTATGCTCTTACACTCAGACCCTTCTTGGGGGTGGTAGCCCGACCAAGGCATCAGGAGGGCTGTTTATCTATTTCCTAGTCAAGAGATCTGGATGGCAACTATGCTCTTATACTAAGACCCTTCATGGGGGTGGTAGCCCGACCAAGGCATCAGAAGGGCTTTTTAGCTATTTCCTAGTCTCGTGATCTAGATGGAAACTATGCTCTTACACTCAGACCCTTCTTGGGCGTGGTAGCCCGACCAAGGCATCAGGAGGGCTGTTTAGCTATTTCCTGTTCTCGAGATCTGGATGGCAACTATGCTCTTACACTCAGACCCTTCTTGGGCGTGGTAGCCCGACCAAGCCATCTGGAGTGTTGTTTATCTATTTCCTAGTGTCGAGATCTGGATGGCAACTATGCTCTTACACTCACGCCCTTCTTGGGGGTGGTAGCCCGACCAAGGCATCAGGAGGGCTGTTTAGCTATTTCCTAGTCTCGTGATCTGGATGGCAACTATGCTCTTATACTCAGACCCTTCATGGGGGTGGTAGCCCGACCAAGGCATCAGTAGGGCTTTTTAGCTATTTCCTGGTCTCGAGATCTGGACGACAACTATACTCTTACACTCAGACCCTTCTTGGGGGTGGTAGCCCGACCAAGGCATTATGAGGGTTTTTTAGCTATGTCCTGGAATCGAGATCTGGATGGCAACAATGCTCTTACACTTAGGACCCTTCTTGGGGGTGGTAGCCCGATCAAGGCATCAGGAGGGTTATTTAGCTATTTCCTGGTTTAGAGATCAAGATGGCAACTATGCTCTTACACTCAGACACTTCTTGGGGGTGGTAGCCCGACCAAGGCATCAGGATGGTTGTTTAGCTATTTGCTGGTCTCGAGATCTAGATGGAAACTATGCTCTTACACCTAGACCCTTCTTAGGGGTGGTAGCCCGACCAAGGCATCGGGAGGGTTGTTTAACTTTTTCCTGGTCTCGAGATCTGGATGGCAACTATGCTCTTACACTCAGACCATTCTGGGAGTGGTTGCCGGACCAAGGCATCAGGTGGGCTGTTTACATATTTCCTGGTCTCGAGATCTGGATGGCAACAATGCTCTTACACTCAGGACCCTTCTTTGGGGTTGGTTGCCCGATAAAGACATTAGGATGGCTGTTTAGCTATTTGCTGGTCTCGAGATCTGGATGGAAACAATGCTCTTACACTAAGACCCTTCTTGGGGGTGGTAGCCCGACCAAGGCATCAGGAGGGTTGTTTAGCTATTTCCTGGTCTCGAGATCTAGATGGCAACTATGCTCTTACACTCAGACCCTTCTTGGGAGTGGTAGCCGGACCAAGGCATCAGGTGGGCTGTTTACATATTTCCTGGTCTCGAGATCTGGATGGCAACAATGCTCTTACACTCAGGACCCTTCTTTGGGGTGGTAGCCCGACCAAGGCATCATGAGGGTTTTTTAGCTATTTCCTGGTTTCGAGATCTGGATGGCAAACATGCTCTTACACTCAGACCCTTCTTGGGGGTGGTAGCCCAACCAAGGCATCAGGAGGGTTGTTTAGCTATTTCCTGGTCTCGAGATCTGGATGGCAACTATGCTGTTACACTCAGACCGTGTTTGGGAGTGGTTTCCCGATCAAGGCATTAGGAGGGCTGTTTAGCTACTTCCTGGTCTCGTGATCTGGATGGCAACTATGCTCTTACACTCAGACCCTGTTTGGGCATGGTAGCCCGACCAAGGCATCAGGAGGGTTTTTTAGCTATTTCCTGGTCTAGAGATCTGGATGGCAATCATGCTTTTACACTCAGACCCTTCTTGGGGTTGGTAGCCCGACCAAGGCATCAGGATGGTTGTTTAGCTATTTCCTGGTCTCGAGATCTAGATGGAAACTATGCTCTTACACTCAGACCCTTCTTGGGGGTGGTAGCCCGACCAAGGCATCAGGAGGGCTGTTTATCTATTTCCTAGTCTAGAGATCTGGATGGCAACTATGCTCTGATACTCAGACCCTTCATGGGGGTGGTAGCCCGACCAAGGCATCAGAAGGGCTTTTTAGTTATTTCTTGGTCTCGAGATCTTGATGGCAACTATGATCTTACACTCAGACCCTTCTTAGGGGTGGTAGCCCGACCAAGGCATCAGGAGGGCTGTTTAGCTATTTCCTAGTCTCGTGATCTATATGGCAACTATGCTCGTATACTCAGACCCTTCATGGGGGTGGTAGCCCGACCAAGGCATCAGGAGGGCATTTTAGCTATTTCCTGGTCTCGAGATCTGGACGGCAACTATACTCTTACACTCAGACCCTTCTTAAGGGTGGTAGCCCGACCAAGGCATTAGGAGGGTTGTTTAGCTATTTCCTGGTCTCGAGATCTGGATGGCAACTATGCTCTTACACTCAGACCCTTATTGGGCGTGGTATCCCGACCAAGGCATCTAGAGGGCTATTTATCTATTTCCTAGTCTCGAGATCTGGATGGCAACTATGCTCTTACACTCAGGCCCTTCTTGGAGGTGATAGCCCGACCAAGGCATCAGGAGGGCTGTTTAGCTATATCCTAGTCTCGTGATCTAGATGGCAACTATGCTCTTATACTCAGACACTTCATGGGGGTGGTAGCCCGACCAAGGCATCAGGAGGGCTATTTAGCTATTTCCTGGTCTCGAGATATGGACGGCAACTATACTCTTACACTCAGACCCTTCTTGGGGGTGGTAGCCCGACCAAGGCATCAGGAGGGTTGTTTAACAATTTCCTGGTCTCGAGATAAGGACGGCAACTATACTCTTACACTCAGACCCTTCTTGGGGGTGCTAGATCGACTAAGGCATTAAGAGGGCTGTTTAACTATTTCCTGGTCTGGAGATCTGGATGGCAACAATGCTCTTACACTCAGGACCCTTCTTGGGGGTGGTAGCCCGACCAAGGCATCAAGAGGGTTATTTAGCTATTTCCTGGTCTCAAGGTCTAGATGGCAACTATGTTCTTACACTCAGACCCTTCTTGGGGGTGGTAGCCTGACCAAGGTATCATGAGGGCTGTTTAGCTATTTCCTTGTCTCGAGATCTGGATGGCAACTATGCTCTTACACTCAGACCCGTCTTGGGGTTGGTAGCCCGACCAAGGAATTAGGAGGGCTGTTTAGCTATTTCCTGGTCTCGAGATCTGGATGGCAACTATGCTCTTACACTCAGACCCTTCTTAGGGGTGGTGGCCCGACCAAGGCATGAGGAGGGCTGTTTAGCTACTTCCTGGTCTCGAGATCTGGATGGCAACTCTGCTCTTACACTCTGAACCTTCTTGGGGGTGGTAGCCCGACTAAGGCATCAGGAGGGCTGTTTAGCTATTACTTGGTCTCGAGATCTGGGCGGCAACTATACTCTTACACTCGACCCTTCTTGGGGGTGGTTGCCCGACCAAGGCATTACGAGGGCTGTTTAGCTATTTCCTGGTCTCGAGAACTGGATGGCAACTATGCTCTTACACTCAGACCCTTCTTGGGGGTGGTAGCCCGACCAAGGCATCAAGAGGGTTTTTTATCTATTTCTTGGTCTAGAGATCTAGATGGCAACTATGCTCTTACATTTAGACCCTTCTTGGGGTGGTAGCCCGACCAAGGCATCAGGAGGGCTGTTTAGCTATTTCTTGGTCTAGATATCTGGATGGCAACTATGCTCTTACACTCAGACACTTCTTGGGCGTGGTAGCCCGACCAAGGAGTCTGGAGGGCTGTTTATCTATTTCATAGTGTCGAGATCTGGATGGCAACTATGCTCTTACATTCAGGCCCTTCTTGGGGGTGGTAGCCCGACCAAGGCATAAGGAGGGCTGTTTAGCTATTTTCTAGTCTCGTGATCTGGATGGCAACTATGCTCTTATACTCAGTCCCTTCATGGTGTTGGTAGCCCGACCAAGACATAAGGAGGGCTGTTTAGCTATTTTCTAGTCTCGTGATCTGGATGGCAACTATGCTCTTATACTCAGTCCCTTCATGGGGTTGGTAGCCCGACCAAGGCATCAGGAGGGCTTTTTAGCTATTTCATGGTGTCGAGATCTGGACGGTAACTATACTCTTACACTCAGACCCTTCTTGGGGGTGGTAGCCCGACCAAGGCATTAGGAGGGCTGTTTAGCTATTTCCTGGTCTCGAGATCTGGATGGCAACAATGCTCTTACACTCAGAACCCTTCTTGGGGGTGGTAGCCCGACCAAGGCATCATGAGGGTTGTTTAGCTATTTCCTGGTCTCGAGGTCTAGATGGCAACTATGCTCTTACACTCAGACCCTTCTTAGGGTGGTAGCCCGACTAAGGCATCAGGAGGGCTGTTTAGCTATTTCCTGGTCTCGAGATGTGGACGGCAACTATACTCTTACACTCGACCCTTTTTGGGGGTGGTAGCCCGACCAAGGCATTACGAGGGCTGTTTAGCTATTTCCTGGTCTCGAGAACTGGATGGCAACTATGCTCTTACACTCAGACCCTTCTTGGGGGTGGTAGCCCGACCAAGGCATCAAGAGGGTTGTTTATCTATTTCCTGGTCTAGAGAACTAGATGGCAACTATGCTCTTACATTTAGACCCTTCTTGGGGGTGGTAGCCCGACCAAGGCATCAGGAGGGCTGTTTAGCTATTTCCTGGTCTAGATATCTGGACGGCAACTATACTCTTGCACTCAGACCCTTCTTGGGGGTGGTAGCCCGACAAAGGCATTAGGAGGGCTGTTTAGCTATTTCCTAGTCTCGAGATCTGGATGGCAACTATGCTTTTACACTCAGACCCTTCTTGGGCGTGGTAGCCCGACCAAGGCATCTGGAGGGCTGTTTATCTATTTCATAGTCTCGAGATCTGGATGGCAACTATGCTCTTACACTTAGGCCCTTCTTGGGGGTGGTAGCCCGACCAAGGCATAAGGAGGGCTGTTTAGCTATTTTCTAGTCTCGTGATCTGGATGGCAACTATGCTCTTATACTCAGTCCCTTCTGGGGGGTGGTAGACAGACCAAGGCATCAGGAGGGTTGTTTAGCTATTTCTTGGTCTCGAGATCTAGATGGCAACTATGCTCTTACACTCAGACCCTTCTTAGGGGTGGTAGCCCGACCAAGGCATGAGGAGGGCTGTTTAGCTACTTCCTGGTCTCGAGATCTGGATGGCAACTCTGCTCTTACACTCTAAACCTTCTTGGGGGTGGTAGCCCGACTAAGGCATCAGGAGGGCTGTTTAGCTATTACTTGGTCTCGAGGTCTAGATGGCAACTATGTTCTTACACTCAGACCCTTCTTGGGGGTGGTAGCCAGACCAAGGCATGAGGATGGCTGTTTAGCTACTTCCTGGTCTCGAGATCTGGATGGCAACTCTGCTCTTACACTCTGAACCTTCTTGGGGGTGGTAGCCCGACTAAGGCATCAGGAGGGCTGTTTAGCTATTACTAGGTCTCGAGGTCTAGATGGCAACTAAGTTCTTACACTCAGACCCTTCTTGGGGGTGGTAGCCCGACCAAGGTATCAGGAGGGCTGTTTAGCTATTTCCTGGTCTCGAGATCTGGATGGCAACTATGCTCTTACACTCAAACCCGTCTTGGGGTTGGTAGCCCGACCAAGGAATTAGGAGGGCTGTTTAGCTATTTCCTGGTCTCGAGATCTGGATGGCAACTATGCTCTTAAACTCAGACCCTTCTGGGGGGTGGTAGACAATCCAAGGCATCAAGAGGGTTGTTTAGCTATTTCTTGGTCTCGAGATCTAGATGGCAACTATGCTCTTACACTCAGACCCTTCTTAGGGGTGGTAGCCCGACCAAGGCATGAGGAGGGCTGTTTAGCTACTTCCTGGTCTCGAGATCTGGATGGCAACTCTGCTCTTACACTCTGATCCTTCTTGGGGGTGGTAGCCCGACTAAGGCATCAGGAGGACTGTTTAGCTATTACTTGGTCTCGAGATCTGGACGGCAACTATGCTCTTACACTCGACCCTTCTTGGAGGTGGTAGCCCGACCAAGGCATTACGAGGGCTGTTTAGCTATTTCCTGGTCTCGAGAACTGGATGGCAACTATGCTCTTACACTCAGACCCTTCTTGGGGGTGGTAGCCCGACCAAGGAATTAGGAGGGCTGTTTAGCTATTTCCTGGTCTCGAGATCTGGATGGCAACTATGCTCTTACACTTAGGCCCTTCTTGGGGGTGGTAGCCCGACCAAGGCATAAGGAGGGCTGTTTAGCTATTTTCTAGTCTCGTGATCTGGATGGCAACTATGCTCTTATACTCAGACCCTTCTGGGGGGTGGTAGACAGACCAAGGCATCAGGAGGGTTGTTTAGCTATTTCTTGGTCTCGAGATCTAGATGGCAACTATGCTCTTACACTCAGACACTTCTTGGGCGTGGTAGCCCGACCAAGGCGTCTGGAGGGCTGTTTATCTATTTCATAGTCTCAAGATCTGGATGGCAACTATGCTCTTACACTCAGGCCTTTCCTGGGGGTGGTAGCCCGACCAAGGCATAAGGAGGGCTGTTTAGATATTTTCTAGTCTCGTGATCTGGATGGCAACTATGCTCTTATACTCAGTCCCTTCATGGTGTTGGTAGCCCGACCAAGGCATAAGGAGGGCTGTTTAGCTATTTTCTAGACTCGTGATCTGGATGGCAACTATGCTCTTATACTCAGACCCTTCTGGGGGGTGGTTGACAGACCAAGGCATCAGGAGGGTTGTTTAGCTATTTCTTGGTCTCGAGATCTAGATGGCAACTATGCTCTTACACTCAGACACTTCTTGGGCGTGGTAGCCCGACCAAGGCGTCTGGAGGGCTGTTTATCTATTTCATAGTCTCGAGATCTGGATGGCAATTATGCTCTTACACTCAGGCCCTTCTTGGGGGTGGTAGCCCGACCAAGGCATAAGGAGGGCTGTTTGGATATTTTCTAGTCTCGTGATCTGGATGGCAACTATGCTCTTATACTCAGTCCCTTCATGGTGTTGGTAGCCCGACCAAGGCATAAGGAGGGCTGTTTAGCTATTTTCTAGTCTCGTGATCTGGATGGCAACTATGCTCTTACACTCAGGCCCTTCTTGGGGGTGGTAGCCCGACCAAGGCATAAGGAGGGCTGTTTAGCTATTTTCTAGTCTCGTGATCTGGATGGCAACTATGCTCTTATACTCAGTCCCTTCTGGGGGGTGGTAGACAGACCAAGGCATCAGGAGGGTTGTTTAGCTATTTCTTGGTCTCTAGATCTAGATGGCAACTATGCTCTTACACTCAGACCCTTCTTAGGGGTGGTAGCCCGACCAAGGCATGAGGAGGGCTGTTTAGCTACTTCCTGGTCTCGAGATCTGGATGGCAACTCTGCTCTTACACTCTAAACCTTCTTGGGGGTGGTAGCCCGACTAAGGCATCAGGAGGGCTGTTTAGCTATTACTTGGTCTCGAGGTCTAGATGGCACCTATGTTCTTACACTCAGACCCTTCTTGGGGGTGGTAGCACGACCAAGGCATGAGGAGGGCTGTTTAGCTACTTCCTGGTCTCGAGATCTGGATGGCAACTCTGCTCTTACACTCTGAACCTTCTTGGGGGTGGTAGCCCGACTAAGGCATCAGGAGGGCTGTTTAGCTATTACTTGGTCTCGAGGTCTAGATGGCAACTATGTTCTTACACTCAGACCCTTCTTGGGGGTGGTAGCCCGACCAAGGTATCAAGAGGGCTGTTTAGCTATTTCCTGGTCTCGAGATCTGGATGGCAACTATGCTCTTACACTCAGACCCGTCTTGGGGTTGGTAGCCCGACCAAGGAATTAGGAGGGCTGTTTAGCTATTTCCTGGTCTCGAGATCTGGATGGCAACTATGCTCTTATACTCAGACCCTTCTGGGGGGTGGTAGACAGACCAAGGCATCAGGAGGGTTGTTTAGCTATTTCTTGGTCTCGAGATTTAGATGGCAACTATGCTCTTACACTCAGACCCTTCTTAGGGGTGGTAGCCCGAACAAGGCATGAGGAGGGCTGTTTAGCTGCTTCCTGGTCTCGAGATCTGGATGGCAACTCTGCTCTTACACTCTGAACCTTCTTGGGGGTGGTAGCCCGAGTAAGGCATCCGGAGGGCTGTTTAACTATTACTTGGTCTCGAGATCTGGACGGCAACTATACTCTTACACTCGACCCTTCTTGGGGGTGGTAGCCCGACCAAGGCATTACGAGGGATGTTTAGCTATTTCCTGGTCTCGAGAACTGGATGGCAACTATGCTCTTGCACTCAGACCCTTCTTGGGGGTGGTAGCCCGACCAAGGCATCAAGAGGTTTTTTTTATCTATTTCTTGGTCTAGAGATCTAGATGGCAACTATGCTCGTACATTTAGACCCTTCTTAGGGGTGGTAGCCCGACCAAGGCATCAGGAGGGCTGTTTAGCTATTTCTTGGTCTAGATATCTGGATGGCAACTATGCTCTTGCACTCAGACCCTTCTTGGGGGTGGTAGCCCGACAAAGGCATTACGAGGGATGTTTAGCTATTTCCTGGTCTCGAGAACTGGATGGCAACTATGCTCTTACACTCAGACCCTTCTTGGGGGTGGTAGCCCGACCAAGGCATCAAGAGGGTTTTTTTAGCTATTTCTTGGTCTAGAGATCTAGATGGCAACTATGCTCTTACATTTAGACCCTTCTTGGGGGTGGTAGCCCGACCAAGGCATCAGGAGGGCTGTTTAGCTATTTCTTGGTCTAGATATCTGGATGGCAACTATGCTCTTATACTCAGTCCCTTCATTGGGGTGGTAGCCCGACCAAGGCATCTGGAGGGCTTTTTAGCTATTTCATGGTGTCGAGATCTGGATGGCAACTATGCTCTTACACTCAGGCCCTTCTTGGGGGTGGTAGCCCGACCAAGGCATAAGGAGGGCTGTTTAGCTATTTTCTAGTCTCATGATCTGGATGGCAACTACGCTCTTATACTCAGTCCCTTCATGGGGTTGGTAGCCCGACCAAGGCATCAGGAGGGCTTTTTAGCTATTTCATGGTGTCGAGATCTGGACGGTAACTATACTCTTACACTCAGACCCTTCTTGGGGGTGGTAGCCCGACCAAGGCATTAGGAGGGCTGTTTAGCTATTTACTGGTCTCGAGATCTGGATGGCAACTATGCTCTTACACTTAGACCCTTCTGGGGGTGGTAGCCCGACCAAGCCATCAAGAGGGTTGTTTAGCTATTTCCTGGTCTCGATGTCTAGATGGCAACTATGTTCTTACACTCAGACCCTTCTTGGGGGTGGTAGCCCGACCAAGGTATCAGGAGCGCTGTTTAGCTATTTCCTGGTCTCGAGATCTGGATGGCAACTATGCTCTTACACTCAGACCCATCTTGGGGTTGGTAGCCCGACCAAGGAATTAGGAGGGCTGTTTAGCTATTTCCTGGTCTCGAGATCTGGATGGCAACTATGCTCTTACACTCAGACCCTTCAGTAGGGTGGTAGCCAGACCAAGGCATCTGGAGGGTTGTTTAGCTATTTCCTGGTCTCGAGATCTAGATGGCAACTATGCTCTTACACTCAGACCCTTCTTAAGGGAGGTAGGCCAACCAAGGCATTAGGAGGGCTGTTTAGCTACTTCCTGGTCTAGAGATCTAGATGGCAACTATGCTCTTACACTCAGACCCTTCATGGGGGTGGTAGCCTGGCCAAGGCATCAGGATGGTTGTTTATCTATTTCCTAATCTCGAGATCTAGATGGCAACTATGCTCTTACACTCAGACCCTTCTTGGGGGAGGTAGGCCGACCAAGGCATTAGGAGGGCTGTTTAGCTACTTCCTGGTCTCGAGATCTGGATGAAAACTATGCTCCTACACTCAGACTCTTCTTGGGGGAGGTAGCCCGACCAAGGCATCATGAGGGTTGTTTAGCTATTTCCTTGTCTCGAGATCTGGATGGAAACTATGCTCTTTCATTCAGACCATTCTCAAGGTTGGTAGCCCAACCAAGGCATCAGGAGGGTTGTTTAGCTATTTCCAGGTCTCGAAATCTGGATGGGAATGCTCTTACACTTAGACCCTTCTTGGGGTGGTAGCCCAAAAAAGGCATCAGGAGGGCTGTTTAGCTATTTCCTAGTCTCGAGATCTGGATGGCAACTATGCTCTTACACTCAGACCCTTCTTGGGGTTGGTAGCCGACCAAGGCATCATAAGGGCTGTTTAGCTATTTCCTGGTCTCGAGATCTGGATGGCAACTATAGTCTTACACTCAGACCCTTCTTGGGGTTGGTTTCCGAACCAAGGGATTAGGAGGGCTGTTTAGCTATTTCCTGGTCTCGAGATCTGGTAGGCAACTATGTTCTTACACTCAAAACCTTCTTGGGGGTGGTAGCCCGACCAACGCATCAGGAGGGTTGTTTAGCTATTTCCTGGTCTCGAAATCTAGATGACAACTATGCTCTTACACTCAGACCCTTCTTGAGGGAGGTAGGCCGACCAAGGCATCATGAGGGCTGTTTAGCTATTTCCTGGTCTCGAGATCTGGATGGCAACTATGCTCTTACACTCAGACCCTTCAGTAGGGTGGTAGCCAGACCAAGGCATCAGGAGGGTTGTTTAGCTATTTCCTGGTCTCGAGATCTAGATGGCAACTATGCTCTTACACTCAGGCCCTTCTTGGGGGTGGTAGCCCGACCAAGGCATAAAGAGGGCTGTTTAGCTATTTTCTAGTCTCGTGATCTGGATGGCAACTATGCTCTTATACTCAGTCCCTTCATGGGGGTGGTAGCCCGACCAAGGCATCAGGAGGGCTTTTTAGCTATTTCCTGGTCTCGAGATCTGGACGGCAACTATACTCTTACACTCAGACCCTTCTTGGGGGTGGTAGCCCGACCAAGGCATTAGGAGGGCTATTTAGCTATTTCCTGGTCTCGAGATCTGGATGGCAACAATGCTCTTACACTCAAGACCCTTCTTGGGGGTGGTAGCCCGACCAAGGCATCATGAGGGTTGTTTAGCTATTTACTGGTCTCGAGGTCTAGATGGCAACTATGCTCTTACACTCAGACCCTTCTTGGGGGTGGTAACCCGACCAAGGCATTACGAGGGCTGTTTAGCTATTTCCTGGTCTCGAGAACTGGATGACAACTATGCTCTTACACTCAGACCCTTCTTGGGGGTGGTAGCCCGACCAAGGCATCAAGAGGGTTTTTTTATCTATTTCTTGGTCTAGAGATCTAGATGGCAACTATGCTCTTACATTTAGACCCTTCTTGGGGGTGGTAGCCCGACCAAGGCATCAGGAGGGCTGTTTAGCTATTTCCTGGTCTAGATATCTGGATGGCAACTATGCTCTTACACTCAGACACTTCTTGGGGGTGGTAGCCCGACCAAGGCATCATGAGGGTTGTTTAGCTATTTATTGGTCTCGAGGTCTAGATGGCAACTATGCTCTTACACTCAGACCCTTCTTGGGGGTGGTAGCCCGACCAAGGCATTACGAGGGCTGTTTAGCTATTTCCTGGTCTCGAGAACTGGATGACAACTATGCTCTTACACTCAGACCCTTCTTGGGGGTGGTAGCCCGACCAAGGCATCAAGAGGGTTTTTTTATCTATTTCTTGGTCTAGAGATCTAGATGGCAACTATGCTCTTACATTTAGACCCTTCTTGGGGGTGGTAGCCCGACCAAGGCATCAGGAGGGCTGTTTAGCTATTTCCTGGTCTAGATATCTGGATGGCAACTATGCTCTTACACTCAGACACTTCTTGGGCGTGGTAGCCCGACCAAGGCGTCTGGAGGGCTGTTTATCTATTTCATAGTCTCGAGATCTGGATGGCAACTATGCTCTTACACTCAGGCCCTTCTTGGGGGTGGTAGCCCGACCAAGGCATAAGGAGGGTTGTTTAGCTATTTTCTAGTCTCGTGATCTGGATGGAAACTATGCTCTTATACTCAGTCCCTTCATGGTGTTGGTAGCCCGACCAAGGCATAAGGAGGGCTGTTTAGCTATTTTCTAGTCTCGTGATCTGGATGGCAACTATGCTCTTATACTCAGTCCCTTCAAGGGGTTGGTAGTCCGACCAAGGCATCAGGAGGGCTTTTTAGCTATTTCATGGTGTCGAGATCTGGACGGTAAATATACTCTTACACTCAAACCCTTCTTGGGGGTGGTAGACAGACCAAGGCATTAGGAGGGCTATTTAGCTATTTCCTGGTCTCGAGATCTGGATGGCAGCAATGCTCTTACACTCAAGACCCTTCTTGGGGGTGGTAGCCCGACCAAGGCATCATGAGGGTTGTTTAGCTATTTACTGGTCTCGAGGTCTAGATGGCAACTATGCTCTTACACTCAGACCCTTCTTGGGGGTGGTAGCCCGACCAAGGCATTACGAGGGCTGTTTAGCTATTTCCTGGTCTCGAGAACTGGATGACAACTATGCTCTTACACTCAGACCCTTCTTGGGGGTGGTAGCCCGACCAAGGCATCAAGAGGGTTTTTTTATCTATTTCTTGGTCTAGAGATCTAGATGGCAACTATGCTCTTACATTTAGACCCTTCTTGGGGGTGGTAGCCCGACCAAGGCATCAGGAGGGCTGTTTAGCTATTTCCTGGTCTAGATATCTGGATGGCAACTATGCTCTTACACTCAGACACTTATTGGGGGTGGTAGCCCGACCAAGGCATCATGAGGGTTGTTTAGCTATTTACTGGTCTCGAGGTCTAGATGGCAACTATGCTCTTACACTCAGACCCTTCTTGGGGGTGGTAGCCCGACCAAGGCATTACGAGGGCTGTTTAGCTATTTCCTGGTCTCGAGAACTGGATGACAACTATGCTCTTACACTCAGACCCTTCTTGGGGGTGGTAGCCCGACCAAGGCATCAAGAGGGTTTTTTATCTATTTCTTGGTCTAGAGATCTAGATGGCAACTATGCTCTTACATTTAGACCCTTCTTGGGGGTGGTAGCCCGACCAAGGCATCAGGAGGGCTGTTTAGCTATTTCCTGGTCTAGATATCTGGATGGCAACTATGCTCTTACACTCAGACACTTCTTGGGCGTGGTAGCCCGACCAAGGCGTCTGGAGGGCTGTTTATCTATTTCATAGTCTCGAGATCTGGATGGCAACTATGCTCTTACACTCAGGCCCTTCTTGGGGGTGGTAGCCCGACCAAGGCATAAGGAGGGTTGTTTAGCTATTTTCTAGTCTCGTGATCTGGATGGAAACTATGCTCTTATACTCAGTCCCTTCATGGTGTTGGTAGCCCGACCAAGGCATAAGGAGGGCTGTTTAGCTATTTTCTAGTCTCGTGATCTGGATGGCAACTATGCTCTTATACTCAGTCCCTTCAAGGGGTTGGTAGTCCGACCAAGGCATCAGGAGGGCTTTTTAGCTATTTCATGGCGTCGAGATCTGGACGGTAAATATACTCTTACACTCAAACCCTATTTGGGGGTGGTAGACAGACCAAGGCATTAGGAGGGCTATTTAGCTATTTCCTGGTCTCGAGATCTGGATGGCAGCAATGCTCTTACACTCAAGACCCTTCTTGGGGGTGGTAGCCCGACCAAGGCATCATGAGGGTTGTTTAGCTATTTACTGGTCTCGAGGTCTAGATGGCAACTATGCTCTTACACTCAGACCCTTCTTGGGGGTGGTAGCCCGACCAAGGCATTACGAGGGCTGTTTAGCTATTTCCTGGTCTCGAGAACTGGATGACAACTATGCTCTTACACTCAGACCCTTCTTGGGGGTGGTAGCCCGACCAAGGCATCAAGAGGGTTTTTTATCTATTTCTTGGTCTAGAGATCTAGATGGCAACTATGCTCTTACATTTAGACCCCTCTTGGGGGTGGTAGCCCGACCAAGGCATCAGGAGGGCTGTTTAGCTATTTCCTGGTCTAGATATCTGGATGGCAACTATGCTCTTACACTCAGACACTTCTTGGGCGTGGTAGCCCGACCAAGGCGTCTGGAGGGCTGTTTATCTATTTCATAGTCTCGAGATCTGGATGGCAACTATGCTCTTACACTCAGGCCCTTCCTGGGGGTGGTAGCCCGACCAAGGCATTAGGAGGGCTGTTTAGCTATTTTATAGTCTCGTGATCTGGATGGCAACTATGCTCTTATACTCAGTCCCTTCATGGTGTTGGTAGCCCGACCAAGGCATAAGGAGGGCTGTTTAGCTATTTTCTAGTCTCGTGATATGGATGGCAACTATGCTCTTATACTCAGTCCCTTCATGGGGTTGGTAGCCCGACCAAGGCATCAGGAGGGCTTTTTAGCTATTTCATGGTGTCGAGATCTAGACGGTAACTATACTCTTACACTCAGACCCTTCTTGGGGGTGGTAGCCCGACCAAGGCATTAGGAGGGCTATTTAGCTATTTCCTGGTCTCGAGATCTGGATGGCAACAATGCTCTTACACTCAGGACCTTTCTTGGGGGTGGTAGCCCGACCAAGGCATCATGAGGGTTGTTTAGCTATTTACTGGTCTCGAGGTCTAGATGGCAACTATGCTCTTACACTCAGACCCTTCTTGGGGGTGGTAGCCCGACCAAGGCATTATTAGGGCTGTTTAGCTATTTCCTGGTCTCGAGATCTGGATGGCAACAATGCTCTTACACTCAGGACCCTTCTTGGGGGTGGTAGCCCGACCAAGGCATCATGAGGGTTGTTTAGCTATTTCCTGGTCTCGAGGTCTAGATGGCAACTATGCTCTTACACTCAGACCCTTCTTGGGGGTGGTAGCCCGACTAAGGCATCAGGAGGGCTGTTTAGCTATTTCCTGGTCTCGAGATCTGGACGGCAACTATACTCTTACACTCGACCCTTCTTGGGGGTGGTAGCCCGACCAAGGCATTACGAGGGCTGCTTAGCTATTTCCTGGTCTAGAGAACTGGATGGCAACTATGCTCTTACACTCAGACCCTTCTTGGGGGTGGTAGCCCGACCAAGGCATCAAGAGGGTTGTTTATCTATTTCCTGGTCTAGAGAACTAGATGGCAACTATGCTCTTACATTTAGACCTTTCTTGGGGGTGGTAGCCCGACCAAGGCATCAGGAGGGCTGTTTAGCTATTTCCTGGTCTAGATATCTGGACGGCAACTATACTCTTGCACTCAGACCCTTCTTGGGGGTGGTAGCCCGACAAAGGCATTAGGAGGGCTGTTTAGCTATTTCCTAGTCTCGAGATCTGGATGGCAACTATGCTTTTACACTCAGACCCTTCTTGGGCGTGGTAGCCCGACCAAGGCATCTGGAGGGCTGTTTATCTATTTCATAGTCTCGAGATCTGGATGGCAACTATGCTCTTACACTTAGGCCCTTCTTGGGGGTGGTAGCCCGACCAAGGCATAAGGAGGGCTGTTTAGCTATTTTCTAGTCTCGTGATCTGGATGGCAACTATGCTCTTATACTCAGTCCCTTCATGGGGTTGGTAGCCCGACCAAGGCATCAGGAGGGCTTTTTAGCTATTTCATGGTGTCGTGATCTGGACGGTAACTATACTCTTACACTCAGACCCTTCTTGGGGGTGGTAGCCCGACCAAGGCATTAGGAGGGCTGTTTAGCTATTTTCTGGTCTCGAGATCTGGATGGCAACAATGCTCTTACACTCAGGACCCTTCTTGGGGGTGGTAGCCCGACCAAGGCATCATGAGGGTTGTTTAGCTATTTCCTGGTCTCGAGGTCTAGATGGCAACTATGCTCTTTCACTCAGACCCTTCTTGGGGGTGGTAGCCCGACCAAGGCATCAAGAGGGCTGTTTAGCTATTTCCTAGTCTCGAGATCTGGATGGCAACTATGCTCTTACACTCAGACCCGTCTTGGGGATGGTAGCCTGGCCAAGGCATCAGGATGGTTGTTTATCTATTTCCTAATCTCGAGATCTAAATGGTAACTATGCTCTTACACTCAGACCCTTCTTGGGGGAGGTAGGCCGACCAAGGCATTAGGAGGGCTGTTTAGCTACTTCCTGGTCTCGAGATCTGGATGGAAACTATGCTCTTACACTCAGACTCTTCTTGGGGGAGGTAGCCCGACCAAGGCATCATGAGGGTTGTTTAGCTATTTCCTAGTCTCGAGATCTGGATGGCAACTATGCTCTTACACTCAGACCCTTCTGAAGGTTGGTAGCCCGACCAAGGCATCAGGAGGGTTGTTTAGCTATTTCCAGGTCTCGAAATCTGGATGGGAATGCTCTTACACTTAGACCCTTCTTGGGGTTGGTAGCCCAAAAAAGGCATCAGGAGGGCTGTTTAGCTATTTCTTGGTCTCGAGATCTGGATGGCAACTATGCTCTTACACTCAGACCCTTCTTGGGGTTGGTAGCCGACCAAGGCATCATGAGGGCTGTTTAGCTATTTCCTGGTCTCGAGATCTGGATGGCAATTATACTCTTACACTCAGACCCTTCTTGGGGTTGGTTTCCCGACCAAGGCATTATGAGGGCTGTTTAGCTATTTCCTGGTGTCGAGATCTGGTTGGCAACTATGCTCTTACACTCAGAACCTTTTTGGGGGTGGTAGCCTGACCAACACATCAGGAGGGCTGTTTAGCTATTTCCTGGTCTCGAAATCTAGATGACAACTATGCTCTTACACTCAGACCCTTCTTGAGGGAGGTAGGCCGACCAAGGCATCATGAGGGCTGTTTAGCTATTTCCTGGTCTCGAGATCTGGATGGCAACTATGCTCTTACACTCAAACCCTTCTTGGGCGTGGTAGCCTGACAAAGGCATCTGGAGGGCTGTTTATTTATTTCATAGTCTCGAGATCTGGATGGCAACTATGCTCTTACACTCAGGCCCTTCTTGGGGGTGGTAGCCCGACCAAGGCATAAGGAGGGCTGTTTAGCTATTTTGTAGTCTCGTGATCTTGATGGCAACTATGCTCTTATACTCAGTCCTTTCATAGGGGTGGTAGCCCGACCAAGGCATCAGGAGGGCTTTTTAGCTATTTGCTGGTCTCGAGATCTGGACGACAACTATACTCTTACACTCAGACCCTTCAGTAGGGTGGTAGACCGACCAAGGCATTAGGAGGGCTGTTTAGCTATTTCCTGGTCTTAAGATCTGGATGGCAACAAAGCTCTTACACTCAGGACCTTTCTTGGGGCTGGTAGCCCGACCAAGGCATCAATAGGGTTGTTTAGCTATTTCCTGGTCTCGAGGTCTAGATGGCAACTATGTTCTTACACTCAGACCCTTCTTGGGGGTGGTAGCCCGACCAAGGTATCAGGAGGGCTGTTTAGCTATTTCCTGGTCTCGAGATCTGGATGGCAACTATGCTCTTACACTCAGACCCGTCTTGGGGTTGGTAGCCCGACCAAGGAATTAGGAGGGCTGTTTAGCTATTTCCTGGTCTCGAGATCTGGATGGCAACTATTCTCTTACACTCAGACCCTTCGTGGGGGTGGTAGACAGAAAAAGGCATCAGGAGGGTTGTTTAGCTATTTCTTGGTCTCGAGATCTAGATGGCAACTATGCTCTTACACTCAGACCCTTCTTAGGGGTGGTAGCCCGACCAAGGCATGAGGAGGGCTGCTTATCTACTTCCTGGTCTCGAGATCTGGATGGCAACTATGCTCTTACACTCAGAACCTTCTTGGGGGTGGTAGCCCGACTAAGGCATCAGGAGGGCTGTTTAGCTATTACTTGGTCTCGAGATCTGGACGGCAACTATACTCTTATACTCGACCCTTCTTGGGGGTGGTAGCCCGACCAAGGCATTACTGGGGCTGTTTAGCTATTTCCTGGTCTAGAGAACTGGATGGCAACTATGCTCTTACACTCAGACCCTTCTTGGGGGTGGTAGCCCGACCAAGGCATCAAGAGGGTTGTTTATCTATTTCCTGGTCTAGAGATCTAGATGGCAACTATGCTCTTACATTTTGACCCTTCTTGGGGGTGGTAGCCCGACCAAGGCATCAGGAGGGCTGTTTAGCTATTTCCTAGTCTAGATATCTGGATGGCAACTATGCTCTTACACTCAGACACTTCTTGGGCGTGGTAGCCAGACCAAGGCGTCTGGAGGGCTGTTTATCTATTTCATAGTCTCGAGATCTGGATGGCAACTATGCTCTTACACTCAGGACCCTTCTTGAGGGAGGTAGACAGACCAAGGCATCAGGAGGGTTGTTTAGCTATTTCTTGGTCTCGAGATCTAGATGGCAAATATGTTCTTACACTCAGACCCTTCTTGGGCATGGTAGCCCGACCAAGGCATCTGGAGGGCTGTTTATCTATTTCATAGTCTCGAGATCTGGATGGCAACTATGCTCTTACACTCAGGCCCTTCTTGGGGGTGGTAGCCCGACCAAGGCATAAGGAGGGCTGTTTAGCTATTTTCTAGTCTCGTGATCTGGATGGCAACTATGCTCTTATACCCAGTCACTTCATGGGGTTGGTAGCCTGACCAAGGCATCAGGAGGGCTTTTTAGCTATTTCCTGGTCTCGAGATCTGGACGGCAACTATACTCTTACACTCAGACCCTTCTTGGGGGTGGTAGCCCGACCAAGGAATTAGGAGTGCTGTTTAGCTATTTCCTGGTCACGAGATCTGGATGGCAACAATGCTCTTACACCCAGGACCATTCTTGGGGGTGGTAGCCCGACCAAGGCATCAAGAGGGCTGTTTAGCTATTTCCTGGTCTCGAGATCTGGATGGAAACTATACTGTTACACTCAGACCCTTTTTGGGGGTGGTAGCCCGACTAAGGAATTATGAGGGATGTTTAGCTATTTCCTGGTCTCGAGATCTGGATGGCAACTATGCTCTTACACTCAGACCCTTCTGGGGGGTGGTAGCCAGACCAAGGCATCAGGAGGGTTGTTTAGCTATTTCTTGGTCTCCAGATCTAGATGGCAACTATGCTCTTACACACAGACCCTTCTTAGGGGTGGTAGCCCGACCAAGGCATGAGGAGGGCTGTTTAGCTACTTCCTGGTCTCGAGATCTGGATGGCAACTATGCTCTTACACTCAGAACCTTCTTGGGGGTGGTAGCCCGACCAAGGCATAAGGAGGGCTGTTTAGCTATTTTCTAGTCTCGTGATCTGGATGGCAACTATGCTCTTATACTCAGTCCCTTCATGGGGTTGGTAGCCCGTCCAAGGCATCAGGAGGGCTTTTTAACTATTTCCTGGTCTCGAGATCTGGATGGCAACTATGCTCTTACACTCAGACCCTTCTTTGGGGTGGTAGCCCGACCAAGGCATCAGGAGGGCTTTTTAGCTATTTCCTGGTTTCGAGATCTGGACGGCAACTATACTCTTACACTCAGACCCTTCTTGGGGGTGCTAGCCCGACCAAGGAATTAGGAGTGCTGTTTAGCTATTTCCTGGTCACGAGATCTGGATGGCAACAATGCTCTTACACCCAGGACCATTTTTGGGGGTGGTAGCCCGACCAAGGCATCAAGAGGGCTGTTTAGCTATTTCCTGGTCTCGAGATCTGGATGGAAACTATACTGTTACACTCAGACCCTTTTTGGGGGTGGTAGCCCGACCAAGGAATTATGAGGGATGTTTAGCTATTTCCTGGTCTCGAGATCTGGATGGCAACTATGCTCTTACACTCAGACCCTTCTGGAGGGTGGTAGCCAGACCAAGGCATCAGGAGGGCTGTTTATCTATTTCATAGTCTGGAGATCTGGATGGCAACTATGCTCTTACAATCAGGCCCTTCTTGGGGGTGGTAGCCCGACCAAGGCATAAGGAGGGCTATTTAGCTATTTTCTAGTCTCGTGATCTGGATGGCAACTATGCTCTTATACTCAGTCCCTTCATGGTGTTGGTAGCCCGACCAAGGCATCAGGAGGGCTTTTTAGCTATTTCATGGTGTCGAGATCTGGACGGCAACTATACTCTTACACTCAGACCCTTCTTGGGGGTGGTAGCCCGACCAAGGCATCTGGAGGGCTGTTTATCTATTTCATAGTCTCAAGATCTGGATGGCAACTATGCTCTTACACTCAGATCCTTCTTGGGGGTGGTAGCCCGACCAAGGCATAAGGAGGGCTGTTTAGCTATTTTCTAGTCTCGAGATCTGGACGGCAACTATACTCTTACACTCAGACCCTTCTGAAGGTTAGTAGCCCGACCAAGGCATCAGGAGGGTTGTTTAGCTATTTCCAGGTCTCGAAATCTGGATGGGAATGCTCTTACACTTAGACCCTTCTTGGGGGTGGTAGCCCAAAAAAGGCATCAGGAGGGCTGTTTAGCTATTTCCTGGTCTCGAGATCTGGATGGCAACTATGCTCTTACACTCAGACCCTTCTGAAGATTGGTAGCCCGACCAAGGCATCAGGAGGGTTGTTTAGCTATTTCCAGGTCTCGAAATCTGGATGGGAAGGCTCTTACACTTAGACCCTTCTTGGGGGTGGTAGCCCAAAAAAGGCATCAGGAGGGCTGTTTAGCTATTTCCTGGTCTCTAGATCTTGATGGAAACTATACTCTTACACTCAGACCCTTCTTGGGGTTGGTTTCCCGACCAAGGGATTAGGAGGGGTGTTTAGCTATTTCCTGGTCTCGAGATCTGGTTGGCAACTATGCTCTTACACTCAGAACCTTCTTGGGGGTGGTAGCCCGACCAAGGCATCAGAAGGGTTGTTTAGCTATTTCCTGGTCTCGAGATCTAGATGGCAACTATGCTTTTACACTCAGACCTTTCTTGGGGGTGGTAGCACTACCAAGGCATCTGGAAGGCTGTTTAGCTATTTCCTTGTCTCGAGATCTAGATGGCAACTATGCTCTTACACTCAGAACTTTCTTGGGGGTGGTAGCCCGACCAAGGTATCAGGAGGGCTGTTTAGTTATTTCCAGGTCTCGAGATCAGGATGGCAACTATGCTCTTACACTCAGACCCTTCTTGGGAATGGTAGCCCGACCAAGGCATTAGGAGGGCTGTTAAGCTATTTCCTGGTCTCGAGATCTGGATGGCAACTATGCTCTTACACTCAGACCCTTTTTGGGGGTGGTACCCCGACCAAGGCATCAGGAGGGTTGTTTAGCTATTTCCTGGTCTCGAGATCTGGATGGCAACTATGCTCTTACACTCAGACCCTTCTGGGGGGTGGTAGCCAGACCAAGGCATCAGGAGGGCTGTTTATCTATTTCATAGTCTGGAGATCTGGATGGCAACTATGCTCTTACAATCAGGCCCTTCTTGGGGGTGGTAGCCCGACCAAGGCATAAGGAGGGCTATTTAGCTATTTTCTAGTCTCGTGATCTGGATGGCAACTATGCTCTTATACTCAGTCCCTTCATGGTGTTGGTAGCCCGACCAAGGCATCAGGAGGGCTTTTTAGCTATTTCATGGTGTCGAGATCTGGACGGCAACTATACTCTTACACTCAGACCCTTCTTGGGGGTGGTAGCCCGACCAAGGCATCTGGAGGGCTGTTTATCTATTTCATAGTCTCAAGATCTGGATGGCAACTATGCTCTTACACTCAGATCCTTCTTGGGGGTGGTAGCCCGACCAAGGCATAAGGAGGGCTGTTTAGCTATTTTCTAGTCTCGAGATCTGGACGGCAACTATACTCTTACACTCAGACCCTTCTGAAGGTTAGTAGCCCGACCAAGGCATCAGGAGGGTTGTTTAGCTATTTCCAGGTCTCGAAATCTGGATGGGAATGCTCTTACACTTAGACCCTTCTTGGGGGTGGTAGCCCAAAAAAGGCATCAGGAGGGCTGTTTAGCTATTTCCTGGTCTCGAGATCTGGATGGCAACTATGCTCTTACACTCAGACCCTTCTGAAGATTGGTAGCCCGACCAAGGCATCAGGAGGGTTGTTTAGCTATTTCCAGGTCTCGAAATCTGGATGGGAAGGCTCTTACACTTAGACCCTTCTTGGGGGTGGTAGCCCAAAAAAGGCATCAGGAGGGCTGTTTAGCTATTTCCTGGTCTCTAGATCTTGATGGAAACTATACTCTTACACTCAGACCCTTCTTGGGGTTGGTTTCCCGACCAAGGGATTAGGAGGGGTGTTTAGCTATTTCCTGGTCTCGAGATCTGGTTGGCAACTATGCTCTTACACTCAGAACCTTCTTGGGGGTGGTAGCCCGACCAACGCAAAAGGAGGGCTGTTTAGCTATTTCCTGGTCTCGAAATCTAGATGACAACTATGCTCTTACACTCAGACCCTTCTTGAGGGAGGTAGGCCGACCAAGGCATCATGAGGGCTGTTTAGCTATTTCCTTGTCTCGAGATCTGGATGGCAAATATGTTCTTACACTCAGACCCTTCTTGGGCGTGGTAGCCCGACCAAGGCATCTGGAGGGCTGTTTATCTATTTCATAGTCTCGAGATCTGGATGGCAACTATGCTCTTACACTTAGGCCCTTCTTGGGGGTGGTAGCCCGACCAAGGCATAAGGAGGGCTGTTTAGCTATTTTCTAGTCTCGTGATCTGGATGGCAACTATGCTCTTATACTCAGTCCCTTCTGGGGGGTGGTAGACAGACCAAGGCATCAGGAGGGTTGTTTAGCTATTTCTTGGTCTCTAGATCTAGATGGCAACTATGCTCTTACAATCAGGCCCTTCTTGGGGGTGGTAGCCCGACCAAGGCATAAGGAGGGCTATTTAGCTATTTTCTAGTCTCGTGATCTGGATGGCAACTATGCTCTTATACTCAGTCCCTTCATGGTGTTGGTAGCCCGACCAAGGCATCAGGAGGGCTTTTTAGCTATTTCATGGTGTCGAGATCTGGACGGCAACTATACTCTTACACTCAGACCCTTCTTGGGGGTGGTAGCCCGACCAAGGCATCTGGAGGGCTGTTTATCTATTTCATAGTCTCAAGATCTGGATGGCAACTATGCTCTTACACTCAGATCCTTCTTGGGGGTGGTAGCCCGACCAAGGCATAAGGAGGGCTGTTTAGCTATTTTCTAGTCTCGAGATCTGGACGGCAACTATACTCTTACACTCAGACCCTTCTGAAGGTTGGTAGCCCGACCAAGGCATCAGGAGGGTTGTTTAGCTATTTCCAGGTCTCGAAATCTGGATGGGAATGCTCTTACACTTAGACCCTTCTTGGGGGTGGTAGCCCAAAAAAGGCATCAGGAGGGCTGTTTAGCTATTTCCTGGTCTCGAGATCTGGATGGCAACTATGCTCTTACACTCAGACCCTTCTGAAGGTTGGTAGCCCGACCAAGGCATCAGGAGGGTTGTTTAGCTATTTCCAGGTCTCGAAATTTGGATGGGAAGGCTCTTACACTTAGACCCTTCTTGGGGGTGGTAGCCCAAAAAAGGCATCAGGAGGGCTGTTTAGCTATTTCCTGGTCTCTAGATCTTGATGGAAACTATACTCTTACACTCAGACCCTTCTTGGGGTTGGTTTCCCGACCAAGGGATTAATAGGGGTGTTTAGCTATTTCCTGGTCTCGAGATCTGGTTGGCAACTATGCTCTTACACTCAGAACCTTCTTGGGGGTGGTAGCCCGACCAACGCAAAAGGAGGGCTGTTTAGCTATTTCCTGGTCTCGAAATCTAGATGACAACTATGCTCTTACACTCAGACCCTTCTTGAGGGAGGTAGGCCGACCAAGGCATCATGAGGGCTGTTTAGCTATTTCCTTGTCTCGAGATCTGGATGGCAAATATGTTCTTACACTCAGACCCTTCTTGGGCGTGGTAGCCCGACCAAGGCATCTGGAGGGCTGTTTATCTATTTCATAGTCTCGAGATCTGGATGGCAACTATGCTCTTACACTCAGGCCCTTCTTGGGGGTGGTAGCCCGACCAAGGCATAAGGAGGGCTGTTTAGCTATTTTCTAGTCTCGTGATCTGGATGGCAACTATGCTCTTATACCCAGTCCCTTCATGGGGTTGGTAGCCTGACCAAGGCATCAGGAGGGCTTTTTAGCTATTTCCTGGTCTCGAGATCTGGATGGAAACTATGCTCTTACACTCAGACCCTTCTGAAGGTTGGTAGCCCGACCAAGGCATCAGGAGGGTTGTTTAGCTATTTCCAGGTCTCGAAATCTGGATGGGAATGCTCTTACACTTAGACCCTTCATGGGGGTGGTAGCCCAAAAAAGGCATCAGGAGGGCTATTTAGCTATTTCCTGGTCTCGAGATCTTGATGGAAACTATACTCTTACACTCAGACCCTTCTTGGGGTTGGTTTCTCGACCAAGGGATTAGGAGGGCTGTTTAGCTATTTCCTGGTCTCGAGATCTGGTTGGCAACTATGCTCTTACACTCAGAACCTTCTTGGGGGTGGTAGCCCGACCAACGCATCAGGAGGGCTGTTTAGCTATTTCCTGGTCTCGAAATCTAGATGACAACTATGCTCTTACACTCAGACCCTTCTTGAGGGAGGTAGGCCAACCAAGGCATCATGAGGGCTGTTTAGCTATTTCCTTGTCTCGAGATCTGGATGGCAAATATGTTCTTACACTCAGACCCTTCTTGGGCGTGGTAGCCCGACCAAGGCATCTGGAGGGCTGTTTATCTATTTCTTAGTCTCGAGATCTGGATGGCAACTATGCTCTTATACTCAGGCCCTTCTTGGGGGTGGTAGCCCGACCAAGGCATAAGGAGGGCTGTTTAGCTATTTTCTAGTCTCGTGATCTGGTTGGCAACTATGCTCTTATACTCAGTCCCTTCATGGGGTTGGTAGCCTGACCAAGGCATCAGGAGGGCTTTTTAGCTATTTCATGGTGTCGAGATCTGGACGGTAACTATACTCTTACACTCAGACCCTTCTTGGGGGTGGTAGCCCGACCAAGGCATTAGGAGTCCTGTTTAGATATTTCCTGGTCTCGAGATCTGGATGGCAACAATGCTCTTACACTCAGGACCCTTCTTGGGGGTGGTAGCCCGACCAAGGCATCATGAGGGTTGTTTAGCTATTTCCTGGTCTCGAGGTCTAGATGGCAACTATGCTCTTACACTCAGACTCTTTTAGGGGGTGGTAGCCCGACCAAGGCGTCAAGAGGGCTGTTTAGCTATTTCCTGGTCTCGAGATCTGGATGGCAACTATGCTCTTACACTCAGACCTGTCTTGGGGTTGGTAGCCCGACCAAGGCATTAGGAGGGCTGTTTAGCATTTTCCTGGTCTCGAGATCTGGATGGCAACTATGCTCTTACACTCGGACCCTTCAGTAGGGTCGTAGCAAGACCAAGGCATCAGGAGGGTTGTTTAGCTATTTCCTGGTCTCGAGATCTAGATGGCAACTATGCTCTTACACTCAGACCCTTCTTGGGGGAGGTAGGCCAACCAAGGCATTAGGAGGGCTGTTTAGCTACTTCCTGGTCTAGAGATCTAGATGGCAACTATGCTCTTACACTCAGACCCTTCTTGAGGGTGGTAGCTTGGCCAAGGAATCAGGATGGTTGTTTAGCTATTTCCTAATCTCGAGATCTAGATGGCAACTATGCTCTTACACTCAGACCCTTCTTGGGGGAGGTAGGCCGACCAAGGCATTAGGAGGGCTGTTTAGCTACTTCCTGGTCTCGAGATCTGGATGGAAACTATGCTCTTACACTCAGACCCTTCTGAAGGTTGGTAGCCCGATCAAGGCATCAGGAGGGTTGTTTAGCTTTTTCCAGGTCTCGAAATCTAGATGGGAATTCTCTTACACTTAGACCCTTCTTGGGGGTGGTAGCCCAAAAAAGGCATCAGGAGGGCTGTTTAGCTATTTCCTGGTCTCGAGATCTGGATGGCAACTATGCTCTTACACTCAGACCCTTCTTGGGGTTGGTAGCCGACCAAGGCATCATGAGGGCTGTTTAGCTATTTCCTGGTCTCGAGATCTTGATGGCAACTATACTCTTACACTCAGACCCTTCTTGGGGGTGGTAGCCTGGCCAAGGAATCAGGATGGTTGTTTAGCTATTTCCTAATCTCGAGATCTAGATGGCAACTATGCTCTTACACTCAGACCCTTCTTGGGGGAGGTAGGCCGACCAAGGCATTAGGAGGGCTGTTTAGCTACTTCCTGGTCTCGAGATCTGGATGGAAACTATGCTCTTACACTCAGACTAATCTTGGGGGAGGTAGCCCGACCAAGGCATCGTGAGGGTTGTTTAGCTATTTCCTAGTCTCGAGATCTTGATGGCAACTATGCTCTTACACTCAGACCCTTCTGAAGGTTGGTAGCCCGACCAAGGGATCAGGAGGGCTGTTTAGCTTTTTCCAGGTCTCAAAATCTAGATGGCAATTCTCTTACACTTAGACCCTTCTTGGGGGTGGTAGCCCAAAAAAGGCATCAGGAGGGCTGTTTAGCTATTTCCTGGTCTCGAGATCTGGATGGCAACTATGCTCTTACACTCAGACCCTTCTTGGGGTTGGTAGCCGACCAAGGCATCATGAGGGCTGTTTAGCTATTTCCTGGTCTCGAGATCTTGATGGCAACTATACTCTTACACTCAGACCCTTCTTGGGGGTGGTAGCCTGGCCAAGGAATCAGGATGGTTGTTTAGCTATTTCCTAATCTCGAGATCTAGATGGCAACTATGCTCTTACACTCAGACCCTTCTTGGGGGAGGTAGGCCGACCAAGGCATTAGGAGGGCTGTTTAGCTACTTCCTGGTCTCGAGATCTGGATGGAAACTATGCTCTTACACTCAGACTCATCTTGGGGGAGGTAGCCCGACCAAGGCATCATGAGGGTTGTTTAGATATTTCCTGGTCTCGAGATCTGGATGGCAACTATGCTCTTACACTCAGACCCTTCTGAAGGTTGGTAGCCCGACCAAGGCATCAGGAGGGTTGTTTAGCTATTTCCAGGTCTCGAAATCTAGATGGGAATGCTCTTACACTTAGACCCTTCTTGGGGGTGATATCCCAAAAAAGGCATCAGGAGGGCTGTTTAGCTATTTCCTGGTCTCGAGATCTGGATGGCAACTATGCTCTTACACTCAGACCCTTCAGTAGGGTGGTAGCCAGACCAAGGCATCAGGAGGGTTGTTTAGCTATTTCCTGGTCTCGAGATCTAGATGGCAACTATGCTCTTACACTCAGGCCCTTCTTGGGGGTGGTAGCCCGACCAAGGCATAAGGAGGGCTGTTTAGCTATTTTCTAGTCTCGTGATCTGGATGGTAACTATGCTCTTATGCTCAGTCCCTTCATGGGGGTGGTAGCCCGACCAAGGCATCAGGAGGGCTTTTTAGCTATTTCCTGGTCTCGAGATCTGGACGGCAACTATGCTCTTACACTCAGACCCTTCTTGGGGTTGGTAGCCGACCAAGGCATCATGAGGGATGTTTAGCTATTTCCTGGTCTCGAGATCTTAATGGCAACTATACTCTTACACTCAGACCCTTCTTGGGGTTGGTTTCCCGACCAAGGGATTAGGAGGGCTGTTTAGCTATTTCCTGGTCTCGAGATCTGGTTGGCAACTATGCTCTTACACTCAGAACCTTCTTGGGGGTGGTAGCCCGACCAACGCATCAGGAGGGCTATTTAGCTATTTCCTGGTCTCGAAATCTAGATGACAACTATGCTCTTACACTCAGACCCTTCTTGAGGGAGGTAGGCCGACCAAGGCATCATGAGGGCTGTTTAGCTATTTCCTGGTCTCGAGATCTAGATGGCAACTATGCTCTTACACTCAGACCCTTCAGTAGGGTGGTAGCCAGACCAAGGCATCAGGAGGGTTGTTTAGCTATTTCCTGGTCTCGAGATCTAGATGGCAACTATGCTCTTACACTCAGGCCCTTCTTGGGGGTGGTAGCCCGACCAAGGCATAAGGAGGGCTGTTTAGCTATTTTCTAGTCTCGTGATCCGGATGGTAACTATGCTCTTATACTCAGTCCCTTCATGGGGGTGGTAGCCTGACCAAGGCATCAGGAGGGCTTTTTAGCTATTTCCTGGTCTCGAGATCTGGACGGCAACTATGCTCTTACACTCAGACCCGTCTTAGGGTTGGTAGCCCGACCAAGGCATTAGGAGGGCTGTTTAGCTATTTCCTGGTCTCGAGATCTGGATGGCAACAATGCTATTACACTCAAGACCCTTCTTGGGGGTGGTAGCCCGACCAAGGCATCAAGAGGGTTGTTTAGCTATTTCCTGGTCTCGAGGTCTGGATGGCAAATATGTTCTTACACTCAGACCCTTCTTGGGGGTGGTAGCCCGACCAAGGTATCAGGATGGCTGTTTAGCTATTTCCTAGTCTCGAGATCTGGATGGCAACTATGCTCTTACACTCAGACCCGTCTTGGGGTTGGTAGCCCGACCAAGGAATTAGAAGGGCTGTTTAGCTATTTCCTGGTCTCGAGATCTAAATGGCAACTATGCTCTTACACTCAGACCCTTCTGGGGGGTGGTAGACATACCAAGGCATCAGGAGGGTTGTTTAGCTATTTCTTGGTCTCGAGATATAGATGGCAACTATGCTCTTACACTCAGACCCTTCTTAGGGGTGGTAGCCCGACCAAGGCATGAGGAGGGCTGTTTAGCTACTTCCTGGTCTCGAGATCTGGATGGCAACTATGCTCTTACACTCAGAACCTTCTTGGGGGTGGTAGCCCGACTAAGGCATCAGGAGGGCTGTTTAGCTATTACCTGGTCTCGAGATCTGGACGGCAACTATACTCTTACACTCGACCCTTCTTGGGGGTGGTAGCCCGATCAAGGCATTACGAGCGCTGTTTAGCTATTTCCTGGTCTCGAGAACTGGATGGCAACTATGCTCTTACACTCAGACCCTTCTTGGGGGTGGTAGCCCGACCAAGGCATCAAGAGGGTTGTTTATCTATTTCCTGGTCTAGAGATCTAGATGGCAACTATGCTCTTACATTTTGACCTTTCTTGGGGGTGGTAGCCCGACCAAGGCATCAGGAGGGCTGTTTAGCTATTTCCTGGTCTAGATATCTGGATGGCAACTATGCTCTTACACTCAGACACTTCTTGGGGGTGGTAGCCCGACCAAGGCGTCTGGAGGGCTGTTTATCTATTTCATAGTCTCGAGATCTGGATGGCAACTATGCTCTTACACTCAGGCCCTTTTTGGGGGTGGTAGCCCGACCAAGGCATAAGGAGGGCTGTTTAGCTATTTTCTAGTCTCGTGATCTGGATGGCAACTATGCTCTTATACTCAGTCCCTTCATGGGGTTGGTAGCCCGACCAAGGCATCAGGAGGGCTTTTTAGCTATTTCATGGTGTCGAAATCTGGACGGTAACTATACTCTTACACTCAGACCCTTCTTGGGGGTGGTAGCCCGACCAAGGCATTAGGAGGGCTGTTTAGCTATTTCCTGGTCTCGAGATCTGGATGGCAACAATGCTCTTACACTCAGGACCCTTCTTGGGAGTGGTAGCCCGACCAAGGCATCATGAGGGTTGTTTAGCTATTTCCTGGTCTCGAGGTCTAGATGGCAACTATGCTCTTACACTCAGACCCTTCTTGGGGGTGGTAGCCCGACTAAGGCATCAGGAGGGCTGTTTAGCTATTTCCTGGTCTCGAAATCTAGATGACAACTATGCTCTTACACTCAGACCCTTCTTGAGGGAGGTAGGCCGACCAAGGCATTATGAGGGCTGTTTAGCTATTTCCTGGTCTCGAGATCTGGATGGCAACTATGCTCTTACACTCAAACCCTTCTTGGGCGTGGTAGCCTGACAAAGGCATCTGGAGGGCTGTTTATCTATTTCATAGTCTCGAGATCTGGATGGCAACTATGCTCTTACACTCAGGCCCTTCTTGGGGGTGGTAGCCCGACCAAGGCATAAGGAGGGCTGTTTAGCTATTTTCTAGTCTCGTGATCTTGATGGCAACTATGCTCTTATACTCAGACCCTTGTTGGGGGTGGTAGCTCGACCAAGGCATCAAGAGGGTTGTTTATCTGTTTCCTGGTCTAGAGAACTAGATGGCAACTATGCTCTTACATTTAGACCCTTCTTGGGGGTGGTAGCCCGACCAAGGCATCAGGAGGGCTGTTTAGCTATTTCCTGGTCTAGATATCTGGACGGCAACTATACTCTTGCACTCAGACCCTTCTTGGGGGTGGTAGCCTGACAAAGGCATTAGGAGGGCTGTTTAGCTATTTCCTAGTCTCGAGATCTGGATGGCAACTATGCTTTTACACTCAGACCCTTCTTGGGAGTGGTAGCCCGACCAAGGCATCTGGAGGGCTGTTTATCTATTTCATAGTCTCGAGATCTGGATGGCAACTATGCTCTTACACTTAGTCCCTTCTTGGGGGTGGTAGCCCGACCAAGGCATAAGGAGGGCTGTTTAGCTATTTTCTAGTCTTGTGATCTGGATGGCAACTATGCTCTTATACTCAGTCCTTTCATGGGGTTGGTAGCCCGACCAAGGCATCAGAAGGGCTTTTTAGCTATTTCATGGTGTCGTGATCCGGACGGTAACTATACTCTTACACTCAGACCCTTCTTGGGGGTGGTAGCCCGACTAAGGCATTAGGAGGGCTGTTTAGCTATTTTCTGGACTCGAGATCTGGATGGCAACAATGCTCTTACACTCAGGACCCTTCTTGGGGGTGGTAGCCTGACAAAGGCATCTGGAGGGCTGTTTATCTATTTCATAGTCTCGAGATCTGGATGGCAACTATGCTCTTATACTCAGGCCCTTCTTGGGGGTGGTAGCCCGACCAAGGCATAAGGAGGGCTGTTTAGCTATTTTCTAGTCTCGTGATCTTGATGGCAACTATGCTCTTATACTCAGTCCCTTCATGGAGGTGGTAGCCCGACCAAGGCATCAGGAGGGCTTTTTAGCTATTTACTGGTCTCGAGATCTGGACGACAACTATACTCTTACACTCAGACCCTTCTTTGGGGTGGTAGACCGACCAAGGCATTAGGAGGGCTGTTTAGCTATTTCCTGGTCTTAAGATCTGGATGGCAACAATGCTCTTACACTTAGGACCCTTCTTGGGGGTGGTAGCCCGACCAAGGCATCAAGAGGGTTGTTTAGCTATTTCCTGGTCTCGAGGTCTAGATGGCAACTATGTTCTTACACTCAGACCCTTCTTGGGGGTGGTAGCCCGACCAAGGTATCAGGAGGGCTGTTTAGCTATTTCCTAGTCTCGAGATCTGGATGGCAACTATGCTCTTACACTCAAACCCTTCTTGGGCGTGGTAGCCTGACAAAGGCATCTGGAGGGCTGTTTAGCTATTTCCTGGTCTCTAAATCTAGATGACAACTATGCTCTTACACTCAGACCCTTCTTGAGGGAGGTAGGCCGACCAAGGCATCATGAGGGCTGTTTAGCTATTTCCTGGTCTCGAGATCTGGATGGCAACTATGCTCTTACACTCAAACCGTTCTTGGGCGTGGTAGCCTGACAAAGGCATCTGGAGGGCTGTTTATCTATTTCATAGTCTCGAGATCTGGATGGCAACTATGCTCTTACACTCAGGCCCTTCTTGGGGGTGGTAGCCCGACCAAGGCATAAGGAGGGCTGTTTAGCTATTTTCTAGTCTCGTGATATTGATGGCAACTATGCTCTTATACTCAGTCCCTTCATGGAGGTGGTAGCCCGACCAAGGCATCAGGAGGGCTTTTTAGCTATTTACTGGTCTCGAGATCTGGACGACAACTATACTCTTACACTCAGACAATTCTTTGGGGTGGTAGACCGACCAAGGCATTAGGAGGGCTGTTTAGCTATTTCCTGGTCCTAAGATCTGGATGGCAACAATGCTCTTACACTTAGGACCCTTCTTGGGGGTGGTAGCCCGACCAAGGCATCAAGAGGGTTGTTTAGCTATTTCCTGGTCTCGAGGTCTAGATGGCAACTATGTTCTTACACTCAGACCCTTCTTGGGGGTGGTAGCCCGACCAAGGTATCAGGAGGGCTGTTTAGCTATTTCCTGGTCTCGAGATCTGGATGGCAACTATGCTCTTACACTCAGACCCTTCTGGGGTTGGTAGCCCGACCAAGGAATTAGGAGGGCTGTTTAGCTATTTCCTGGTCTCGAGATCTGGATGGCAACTATGCTCTTACACTCAGACCCTTCTGGGGGGTGGTAGACAGACCAAGGCATCTTGAGGTTTGTTTAGCTATTTCTTGGTCTCGAGATCTAGATGGCAACTATGCTCTTACACTCAGACCCTTCTTGGGGGTGGTAACCCGACTAAGGCATCAGGAGGGCTGTTTAGCTATTACCTGGTCTCGAGATCTGGACGGCAACTATACTCTTACACTCAGAACCTTCTTGGGGGTGGTAACCTGACCAAGGCATTACGAGGGCTGTTTAGCTATTTCCTGGTCTAGAGAACTGGATGGCAACTATGCTCTTACACTCAGACCGTTCTTGGGGGTGGTAGCCCGACCAAGGAATCAAGAGGGTTGTTTATCTATTTCCTGGTCTAGAGATCTAGATGGCAACTATGCTCTTACATTTTGACCATTCTTGGGGGTGGTAGCCCGACCAAGGCATCTGGAGGGCTGTTTAGCTATTTCCTTGTCTAGATATCTGGATGGCAACTATGCTCTTACACTCAGACACTTCTTGGGCGTGGTAGCCCGACCAAGGCGTCTGGAGGGCTGTTTATATATTTCATAGTCTCGAGATCTGGATGGCAACTATGCTCTTACACTCAGGCCCTTCTTGGGGGTGGTAGCCCGACCAAGGCATAAGGAGGGCTGTTTAGCTATTTTCTAGTCTCGTGATCTGGATGGCAACTATGCTCTTATACTCAGTCCCTTCATGGGGTTGGTAGCCCGACCAAGGCATCAGGAGGGCTTTTTAGCTATTTCATGGTGTCGAGATCTGGACGGCAACTATACTCTTACACTCAGACCCTTCTTGGGCGTGGTAGCCTGACAAAGGCATCTGGAGGGCTGTTTATCTATTTCATAGTCTCGAGATCTGGATGGCAACTATGCTCTTACACTCAGGCCCTTCTTGGGGGTGGTAGCCCGACCAAGGCATAAGGAGGGCTGTTTAGCTATTTTCTAGTCTCGTGATCTTGATGGCAACTATGCTCTTATACTCAGACCCTTGTTGGGGGTGGTAGCTCGACCAAGGCATCAAGAGGGTTGTTTATCTGTTTCCTGGTCTAGAGAACTAGATGGCAACTATGCTCTTACATTTAGACCCTTCTTGGGGGTGGTAGCCCGACCAAGGCATCAGGAGGGCTGTTTAGCTATTTCCTGGTCTAGATATCTGGACGGCAACTATACTCTTGCACTCAGACCCTTCTTGGGGGTGGTAGCCTGACAAAGGCATTAGGAGGGCTGTTTAGCTATTTCCTAGTCTCGAGATCTGGATGGCAACTATGCTTTTACACTCAGACCCTTCTTGGGAGTGGTAGCCCGACCAAGGCATCTGGAGGGCTGTTTATCTATTTCATAGTCTCGAGATCTGGATGGCAACTATGCTCTTACACTTAGTCCCTTCTTGGGGGTGGTAGCCCGACCAAGGCATAAGGAGGGCTGTTTAGCTATTTTCTAGTCTTGTGATCTGGATGGCAACTATGCTCTTATACTCAGTCCTTTCATGGGGTTGGTAGCCCGACCAAGGCATCAGAAGGGCTTTTTAGCTATTTCATGGTGTCGTGATCCGGACGGTAACTATACTCTTACACTCAGACCCTTCTTGGGGGTGGTAGCCCGACTAAGGCATTAGGAGGGCTGTTTAGCTATTTTCTGGACTCGAGATCTGGATGGCAACAATGCTCTTACACTCAGGACCCTTCTTGGGGGTGGTAGCCTGACAAAGGCATCTGGAGGGCTGTTTATCTATTTCATAGTCTCGAGATCTGGATGGCAACTATGCTCTTATACTCAGGCCCTTCTTGGGGGTGGTAGCCCGACCAAGGCATAAGGAGGGCTGTTTAGCTATTTTCTAGTCTCGTGATCTTGATGGCAACTATGCTCTTATACTCAGTCCCTTCATGGAGGTGGTAGCCCGACCAAGGCATCAGGAGGGCTTTTTAGCTATTTACTGGTCTCGAGATCTGGACGACAACTATACTCTTACACTCAGACCCTTCTTTGGGGTGGTAGACCGACCAAGGCATTAGGAGGGCTGTTTAGCTATTTCCTGGTCTTAAGATCTGGATGGCAACAATGCTCTTACACTTAGGACCCTTCTTGGGGGTGGTAGCCCGACCAAGGCATCAAGAGGGTTGTTTAGCTATTTCCTGGTCTCGAGGTCTAGATGGCAACTATGTTCTTACACTCAGACCCTTCTTGGGGGTGGTAGCCCGACCAAGGTATCAGGAGGGCTGTTTAGCTATTTCCTAGTCTCGAGATCTGGATGGCAACTATGCTCTTACACTCAAACCCTTCTTGGGCGTGGTAGCCTGACAAAGGCATCTGGAGGGCTGTTTAGCTATTTCCTGGTCTCTAAATCTAGATGACAACTATGCTCTTACACTCAGACCCTTCTTGAGGGAGGTAGGCCGACCAAGGCATCATGAGGGCTGTTTAGCTATTTCCTGGTCTCGAGATCTGGATGGCAACTATGCTCTTACACTCAAACCGTTCTTGGGCGTGGTAGCCTGACAAAGGCATCTGGAGGGCTGTTTATCTATTTCATAGTCTCGAGATCTGGATGGCAACTATGCTCTTACACTCAGGCCCTTCTTGGGGGTGGTAGCCCGACCAAGGCATAAGGAGGGCTGTTTAGCTATTTTCTAGTCTCGTGATATTGATGGCAACTATGCTCTTATACTCAGTCCCTTCATGGAGGTGGTAGCCCGACCAAGGCATCAGGAGGGCTTTTTAGCTATTTACTGGTCTCGAGATCTGGACGACAACTATACTCTTACACTCAGACCCTTCTTTGGGGTGGTAGACCGACCAAGGCATTAGGAGGGCTGTTTAGCTATTTCCTGGTCCTAAGATCTGGATGGCAACAATGCTCTTACACTTAGGACCCTTCTTGGGGGTGGTAGCCCGACCAAGGCATCAAGAGGGTTGTTTAGCTATTTCCTGGTCTCGAGGTCTAGATGGCAACTATGTTCTTACACTCAGACCCTTCTTGGGGGTGGTAGCCCGACCAAGGTATCAGGAGGGCTGTTTAGCTATTTCCTGGTCTCGAGATCTGGATGGCAACTATGCTCTTACACTCAGACCCTTCTGGGGTTGGTAGCCCGACCAAGGAATTAGGAGGGCTGTTTAGCTATTTCCTGGTCTCGAGATCTGGATGGCAACTATGCTCTTACACTCAGACCCTTCTGGGGGGTGGTAGACAGACCAAGGCATCTTGAGGTTTGTTTAGCTATTTCTTGGTCTCGAGATCTAGATGGCAACTATGCTCTTACACTCAGACCCTTCTTGGGGGTGGTAACCCGACTAAGGCATCAGGAGGGCTGTTTAGCTATTACCTGGTCTCGAGATCTGGACGGCAACTATACTCTTACACTCAGAACCTTCTTGGGGGTGGTAACCTGACCAAGGCATTACGAGGGCTGTTTAGCTATTTCCTGGTCTAGAGAACTGGATGGCAACTATGCTCTTACACTCAGACCGTTCTTGGGGGTGGTAGCCCGACCAAGGAATCAAGAGGGTTGTTTATCTATTTCCTGGTCTAGAGATCTAGATGGCAACTATGCTCTTACATTTTGACCATTCTTGGGGGTGGTAGCCCGACCAAGGCATCTGGAGGGCTGTTTAGCTATTTCCTTGTCTAGATATCTGGATGGCAACTATGCTCTTACACTCAGACACTTCTTGGGCGTGGTAGCCCGACCAAGGCGTCTGGAGGGCTGTTTATATATTTCATAGTCTCGAGATCTGGATGGCAACTATGCTCTTACACTCAGGCCCTTCTTGGGGGTGGTAGCCCGACCAAGGCATAAGGAGGGCTGTTTAGCTATTTTCTAGTCTCGTGATCTGGATGGCAACTATGCTCTTATACTCAGTCCCTTCATGGGGTTGGTAGCCCGACCAAGGCATCAGGAGGGCTTTTTAGCTATTTCATGGTGTCGAGATCTGGACGGCAACTATACTCTTACACTCAGACCCTTCTTGGGGGTGGTAGCCCGACCAAGGCATTAGGAGGGCTTTTTAGCTATTTCCTGATCTCGAGATCTGGATGGCAACAATGCTCTTACACTCAGGACCCTTCTTGGGGGTGGTAGCCCGACCAAGGCATCAGAAGGGTTGTTTAGCTATTTCCTGGTATCGAGGTCTAGATGGCAACAATGCTCTTACATTCAGACCCTTCTTGGGGGTGGTAGCCCGACCAAGGCATCAGGAGGGCTGTTTAGCTATTTCCTGGTCTAGATATCTGGATGGCAACTATGCTCTTACACTCAGACACTTCTTGGGCGTGGTAACCCGACCAAGGCGTCTGGAGGGCTTTTTATCTATTTCATAGTCTCGAGATCTGGATGGCAACTATGCTCTTACACTCAGGCCCTTCTTGGGGGTGGTAGCCCGACCAAGGCATAAGGAGTGCTGTTTAGCTATTTTCTAGTCTCCTGATCTGGATGGCAACTATGCTCTTATACTCAGTCCCTTCATGGGGTTGGTAGCCCGTCCAAGGCATCAGGAGGGCTTTTTAGCTATTTCATGGTGTCGAGATCTGGACGGCAACTATACTCTTACACTCAGACCCTTCTTGGGGGTGGTAGCCCGACCAAGGCATTAGGAGGGCTGTATAGCTATTTCCTGGTCTCGATATCTGGATGGCAACAATGCTCTTACACTCAGGACCCTTCTTGGGGGTGGTAGCTCGACCAAGGCATCAGAAGGGTTGTTTAGCTATTTCCTGGTCTCGAGGTCTAGATGGCAACTATGCACTTACATTCAGACCCTTCTTGGGGGTGGTAGCCGGACCAAGGCATCAAGAGGGCTGTTTAGCTATTTCCTGGTCTCGAGATCTGGATGGAAACTATACTGTTACACTCAGACCCTTTTTGGAGGTGGTAGCCCGACCAAGGAATTATGAGGGCTGTTTAGCTATTTCCTGGTCTCGAGATCTGGATGGCAACTATGCTCTTACACTCAGACCCTTCTGGGGGGTGGTAGCCAGACCAAGGCATCAGGAGGGTTGTTTAGCTATTTCTTGGTCTCCAGATCTAGATGGCAACTATGCTCTTACACTCAGACCCTTCTTAGGGGTGGTAGCCCGACCAAGGCTTGAGGAGGGCTGTTTAGCTACTTCCTGGTCTCGAGATCTGGATGGCAACAATGCTCTTACACTCAGAACCTTCTTGGGGGTGGTAGCCCGACTAAGGCATCAGGAGGGCTGTTTAGCTATTACTTGGTCTCGAGATCTGGACGGCAACTATACTCTTACACTCGACCCTTCTTGGAGGTGGTAGCCCGACCAAGGCATTACGAGGGCTGTTTATCTATTTCCTGGTCTCGAGAACTAGATGGCAACTATGCTCTTACACTCAGACCCTTCTTGGGGGTGGTAGCCCGACCAAGGCATCAAGAGGGTTGTTTATCTATTTCTTGGTCTAGAGATCTAGATGGCAACTATGCTCTTACATTTAGACCCTTCTTGGGGGTGGTAGCCCGACCAAGGCATCAGGAGGGCTGTTTAGCTATTTCCTGGTCTAGATATCTGGATGGCAACTATGCTGTTACACTCAGACACTTCTTGGGCGTGGTAGCCCGACCAAGGCGTCTGGAGGGCTGTTTATCTATTTCATAGTCTCGAGATCTGGATGGCAACTATGCTCTTACACTCAGGCCTTTCTTGGGGGTGGTAGCCCAAGAAAGGCATCAGGAGGGCTGTTTAGCTATTTCCTGGTCTTAAGATCTTGATGGAAACTATACTCTTACACTCAGACCCTTCTTGGGGTTGGTTTCCCGACCAAGGGATTATGAGGGCTGTTTAGCTATTTCCTGGTATCGAGATCTGGTTGGCAACTATGCTCTTACACTCAGAACCTTCTTGGGGGTGGTAGCCCGACCAACGCATCAGGAGGGCTGTTTAGCTATTTCCTGGTCTCGAAATCTAGATGACAACTATGCTCTTACACTCAGACCCTTCTTGAGGGAGGTAGGCCGACCAAGGCATCATGAGGGCTGTTTATCTATTTCCTTGTCTCGAGATCTGGATGGCAACTATACTCTTACACTCAGACCCTTCTTGGGGTTGGTTTCCCGACCAAGGGATTATGAGGGTTGTTTAGCTATTTCCTGGTGTCGAGATCTGGTTGGCAACTATGCTCTTACACTCAGAACCTTCTTGGGGGTGGTAGCCTGACCAACGCATCAGGAGGGCTGTTTAGATATTTCCTGGTCTCGAAATCTAGATGACAACTATGCTCTTACACTCAGACCCTTCTTGAGGGAGGTAGGCCGACCAAGGCATCAGAAGGGTTGTTTAGCTATTTCCTGGTCTCGAGGTCTAGATGGCAACTATGCACTTACATTCAGACCCTTCTTGGGGGTGGTAGCCCGACCAAGGCATCAAGAGGGCTGTTTAGCTATTTCCTGGTCTCGAAATCTAGATAACAGCTATGCTCTTACACTCAGACCCTTCTTGAGGGAGGTAGGCCGACCAAGGCATCATGAGGGCTGTTTAGCTATTTCCTGGTCTCGAGATCTGGATGGCAACTATGCTCTTACACTCAAACCCTTCTTGGGCGTGGTAGCCTGACAAAGGCATCTGGAGGGCTGTTTATCTATTTCATAGTCTCGAGATCTGGATGGCAACTATGCTCTTACACTCAGGCCCTTCTTGGGGGTGGTAGCCTGACCAAGGCATAAGGAGGGCTGTTTAGCTATTTTCTAGTCTCGTGATCTTGATGGCAACTATGCTCTTATACTCAGTCCCTTCATGGAGGTGGTAGCCCGACCAAGGCATCAGGAGGGCTTTTTAGCTATTTACTGGTCTCGAGATCTGGACGACAACTATACTCTTACACTCAGACCCTTCTTTGGGGTGGTAGACCGACCAAGGCATTAGGAGGGCTGTTTAGCTATTTCCTGGTCTTAAGATCTGGATGGCAACAATGCTCTTACACTTAGGACCCTTCTTGGGGGTGGTAGCCCGACCAAAGCATCAAGAGGGTTGTTTAGCTATTTCCTGGTCTCGAGGTCTAGATGGCAACTATGTTCTTACACTCAGACCCTTCTTGGGGGTGGTAGCCCGACCAAGGTATCAGGAGGGCTGTTTAGCTATTTCCTGGTCTCGAGATCTGGATGGCAACTATGCTCTTACACTCAGACCCTTCTGGGGTTGGTAGCCCGACCAAGGAATTAGGAGGGCTGTTTAGCTATTTCCTGGTCTCGAGATCTGGATGGCAACTATGCTCTTACACTCAGACCCTTCTGGTGGGTGGTAGACAGACCAAGGCATCTTGAGGGTTGTTTAGCTATTTCTTGGTCTCGAGATCTAGATGGCAACTATGCTCTTACACTCAGACCCTTCTTAGGGGTGGTAGCCCGACCAAGGCATGAGGAGGGCTGTTTAGCTACTTCCTGGTCTCGAGATCTGGATGGCAACTATGCTCTTACACTCAGAACCTTCTTGGGGGTGGTAACCCTACTAAGGCATCAGGAGGGCTGTTTAGCTATTACCTGGTCTCGAGATCTGGACGGCAACTATACTCTTACACTCGACCCTTCTTGGGGGTGGTAGCCCGACCAAGGCATTACGAGGGCTGTTTAGCTATTTCCTGGTCTAGAGAACTGGATGGCAACTATGCTCTTACACTCAGACCGTTCTTGGGGGTGGTAGCCCGACCAAGGAATCAAGAGGGTTGTTTATCTATTTCCTGGTCTAGAGATCTAGATGGCAACTATGCTCTTACATTTTGACCATTCTTGGGGGTGGTAGCCCGACCAAGGCATCTGGAGGGCTGTTTAGCTATTTCCTGGTCTAGATATCTGGATGGCAACTATGCTCTTACACTCAGACACTTCTTGGGCGTGGTAACCCGACCAAGGCGTCTGGAGGGCTTTTTATCTATTTCATAGTCTCGAGATCTGGATGGCAACTATGCTCTTACACTCAGGCCCTTCTTGGGGGTGGTAGCCCGACCAAGGCATAAGGAGGGCTGTTTAGCTATTTTCTAGTCTCGTGATCTGGATGGCAACTATGCTCTTATACTCAGTCCCTTCATGGGGTTGGTAGCCCGTCCAAGGCATCAGGAGAGCTTTTTAGCTATTTCATGGTGTCGAGATCTGGACGGCAACTATACTCTTACACTCAGACCGTTCTTGGGGGTGGTAGCCCGACCAAGGCATTAGGAGGGCTGTATAGCTATTTCCTGGTCTCGATATCTGGATGGCAACAATGCTCTTACACTCAGGACCCTTCTTGGGGGTGGTAGCTCGACCAAGGCATCAGAAGGGTTGTTTAGCTATTTCCTGGTCTCGAGGTCTAGATGGCAACTATGCACTTACATTCAGACCCTTCTTGGGGGTGGTAGCCCGACCAAGGCATCAAGAGGGCTGTTTAGCTATTTCCTGGTCTCGAGATCTGGATGGAAACTATACTGTTACACTCAGACCCTTTTTGGGGGTGGTAGCCCGACCAAGGAATTATGAGGGCTGTTTAGCTATTTCCTGGTCTCGAGATCTGGATGGCAACTATGCTCTTACACTCAGACCCTTCTGGGGGGTGGTAGCCAGACCAAGGCATCAGGAGGGTTGTTTAGCTATTTCTTGGTCTCCAGATCTAGATGGCAACTATGCTCTTACACTCAGACCCTTCTTAGGGGTGGTAGCCCGACCAAGGCTTGAGGAGGGCTGTTTAGCTACTTCCTGGTCTCGAGATCTGGATGGCAACTATGCTCTTACACTCAGAACCTTCTTGGGGGTGGTAGCCCGACTAAGGCATCAGGAGGGCTGTTTAGCTATTACTTGGTCTCGAGATCTGGACGGCAACTATACTCTTACACTCGACCCTTCTTGGGGGTGGTAGCCCGACCAAGGCATTACGAGGGCTGTTTATCTATTTCCTGGTCTCGAGAACTAGATGGCAACTATGCTCTTACACTCAGACCCTTCTTGGGGGTGGTAGCCCGATCAAGGCATCAAGAGGGTTGTTTATCTATTTCTTGGTCTAGAGATCTAGATGGCAACTATGCTCTTACATTTAGACCCTTCTTGGGGGTGGTAGCCCGACCAAGGCATCAGGAGGGCTGTTTAGCTATTTCCTGGTCTAGATATCTGGATGGCAACTATGCTCTTACACTCAGACACTTCTTGGGCGTGGTAGCCCGACCAAGGCGTCTGGAGGGCTGTTTATCTATTTCATAGTCTCGAGATCTGGATGGCAACTATGCTCTTACACTCAGGCCTTTCTTGGGGGTGGTAGCCCAAAAAAGGCATCAGGAGGGCTGTTTAGCTATTTCCTGGTCTCAAGATCTTGATGGAAACTATACTCTTACACTCAGACCCTTCTTGGGGTTGGTTTCCCGACCAAGGGATTATGAGGGCTGTTTAGCTATTTCCTGGTCTCGAGATCTGGTTGGCAACTATGCTCTTACACTCAGAACCTTCTTGGGGGTGGTAGCCCGACCAAGGTATCAGGAGGGCTGTTTAGCTATTTCCTGGTCTCGAGATCTGGATGGCAACTATGCTCTTACACTCAGACCCTTCTGGGGTTGGTAGCCCGACCAAGGAATTAGGAGGGCTGTTTAGCTATTTCCTGGTCTCGAGATCTGGATGGCAACTATGCTCTTACACTCAGACCCTTCTGGTGGGTGGTAGACAGACCAAGGCATCTTGAGGGTTGTTTAGCTATTTCTTGGTCTCGAGATCTAGATGGCAACTATGCTCTTACACTTAGACCCTTCTTAGGGGTGGTAGCCCGACCAAGGCATGAGGAGGGCTGTTTAGCTACTTCCTGGTCTCGAGATCTGGATGGCAACTATGCTCTTACACTCAGAACCTTCTTGGGGGTGGTAACCCTACTAAGGCATCAGGAGGGCTGTTTAGCTATTACCTGGTCTCGAGATCTGGACGGCAACTATACTCTTACACTCGACCCTTCTTGGGGGTGGTAGCCCGACCAAGGCATTACGAGGGCTGTTTAGCTATTTCCTGGTCTAGAGAACTGGATGGCAACTATGCTCTTACACTCAGACCGTTCTTGGGGGTGGTAGCCCGACCAAGGAATCAAGAGGGTTGTTTATCTATTTCCTGGTCTAGAGATCTAGATGGCAACTATGCTCTTACATTTTGACCATTCTTGGGGGTGGTAGCCCGACCAAGGCATCTGGAGGGCTGTTTAGCTATTTCCTGGTCTAGATATCTGGATGGCAACTATGCTCTTACACTCAGACACTTCTTGGGCGTGGTAACCCGACCAAGGCGTCTGGAGGGCTTTTTATCTATTTCATAGTCTCGAGATCTGGATGGCAACTATGCTCTTACACTCAGGCCCTTCTTGGGGGTGGTAGCCCGACCAAGGCATAAGGAGGGCTGTTTAGCTATTTTCTAGTCTCGTGATCTGGATGGCAACTATGCTCTTATACTCAGTCCCTTCATGGGGTTGGTAGCCCGTCCAAGGCATCAGGAGAGCTTTTTAGCTATTTCATGGTGTCGAGATCTGGACGGCAACTATACTCTTACACTCAGACCGTTCTTGGGGGTGGTAGCCCGACCAAGGCATTAGGAGGGCTGTATAGCTATTTCCTGGTCTCGATATCTGGATGGCAACAATGCTCTTACACTCAGGACCCTTCTTGGGGGTGGTAGCTCGACCAAGGCATCAGAAGGGTTGTTTAGCTATTTCCTGGTCTCGAGGTCTAGATGGCAACTATGCACTTACATTCAGACCCTTCTTGGGGGTGGTAGCCCGACCAAGGCATCAAGAGGGCTGTTTAGCTATTTCCTGGTCTCGAGATCTGGATGGAAACTATACTGTTACACTCAGACCCTTTTTGGGGGTGGTAGCCCGACCAAGGAATTATGAGGGCTGTTTAGCTATTTCCTGGTCTCGAGATCTGGATGGCAACTATGCTCTTACACTCAGACCCTTCTGGGGGGTGGTAGCCAGACCAAGGCATCAGGAGGGTTGTTTAGCTATTTCTTGGTCTCCAGATCTAGATGGCAACTATGCTCTTACACTCAGACCCTTCTTAGGGGTGGTAGCCCGACCAAGGCTTGAGGAGGGCTGTTTAGCTACTTCCTGGTCTCGAGATCTGGATGGCAACTATGCTCTTACACTCAGAACCTTCTTGGGGGTGGTAGCCCGACTAAGGCATCAGGAGGGCTGTTTAGCTATTACTTGGTCTCGAGATCTGGACGGCAACTATACTCTTACACTCGACCCTTCTTGGGGGTGGTAGCCCGACCAAGGCATTACGAGGGCTGTTTATCTATTTCCTGGTCTCGAGAACTAGATGGCAACTATGCTCTTACACTCAGACCCTTCTTGGGGGTGGTAGCCCGATCAAGGCATCAAGAGGGTTGTTTATCTATTTCTTGGTCTAGAGATCTAGATGGCAACTATGCTCTTACATTTAGACCCTTCTTGGGGGTGGTAGCCCGACCAAGGCATCAGGAGGGCTGTTTAGCTATTTCCTGGTCTAGATATCTGGATGGCAACTATGCTCTTACACTCAGACACTTCTTGGGCGTGGTAGCCCGACCAAGGCGTCTGGAGGGCTGTTTATCTATTTCATAGTCTCGAGATCTGGATGGCAACTATGCTCTTACACTCAGGCCTTTCTTGGGGGTGGTAGCCCAAAAAAGGCATCAGGAGGGCTGTTTAGCTATTTCCTGGTCTCAAGATCTTGATGGAAACTATACTCTTACACTCAGACCCTTCTTGGGGTTGGTTTCCCGACCAAGGGATTATGAGGGCTGTTTAGCTATTTCCTGGTCTCGAGATCTGGTTGGCAACTATGCTCTTACACTCAGAACCTTCTTGGGGGTGGTAGCCCGACCAACGCATCAGGAGGGCTGTTTAGCTATTTCCTGGTCTCGAAATCTAGATGACAACTATGCTCTTACACTCAGACCCTTCTTGAGGGAGGTAGGCCGACCAAGGCATCATGAGGGCTGTTTAGCTATTTCCTTGTCTCGAGATCTGGATGGCAAATATGTTCTTACACTCAGACCCTTCTTGGGCGTGGTAGCCCGACCAAGGCATCTGGAGGGCTGTTTATCTATTTCATAGTCTCGAGATCTGGATGGCAACTATACTCTTACACTCAGGCCCTTCTTGGGGGTGGTAGCCCGACCAAGGCATAAGGAGGGCTGTTTAGCTATTTTCTAGTCTCGTGATCTGGATGGCAACTATGCTCTTATACTCAGTCCCTTCATGGGGTTGGTAGCCCGACCAAGGCATAAGGAGGGCTTTTTAGCTATTTCATGGTGTCGAGATCTGGACGGTAACTATACTCTTACACTCAGACCCTTCTTGGGGGTGGTAGCCCTACCAAGGCATTAGGAGGGCTGTTTAGCTATTTCCTGGTCTCGAGATCTGGATGGCAACAATGCTCTTACACTCAGGACCCTTCTTGGGGGTGGTAGCCCGACCAAGGCATCATGAGGGTTGTTTAGCTATTTCCTGGTCTCGAGGTCTAGATGGCAACTATGCTCTTACACTCAGACTCTTCTTGGGGGTGGTAGCCCGACCAAGGCATCAAGAGGGCTGTTTAGCTATTTCCTGGTCTCGAGATCTGGATGGCAACTATGCTCTTACACTCAGACCTGTCTTGGGGTTGGTAGCCCGACCAAGGCATTAGGAGGGCTGTTTAGCATTTTCCTGGTCTCGAGATCTGGATGGCAACTATGCTCTTACACACAGACCCTTCAGTAGGGTCGTAGCCAGACCAAGGCATCAGGAGGGTTGTTTAGCTATTTCCTGGTCTCGAGATCTAGATGGCAACTATGCTCTTACACTCAGACCCTTCTTGGGGGAGGTAGGCGAACCAAGGCATTATGAGGGCTGTTTAGCTACTTCCTGGTCTAGAGATCTAGATGGCAATTATGCTCTTACACTCAGACCCTTCTTGGGGGTGGTAGCCTGGCCAAGGAATCAGGATGGTTGTTTAGCTATTTCCTAATCTCGAGATCTTGATGGCAACTATGCTGTTACACTCAGACCCTTCTTGGGGGAGGTAGGCAGACCAAGGCATTAGGAGGGCTGTTTATCTACTTCCTGGTCTCGAGATCTGGATGGCAACTATGCTCTTACACTCAGAACCTTCTTGGGGGTGGTAGCCCGACTAAGGCATCAGGAGGGCTGTTTAGCTATTACTTGGTCTCGAGATCTGGACGGCAACTATACTCTTACACTCGACCCTTCTTGGGGGTGGTAGCCCGACCAAGGCATTACGAGGGCTGTTTATCTATTTCCTGGTCTCGAGAACTGGATGGCAACTATGCTCTTACACTCAGACCCTTCTTGGGGGTGGTAGCCCGACCAAGGCATCAAGAGGGTTGTTTATCTATTTCTTGGTCTAGAGATCTAGATGGCAACTATGCTCTTACATTTAGACCCTTCTTGGGGGTGGTAGCCCGACCAAGGCATCAGGAGGGCTGTTTAGCTATTTCCTGGTCTAGATATCTGGATGGCAACTATGCTCTTACACTCAGACACTTCTTGGGGTTGGTAGCCCGACCAAGGCATCATGAGGGTTGTTTAGCTATTTACTGGTCTCGAGGTCTAGATGGCAACTATGCTCTTACACTCAGACCCTTCTTGGGGGTGGTAGCCCGACCAAGGCATTACGAGGGCTGTTTAGCTATTTCCTGGTCTAGATATCTGGATGGCAACTATGCTCTTACACGCAGACACTTCTTGGGCGTGGTAGCCCGACCAAGGCGTCTGGAGGGCTGTTTATCTATTTCATAGTCTCGAGATCTGGATGGCAACTATGCTCTTACACTCAGGCCTTTCTTGGGGGTGGTAGCCCGACCAAGGCATAAGGAGGGCTGTTTAGCTATTTTCTAGTCTCGTGATCTGGATGGCAACTATGCTCTTATATTCAATCCCTTCATGGTGTTGGTAGCCCGACCAAGGCATCAGGAGGGCTTTTTAGCTATTTCATGGTGTCGAGATCTGGACGGCAACTATACTCTTACACTCAGACCCTTCTTGGGGGTGGTAGCCCGACCAAGGCATCTGGAGGGCTGTTTATCTATTTCATAGTCTCAAGATCTGGATGGCAACTATGCTCTTACACTCAGATCCTTCTTGGGGGTGGTAGCCCGACCAAGGCATAAGGAGGGCTGTTTAGCTATTTTCTAGTCTCGAGATCTGGACGACAACTATACTCTTACACTCAGACCCTTCTGAAGGTTGGTAGCCCGACCAAGGCATCAGGAGGGTTGTTTAGCTATTTCCAGGTCTCGAAATCTGGATGGGAATGCTCTTACACTTAGACCCTTCTTGGGGGTGGTAGCCCAAAAAAGGCATCAGGAGGGCGGTTTAGCTATTTCCTGGTCTCGAGATCAGGATTGCAACTATGCTCTTACACTCAGACCCTTCTTGGGGTTGGTAGCCGACCAAGGCATCATCAGGGCTGTTTAGCTATTTCCTGGTTTCGAGATCTTGATGGCAACTATACTCTTAAACTCAGACCCTTCTTGGGGGTGGTAACTTGGCCAAGGAATCAGGATGGTTGTTTAGCTATTTCCTAATCTCGAGATCTAGATGGCAACTAGGCTCTTACACTCAGACCCTTCTTGGGGGAGGTAGGCCGACCAAGGCATTAGGAGGGCTGTTTAGCTACTTCCTGGTCTCGAGATCTGGATGGAAACTATGCTTTTACACTCAGACTCATCTTGGGGGAGGTAGCCCGACGAAGGCATCATGAGGGTTGTTTAGCTATTTCCTGGTCTCGAGATCTGGATGGCAACTATGCTCTTAAACTCAGACCCTTCTGAAGGTTGGTAGCCCAACCAAGGCATCAGGAGGGTTGTTTAGCTATTTCCAGGTCTCGAAATCTAGATGGGAATGCTCTTACACTTAGACCCTTCTTGGGGGTGATAACCCAAAAAAGGCATCAGGAGGGCTGTTTTGCTATTTCCTGGTCTCGAGATCTGGATGGCAATTATGCTCTTACACTCTGACCCTTCTTGGGGTTGGTAGCCAACCAAGGCATCATGAGGGATGTTTAGCTATTTCCTGGTCTCGAGATCTTAATGGCAACTATACTCTTACACTCAGACCCTTCTTGGGGTTGGTTTTCCGACCAAGGGATTAGGAGGGCTGTTTAGCTATTTCCTGGTCTCGAGATCTGGTTGGCAACTATGCTCTTACACTCAGAACCTTCTTGGGGGTGGTAGCCCGACCAACGCATCAGGAGGGCTGTTTAGCTATTTCCTGGTCTCGAAATCTAGATGACAACTATGCTCTTACACTCAGACCCTTCTTGAGGGAGGTAGGCCGACCAAGGCATCATGAGGGCTGTTTAGCTATTTCCTTGTCTCGAGATCTGGATGGCAACTATGCTCTTACACACAGACCCTTCTTGGGCGTGGTAGCCTGACAAAGGCATCTGAGGGCTGTTTATCTATTTCATAGTCTCGAGATCTGGATGGCAACTATGCTCTTACACTCAGGCCCTTCTTAGGGGTGGTAGCCCGACCAAGGCATAAGGAGGGCTGTTTAGCTATTTTATAGTCTCGTGATCTGGATGGTAACTATGCTCTTATACTCAGTCCCTTCATGGGGGTGGTAGCCCGACCAAGGCATCAGGAGGGCTTTTTAGCTATTTCCTGGTCTCGAGATCTGGACGGCAACTATACTCTTACACTCGACCCTTCTTGGGGGTGGTAGCCCGACCAAGGCATTACGAGGGCTGTTTATCTATTTCCTGGTCTCGAGAACTGGATGGCAACTATGCTCTTACACTCAGACCCTTCTTGGGGGTGGTAGCCCGACCAAGGCATCAAGAGGGTTGTTTATCTATTTCTTGGTCTAGAGATCTAGATGGCAACTATGCTCTTACATTTAGACCCTTCTTGGGGGTGGTAGCCCGACCAAGGCATCAGGAGGGCTGTTTAGCTATTTCCTGGTCTAGATATCTGGATGGCAACTATGCTCTTACATTCAGACACTTCTTGGGCGTGGTAGCCCGACCAAGGCGTCTGGAGGGCTGTTTATCTATTTCATAGTCTCGAGATCTGGATGGCAACTATGCTCTTACACTCAAGCCTTTCTTGGGGGTGGTAGCCCGACCAAGGCATAAGGAGGGCTGTTTAGCTATTTTCTAGTCTCGTGATCTGGATGGCAACTATGCACTTATATTCAGTCCCTTCATGGTGTTGGTAGCCCGACCAAGGCATCAAGAGGGCTTTTTAGCTATTTCATGGTGTCGAGATCTGGACGGCAACTATACTCTTACACTCAGACCCTTCTTGGGGGTGGTAGCCCGACCAAGGCATCTGGAGGGCTGTTTATCTATTTCATAGTCTCAAGATCTGGATGGCAACTATGCTCTTACACTCAGGCCCTTCTTGGGGGTGGTAGCCCGACCAAGGCATAAAGAGGGCTGTTTAGCTATTTTCTAGTCTCGTGATCTGGATGGAAACTATGCTCTTATACTCAGTCCCTTCATGGGGTTGGTAGCCCGACCAAGGCATCAGGAGGGCTTTTTAGCTATTTCATGGTGTCGAGATCTGGACGGCAACTATACTCTTACACTCAGACCCTTCTTGGGGGTGGTAGACCGACCAAGGCATTAGGAGGGCTGTTTAGCTATTTCCTGGTCTCGAGATCTGGATGGCAACTATGCTCTTATACTCAGTCCCTTCATGGGGTTGGTAGCCCGACCAAGGCATCAGGAGGGCTTTTTAGCTATTTCATGGTGTCGAGATCTGGACGGCAACTATACTCTTACACTCAGACCCTTCTTGGGGTTGGTAGCCCGACCAAGGCATCAGGAGGGCTTTTTAGCTATTTCATGGTGTCAAGATCTGGATGGCAACTATGCTCTTACACTCAGATCCTTCTTGGGGGTGGTAGCCCGACCAAGGCATAAGGAGGGCTGTTTAGCTGTTTTCTAGTCTCGAGATCTGGACGACAACTATACTCTTACACTCATACCCTTCTGAAGGTTGGTAGCCCGACCAAGGCATCTGGAGGGTTGTTTAGCTATTTCCAGGTCTCGAAATCTAGATGGGAATGCTCTTACACTTAGACCCTTCTTGGGGGTGGTAGCCCAAAAAAGGCATCAGGAGGGCTGTTTAGCTACTTCCTGGTCTCGAGATCTGGGTGGCAACTATGCTCTTACACTCAGACCCTTCTGAAGGTTGGTAGCCCGACCAATGCATCAGGAGGGTTGTTTAGCTATTTCCAGGTCTCGAAATCTGGATGGGAATGCTCTTACACTTAGACCCTTCTTAGGGGTGGTAGCCCAAAAAAGGCATCAGGAGGGCTGTTTAGCTATTTCCTGGTCTCGAGATCTTGATGGCAACTATACTCTTACACTCAGACCCTTCTTGGGGTTGGTTTCCCGACCAAGGGATTAGGAGGGCTGTTTAGCTATTTCCTGGTCTCGAGATCTGGTTGGCAACTATGCTCTTACACTCAGAACTTTCTTGGGGGTGGTAGCCCGACCAACGCATCAGGAGGGCTGTTTAGCTATTTCTTGGTCTCGAAATCTAGATGACAACTATGCTCTTACACTCAGACCCTTCTTGAGGGAGGTAGGCCGACCAAGGCATCATGAGGGCTGTTTAGCTATTTCCTTGTCTCGAGATCTGGATGGCAAATATGTTCTTACACTCAGACCCTTCCTGGGCGTGGAAGCCCGACCAAGGCATCTGAAGGGCAGTTTATCTATTTCATAGTCTCGAGATCTGGATGGCAACTATGCTCTTACAGTCAGGCCCTTCTTGGGGGTGGTAGCCCGACCAAGGCATAAGGAGGGCTGTTTAGCTATTTTCTAGTCTCGTGATCTGGATGGCAACTATGCTCTTATACTCAGTCCCTTCATGGGGTTGGTAGCCCGACCAAGGCATCAGGAGGGCTTTTTAGCTATTTCATGGTGTCGAGATCTAGATGGCAACTATGCTCTTACACTCAGACCCTTCTTAGGGGTGGTAGCCCGACCAAGGCATGAGGAGGGCTGTTTAGCTACTTCCTGGTCTCGAGATCTGGATGGCAACTATGCTCTTACACTCAGAACCTTCTTGGGGGTGGTAACCCTACTAAGGCATCAGGAGGGCTGTTTAGCTATTACCTGGTCTCGAGATCTGGACGGCAACTATACTCTTACACTCGACCCTTCTTGGGGGTGGTAGCCCGACCAAGGCATTACGAGGGCTGTTTATCTATTTCCTGGTCTCGAGAACTGGATGGCAACTATGCTCTTACACTCAGACCCTTCTTGGGGGTGGTAGCCCGACCAAGGCATCAAGAGGGTTGTTTATCTATTTCTTGGTCTAGAGATCTAGATGGCAACTATGCTCTTACATTTAGACCCTTCTTGGGGGTGGTAGCCCGACCAAGGCATCAGGAGGGCTGTTTAGCTATTTCCTGGTCTAGATATCTGGATGGCAACTATGCTGTTACACTCAGACACTTCTTGGGCGTGGTAGCCCGACCAAGGCGTCTGGAGGGCTGTTTATCTATTTCATAGTCTCGAGATCTGGATGGCAACTATGCTCTTACACTCAGGCCTTTCTTGGGGGTGGTAGCCCAAGAAAGGCATCAGGAGGGCTGTTTAGCTATTTCCTGGTCTTAAGATCTTGATGGAAACTATACTCTTACACTCAGACCCTTCTTGGGGTTGGTTTCCCGACCAAGGGATTATGAGGGCTGTTTAGCTATTTCCTGGTATCGAGATCTGGTTGGCAACTATGCTCTTACACTCAGAACCTTCTTGGGGGTGGTAGCCCGACCAACGCATCAGGAGGGCTGTTTAGCTATTTCCTGGTCTCGAAATCTAGATGACAACTATGCTCTTACACTCAGACCCTTCTTGAGGGAGGTAGGCCGACCAAGGCATCATGAGGGCTGTTTATCTATTTCCTTGTCTCGAGATCTGGATGGCAACTATACTCTTACACTCAGACCCTTCTTGGGGTTGGTTTCCCGACCAAGGGATTATGAGGGTTGTTTAGCTATTTCCTGGTGTCGAGATCTGGTTGGCAACTATGCTCTTACACTCAGAACCTTCTTGGGGGTGGTAGCCTGACCAACGCATCAGGAGGGCTGTTTAGATATTTCCTGGTCTCGAAATCTAGATGACAACTATGCTCTTACACTCAGACCCTTCTTGAGGGAGGTAGGCCGACCAAGGCATCAGAAGGGTTGTTTAGCTATTTCCTGGTCTCGAGGTCTAGATGGCAACTATGCACTTACATTCAGACCCTTCTTGGGGGTGGTAGCCCGACCAAGGCATCAAGAGGGCTGTTTAGCTATTTCCTGGTCTCGAAATCTAGATAACAGCTATGCTCTTACACTCAGACCCTTCTTGAGGGAGGTAGGCCGACCAAGGCATCATGAGGGCTGTTTAGCTATTTCCTGGTCTCGAGATCTGGATGGCAACTATGCTCTTACACTCAAACCCTTCTTGGGCGTGGTAGCCTGACAAAGGCATCTGGAGGGCTGTTTATCTATTTCATAGTCTCGAGATCTGGATGGCAACTATGCTCTTACACTCAGGCCCTTCTTGGGGGTGGTAGCCTGACCAAGGCATAAGGAGGGCTGTTTAGCTATTTTCTAGTCTCGTGATCTTGATGGCAACTATGCTCTTATACTCAGTCCCTTCATGGAGGTGGTAGCCCGACCAAGGCATCAGGAGGGCTTTTTAGCTATTTACTGGTCTCGAGATCTGGACGACAACTATACTCTTACACTCAGACCCTTCTTTGGGGTGGTAGACCGACCAAGGCATTAGGAGGGCTGTTTAGCTATTTCCTGGTCTTAAGATCTGGATGGCAACAATGCTCTTACACTTAGGACCCTTCTTGGGGGTGGTAGCCCGACCAAAGCATCAAGAGGGTTGTTTAGCTATTTCCTGGTCTCGAGGTCTAGATGGCAACTATGTTCTTACACTCAGACCCTTCTTGGGGGTGGTAGCCCGACCAAGGTATCAGGAGGGCTGTTTAGCTATTTCCTGGTCTCGAGATCTGGATGGCAACTATGCTCTTACACTCAGACCCTTCTGGGGTTGGTAGCCCGACCAAGGAATTAGGAGGGCTGTTTAGCTATTTCCTGGTCTCGAGATCTGGATGGCAACTATGCTCTTACACTCAGACCCTTCTGGTGGGTGGTAGACAGACCAAGGCATCTTGAGGGTTGTTTAGCTATTTCTTGGTCTCGAGATCTAGATGGCAACTATGCTCTTACACTCAGACCCTTCTTAGGGGTGGTAGCCCGACCAAGGCATGAGGAGGGCTGTTTAGCTACTTCCTGGTCTCGAGATCTGGATGGCAACTATGCTCTTACACTCAGAACCTTCTTGGGGGTGGTAACCCTACTAAGGCATCAGGAGGGCTGTTTAGCTATTACCTGGTCTCGAGATCTGGACGGCAACTATACTCTTACACTCGACCCTTCTTGGGGGTGGTAGCCCGACCAAGGCATTACGAGGGCTGTTTAGCTATTTCCTGGTCTAGAGAACTGGATGGCAACTATGCTCTTACACTCAGACCGTTCTTGGGGGTGGTAGCCCGACCAAGGAATCAAGAGGGTTGTTTATCTATTTCCTGGTCTAGAGATCTAGATGGCAACTATGCTCTTACATTTTGACCATTCTTGGGGGTGGTAGCCCGACCAAGGCATCTGGAGGGCTGTTTAGCTATTTCCTGGTCTAGATATCTGGATGGCAACTATGCTCTTACACTCAGACACTTCTTGGGCGTGGTAACCCGACCAAGGCGTCTGGAGGGCTTTTTATCTATTTCATAGTCTCGAGATCTGGATGGCAACTATGCTCTTACACTCAGGCCCTTCTTGGGGGTGGTAGCCCGACCAAGGCATAAGGAGGGCTGTTTAGCTATTTTCTAGTCTCGTGATCTGGATGGCAACTATGCTCTTATACTCAGTCCCTTCATGGGGTTGGTAGCCCGTCCAAGGCATCAGGAGAGCTTTTTAGCTATTTCATGGTGTCGAGATCTGGACGGCAACTATACTCTTACACTCAGACCGTTCTTGGGTGTGGTAGCCCGACCAAGGCATTAGGAGGGCTGTATAGCTATTTCCTGGTCTCGATATCTGGATGGCAACAATGCTCTTACACTCAGGACCCTTCTTGGGGGTGGTAGCTCGACCAAGGCATCAGAAGGGTTGTTTAGCTATTTCCTGGTCTCGAGGTCTAGATGGCAACTATGCACTTACATTCAGACCCTTCTTGGGGGTGGTAGCCCGACCAAGGCATCAAGAGGGCTGTTTAGCTATTTCCTGGTCTCGAGATCTGGATGGAAACTATACTGTTACACTCAGACCCTTTTTGGGGGTGGTAGCCCGACCAAGGAATTATGAGGGCTGTTTAGCTATTTCCTGGTCTCGAGATCTGGATGGCAACTATGCTCTTACACTCAGACCCTTCTGGGGGGTGGTAGCCAGACCAAGGCATCAGGAGGGTTGTTTAGCTATTTCTTGGTCTCCAGATCTAGATGGCAACTATGCTCTTACACTCAGACCCTTCTTAGGGGTGGTAGCCCGACCAAGGCTTGAGGAGGGCTGTTTAGCTACTTCCTGGTCTCGAGATCTGGATGGCAACTATGCTCTTACACTCAGAACCTTCTTGGGGGTGGTAGCCCGACTAAGGCATCAGGAGGGCTGTTTAGCTATTACTTGGTCTCGAGATCTGGACGGCAACTATACTCTTACACTCGACCCTTCTTGGGGGTGGTAGCCCGACCAAGGCATTACGAGGGCTATTTATCTATTTCCTGGTCTCGAGAACTAGATGGCAACTATGCTCTTACACTCAGACCCTTCTTGGGGGTGGTAGCCCGATCAAGGCATCAAGAGGGTTGTTTATCTATTTCTTGGTCTAGAGATCTAGATGGCAACTATGCTCTTACATTTAGACCCTTCTTGGGGGTGGTAGCCCGACCAAGGCATCAGGAGGGCTGTTTAGCTATTTCCTGGTCTAGATATCTGGATGGCAACTATGCTCTTACACTCAGACACTTCTTGGGCGTGGTAGCCCGACCAAGGCGTCTGGAGGGCTGTTTATCTATTTCATAGTCTCGAGATCTGGATGGCAACTATGCTCTTACACTCAGGCCTTTCTTGGGGGTGGTAGCCCAAAAAAGGCATCAGGAGGGCTGTTTAGCTATTTCCTGGTCTCAAGATCTTGATGGAAACTATACTCTTACACTCAGACCCTTCTTGGGGTTGGTTTCCCGACCAAGGGATTATGAGGGCTGTTTAGCTATTTCCTGGTCTCGAGATCTGGTTGGCAACTATGCTCTTACACTCAGAACCTTCTTGGGGGTGGTAGCCCGACCAACGCATCAGGAGGGCTGTTTAGCTATTTCCTGGTCTCGAAATCTAGATGACAACTATGCTCTTACACTCAGACCCTTCTTGAGGGAGGTAGGCCGACCAAGGCATCATGAGGGCTGTTTAGCTATTTCCTTGTCTCGAGATCTGGATGGCAAATATGTTCTTACACTCAGACCCTTCTTGGGCGTGGTAGCCCGACCAAGGCATCTGGAGGGCTGTTTATCTATTTCATAGTCTCGAGATCTGGATGGCAACTATACTCTTACACTCAGGCCCTTCTTGGGGGTGGTAGCCCGACCAAGGCATAAGGAGGGCTGTTTAGCTATTTTCTAGTCTCGTGATCTGGATGGCAACTATGCTCTTATACTCAGTCCCTTCATGGGGTTGGTAGCCCGACCAAGGCATAAGGAGGGCTTTTTAGCTATTTCATGGTGTCGAGATCTGGACGGTAACTATACTCTTACACTCAGACCCTTCTTGGGGGTGGTAGCCCTACCAAGGCATTAGGAGGGCTGTTTAGCTATTTCCTGGTCTCGAGATCTGGATGGCAACAATGCTCTTACACTCAGGACCCTTCTTGGGGGTGGTAGCCCGACCAAGGCATCATGAGGGTTGTTTAGCTATTTCCTGGTCTCGAGGTCTAGATGGCAACTATGCTCTTACACTCAGACTCTTCTTGGGGGTGGTAGCCCGACCAAGGCATCAAGAGGGCTGTTTAGCTATTTCCTGGTCTCGAGATCTGGATGGCAACTATGCTCTTACACTCAGACCTGTCTTGGGGTTGGTAGCCCGACCAAGGCATTAGGAGGGCTGTTTAGCATTTTCCTGGTCTCGAGATCTGGATGGCAACTATGCTCTTACACACAGACCCTTCAGTAGGGTCGTAGCCAGACCAAGGCATCAGGAGGGTTGTTTAGCTATTTCCTGGTCTCGAGATCTAGATGGCAACTATGCTCTTACACTCAGACCCTTCTTGGGGGAGGTAGGCGAACCAAGGCATTATGAGGGCTGTTTAGCTACTTCCTGGTCTAGAGATCTAGATGGCAATTATGCTCTTACACTCAGACCCTTCTTGGGGGTGGTAGCCTGGCCAAGGAATCAGGATGGTTGTTTAGCTATTTCCTAATCTCGAGATCTTGATGGCAACTATGCTGTTACACTCAGACCCTTCTTGGGGGAGGTAGGCAGACCAAGGCATTAGGAGGGCTGTTTATCTACTTCCTGGTCTCGAGATCTGGATGGCAACTATGCTCTTACACTCAGAACCTTCTTGGGGGTGGTAGCCCGACTAAGGCATCAGGAGGGCTGTTTAGCTATTACTTGGTCTCGAGATCTGGACGGCAACTATACTCTTACACTCGACCCTTCTTGGGGGTGGTAGCCCGACCAAGGCATTACGAGGGCTGTTTATCTATTTCCTGGTCTCGAGAACTGGATGGCAACTATGCTCTTACACTCAGACCCTTCTTGGGGGTGGTAGCCCGACCAAGGCATCAAGAGGGTTGTTTATCTATTTCTTGGTCTAGAGATCTAGATGGCAACTATGCTCTTACATTTAGACCCTTCTTGGGGGTGGTAGCCCGACCAAGGCATCAGGAGGGCTGTTTAGCTATTTCCTGGTCTAGATATCTGGATGGCAACTATGCTCTTACACTCAGACACTTCTTGGGGTTGGTAGCCCGACCAAGGCATCATGAGGGTTGTTTAGCTATTTACTGGTCTCGAGGTCTAGATGGCAACTATGCTCTTACACTCAGACCCTTCTTGGGGGTGGTAGCCCGACCAAGGCATTACGAGGGCTGTTTAGCTATTTCCTGGTCTAGATATCTGGATGGCAACTATGCTCTTACACGCAGACACTTCTTGGGCGTGGTAGCCCGACCAAGGCGTCTGGAGGGCTGTTTATCTATTTCATAGTCTCGAGATCTGGATGGCAACTATGCTCTTACACTCAGGCCTTTCTTGGGGGTGGTAGCCCGACCAAGGCATAAGGAGGGCTGTTTAGCTATTTTCTAGTCTCGTGATCTGGATGGCAACTATGCTCTTATATTCAATCCCTTCATGGTGTTGGTAGCCCGACCAAGGCATCAGGAGGGCTTTTTAGCTATTTCATGGTGTCGAGATCTGGACGGCAACTATACTCTTACACTCAGACCCTTCTTGGGGGTGGTAGCCCGACCAAGGCATCTGGAGGGCTGTTTATCTATTTCATAGTCTCAAGATCTGGATGGCAACTATGCTCTTACACTCAGATCCTTCTTGGGGGTGGTAGCCCGACCAAGGCATAAGGAGGGCTGTTTAGCTATTTTCTAGTCTCGAGATCTGGACGACAACTATACTCTTACACTCAGACCCTTCTGAAGGTTGGTAGCCCGACCAAGGCATCAGGAGGGTTGTTTAGCTATTTCCAGGTCTCGAAATCTGGATGGGAATGCTCTTACACTTAGACCCTTCTTGGGGGTGGTAGCCCAAAAAAGGCATCAGGAGGGCGGTTTAGCTATTTCCTGGTCTCGAGATCAGGATTGCAACTATGCTCTTACACTCAGACCCTTCTTGGGGTTGGTAGCCGACCAAGGCATCATCAGGGCTGTTTAGCTATTTCCTGGTTTCGAGATCTTGATGGCAACTATACTCTTAAACTCAGACCCTTCTTGGGGGTGGTAACTTGGCCAAGGAATCAGGATGGTTGTTTAGCTATTTCCTAATCTCGAGATCTAGATGGCAACTAGGCTCTTACACTCAGACCCTTCTTGGGGGAGGTAGGCCGACCAAGGCATTAGGAGGGCTGTTTAGCTACTTCCTGGTCTCGAGATCTGGATGGAAACTATGCTTTTACACTCAGACTCATCTTGGGGGAGGTAGCCCGACGAAGGCATCATGAGGGTTGTTTAGCTATTTCCTGGTCTCGAGATCTGGATGGCAACTATGCTCTTAAACTCAGACCCTTCTGAAGGTTGGTAGCCCAACCAAGGCATCAGGAGGGTTGTTTAGCTATTTCCAGGTCTCGAAATCTAGATGGGAATGCTCTTACACTTAGACCCTTCTTGGGGGTGATAACCCAAAAAAGGCATCAGGAGGGCTGTTTTGCTATTTCCTGGTCTCGAGATCTGGATGGCAATTATGCTCTTACACTCTGACCCTTCTTGGGGTTGGTAGCCAACCAAGGCATCATGAGGGATGTTTAGCTATTTCCTGGTCTCGAGATCTTAATGGCAACTATACTCTTACACTCAGACCCTTCTTGGGGTTGGTTTTCCGACCAAGGGATTAGGAGGGCTGTTTAGCTATTTCCTGGTCTCGAGATCTGGTTGGCAACTATGCTCTTACACTCAGAACCTTCTTGGGGGTGGTAGCCCGACCAACGCATCAGGAGGGCTGTTTAGCTATTTCCTGGTCTCGAAATCTAGATGACAACTATACTCTTACACTCAGACCCTTCTTGAGGGAGGTAGGCCGACCAAGGCATCATGAGGGCTGTTTAGCTATTTCCTTGTCTCGAGATCTGGATGGCAACTATGCTCTTACACACAGACCCTTCTTGGGCGTGGTAGCCTGACAAAGGCATCTGAGGGCTGTTTATCTATTTCATAGTCTCGAGATCTGGATGGCAACTATGCTCTTACACTCAGGCCCTTCTTAGGGGTGGTAGCCCGACCAAGGCATAAGGAGGGCTGTTTAGCTATTTTATAGTCTCGTGATCTGGATGGTAACTATGCTCTTATACTCAGTCCCTTCATGGGGGTGGTAGCCCGACCAAGGCATCAGGAGGGCTTTTTAGCTATTTCCTGGTCTCGAGATCTGGACGGCAACTATACTCTTACACTCGACCCTTCTTGGGGGTGGTAGCCCGACCAAGGCATTACGAGGGCTGTTTATCTATTTCCTGGTCTCGAGAACTGGATGGCAACTATGCTCTTACACTCAGACCCTTCTTGGGGGTGGTAGCCCGACCAAGGCATCAAGAGGGTTGTTTATCTATTTCTTGGTCTAGAGATCTAGATGGCAACTATGCTCTTACATTTAGACCCTTCTTGGGGGTGGTAGCCCGACCAAGGCATCAGGAGGGCTGTTTAGCTATTTCCTGGTCTAGATATCTGGATGGCAACTATGCTCTTACATTCAGACACTTCTTGGGCGTGGTAGCCCGACCAAGGCGTCTGGAGGGCTGTTTATCTATTTCATAGTCTCGAGATCTGGATGGCAACTATGCTCTTACACTCAAGCCTTTCTTGGGGGTGGTAGCCCGACCAAGGCGTAAGGAGGGCTGTTTAGCTATTTTCTAGTCTCGTGATCTGGATGGCAACTATGCACTTATATTCAGTCCCTTCATGGTGTTGGTAGCCCGACCAAGGCATCAAGAGGGCTTTTTAGCTATTTCATGGTGTCGAGATCTGGACGGCAACTATACTCTTACACTCAGACCCTTCTTGGGGGTGGTAGCCCGACCAAGGCATCTGGAGGGCTGTTTATCTATTTCATAGTCTCAAGATCTGGATGGCAACTATGCTCTTACACTCAGGCCCTTCTTGGGGGTGGTAGCCCGACCAAGGCATAAAGAGGGCTGTTTAGCTATTTTCTAGTCTCGTGATCTGGATGGAAACTATGCTCTTATACTCAGTCCCTTCATGGGGTTGGTAGCCCGACCAAGGCATCAGGAGGGCTTTTTAGCTATTTCATGGTGTCGAGATCTGGACGGCAACTATACTCTTACACTCAGACCCTTCTTGGGGGTGGTAGACCGACCAAGGCATTAGGAGGGCTGTTTAGCTATTTCCTGGTCTCGAGATCTGGATGGCAACTATGCTCTTATACTCAGTCCCTTCATGGGGTTGGTAGCCCGACCAAGGCATCAGGAGGGCTTTTTAGCTATTTCATGGTGTCGAGATCTGGACGGCAACTATACTCTTACACTCAGACCCTTCTTGGGGTTGGTAGCCCGACCAAGGCATCAGGAGGGCTTTTTAGCTATTTCATGGTGTCAAGATCTGGATGGCAACTATGCTCTTACACTCAGATCCTTCTTGGGGGTGGTAGCCCGACCAAGGCATAAGGAGGGCTGTTTAGCTGTTTTCTAGTCTCGAGATCTGGACGACAACTATACTCTTACACTCATACCCTTCTGAAGGTTGGTAGCCCGACCAAGGCATCTGGAGGGTTGTTTAGCTATTTCCAGGTCTCGAAATCTAGATGGGAATGCTCTTACACTTAGACCCTTCTTGGGGGTGGTAGCCCAAAAAAGGCATCAGGAGGGCTGTTTAGCTACTTCCTGGTCTCGAGATCTGGGTGGCAACTATGCTCTTACACTCAGACCCTTCTGAAGGTTGGTAGCCCGACCAATGCATCAGGAGGGTTGTTTAGCTATTTCCAGGTCTCGAAATCTGGATGGGAATGCTCTTACACTTAGACCCTTCTTAGGGGTGGTAGCCCAAAAAAGGCATCAGGAGGGCTGTTTAGCTATTTCCTGGTCTCGAGATCTTGATGGCAACTATACTCTTACACTCAGACCCTTCTTGGGGTTGGTTTCCCGACCAAGGGATTAGGAGGGCTGTTTAGCTATTTCCTGGTCTCGAGATCTGGTTGGCAACTATGCTCTTACACTCAGAACTTTCTTGGGGGTGGTAGCCCGACCAACGCATCAGGAGGGCTGTTTAGCTATTTCTTGGTCTCGAAATCTAGATGACAACTATGCTCTTACACTCAGACCCTTCTTGAGGGAGGTAGGCCGACCAAGGCATCATGAGGGCTGTTTAGCTATTTCCTTGTCTCGAGATCTGGATGGCAAATATGTTCTTACACTCAGACCCTTCCTGGGCGTGGAAGCCCGACCAAGGCATCTGAAGGGCAGTTTATCTATTTCATAGTCTCGAGATCTGGATGGCAACTATGCTCTTACAGTCAGGCCCTTCTTGGGGGTGGTAGCCCGACCAAGGCATAAGGAGGGCTGTTTAGCTATTTTCTAGTCTCGTGATCTGGATGGCAACTATGCTCTTATACTCAGTCCCTTCATGGGGTTGGTAGCCCGACCAAGGCATCAGGAGGGCTTTTTAGCTATTTCATGGTGTCGAGATCTGGACGGTAACTATACTCTTACACTCAGACCCTTCTTGGGGGTGGTAGCCCGACCAAGGCATTAGGAGGGCTGTTTAGCTATTTCCTAGTCTCGAGATCTGGATGGCAACAATGCTCTTACACTCAGGACCCTTCTTGGGGGTGGTAGCCCGACCAAGGCATCATGAGGGTTGTTTAGCTATTTCCTGGTCTCGAGGTCTAGATGGCAACTATGCTCTTACACTCAGACTCTTCTTGGGGGTGGTAGCCCGACCAAGGCATCAAGAGGGCTGTTTAGCTATTTCCTGGTCTCGAGATCTGGATGGCAACTATGCTCTTACACTCAGACCTGTCTTGGGGTTGGTAGCCCGACCAAGGCATTAGGAGGGCTGTTTAGCATTTTCCTGGTCTCGAGATCTGGATGGCAACTATGCTCTTACACTCAGACCCTTCAGTAGGGTCGTAGCCAGACCAAGGCATCAGGAGGGTTGTTTAGCTATTTCTTGGTCTCGAGATCTAGATGGCAACTATGCTCTTACACTCAGACCCTTCTTGGGGGAGGTAGGCCAACCAAGGCATCAGGAGGGCTGTTTAGCTACTTCCTGGTCTAGAGATCTAGATGGCAATTATGCTCTTACACTCAGACCCTTCTTGGGGGTGGTAGCCTGGCCAAGGAATCAGGATGGTTGTTTAGCTATTTCCTAATCTCGAGATCTAGATGGCAACTATGCTGTTACACTCAGACCCTTCTTGGGGGAGGTAGGCCGACCAAGGCATTAGAAGGGCTGTTTAGCTACTTCCTCTTCTCGAGATCTGGATGGAAACTATGCTCTTACACTCAGACCCTTCTTGGGGGAGGTAGGCCGACCAAGGCATTAGGAGGGCTGTTTAGCTACTTCCTGGTCTCGAGATCTGGATGGAAACTATGCTTTTACACTCAGACTCATCTTGGGGGAGGTAGCCCGACGAAGGCATCATGAGGGTTGTTTAGCTATTTCCTGGTCTCGAGATCTGGATGGCAACTATGCTCTTAAACTCAGACCCTTCTGAAGGTTGGTAGCCCAACCAAGGCATCAGGAGGGTTGTTTAGCTATTTCCAGGTCTCGAAATCTAGATGGGAATGCTCTTACACTTAGACCCTTCTTGGGGGTGATAACCCAAAAAAGGCATCAGGAGGGCTGTTTTGCTATTTCCTGGTCTCGAGATCTGGATGGCAATTATGCTCTTACACTCTGACCCTTCTTGGGGTTGGTAGCCAACCAAGGCATCATGAGGGATGTTTAGCTATTTCCTGGTCTCGAGATCTTAATGGCAACTATACTCTTACACTCAGACCCTTCTTGGGGTTGGTTTTCCGACCAAGGGATTAGGAGGGCTGTTTAGCTATTTCCTGGTCTCGAGATCTGGTTGGCAACTATGCTCTTACACTCAGAACCTTCTTGGGGGTGGTAGCCCGACCAACGCATCAGGAGGGCTGTTTAGCTATTTCCTGGTCTCGAAATCTAGATGACAACTATGCTCTTACACTCAGACCCTTCTTGAGGGAGGTAGGCCGACCAAGGCATCATGAGGGCTGTTTAGCTATTTCCTTGTCTCGAGATCTGGATGGCAACTATGCTCTTACACACAGACCCTTCTTGGGCGTGGTAGCCTGACAAAGGCATCTGAGGGCTGTTTATCTATTTCATAGTCTCGAGATCTGGATGGCAACTATGCTCTTACACTCAGGCCCTTCTTAGGGGTGGTAGCCCGACCAAGGCATAAGGAGGGCTGTTTAGCTATTTTATAGTCTCGTGATCTGGATGGTAACTATGCTCTTATACTCAGTCCCTTCATGGGGGTGGTAGCCCGACCAAGGCATCAGGAGGGCTTTTTAGCTATTTCCTGGTCTCGAGATCTGGACGGCAACTATACTCTTACACTCGACCCTTCTTGGGGGTGGTAGCCCGACCAAGGCATTACGAGGGCTGTTTATCTATTTCCTGGTCTCGAGAACTGGATGGCAACTATGCTCTTACACTCAGACCCTTCTTGGGGGTGGTAGCCCGACCAAGGCATCAAGAGGGTTGTTTATCTATTTCTTGGTCTAGAGATCTAGATGGCAACTATGCTCTTACATTTAGACCCTTCTTGGGGGTGGTAGCCCGACCAAGGCATCAGGAGGGCTGTTTAGCTATTTCCTGGTCTAGATATCTGGATGGCAACTATGCTCTTACATTCAGACACTTCTTGGGCGTGGTAGCCCGACCAAGGCGTCTGGAGGGCTGTTTATCTATTTCATAGTCTCGAGATCTGGATGGCAACTATGCTCTTACACTCAAGCCTTTCTTGGGGGTGGTAGCCCGACCAAGGCATAAGGAGGGCTGTTTAGCTATTTTCTAGTCTCGTGATCTGAATGGCAACTATGCTCTTATATTCAGTCCCTTCATGGTGTTGGTAGCCCGACCAAGGCATCAAGAGGGCTTTTTAGCTATTTCATGGTGTCGAGATCTGGACGGCAACTATACTCTTACACTCAGACCCTTCTTGGGGGTGGTAGCCCGACCAAGGCATCTGGAGGGCTGTTTATCTATTTCATAGTCTCAAGATCTGGATGGCAACTATGCTCTTACACTCAGGCCCTTCTTGGGGGTGGTAGCCCGACCAAGGCATAAAGAGGGCTGTTTAGCTATTTTCTAGTCTCGTGATCTGGATGGAAACTATGCTCTTATACTCAGTCCCTTCATGGGGTTGGTAGCCCGACCAAGGCATCAGGAGGGCTTTTTAGCTATTTCATGGTGTCGAGATCTGGACGGCAACTATACTCTTACACTCAGACCCTTCTTGGGGGTGGTAGACCGACCAAGGCATTAGGAGGGCTGTTTAGCTATTTCCTGGTCTCGAGATCTGGATGGCAACTATGCTCTTATACTCAGTCCCTTCATGGGGTTGGTAGCCCGACCAAGGCATCAGGAGGGCTTTTTAGCTATTTCATGGTGTCGAGATCTGGACGGCAACTATACTCTTACACTCAGACCCTTCTTGGGGTTGGTAGCCCGACCAAGGCATCAGGAGGGCTTTTTAGCTATTTCATGGTGTCAAGATCTGGATGGCAACTATGCTCTTACACTCAGATCCTTCTTGGGGGTGGTAGCCCGACCAAGGCATAAGGAGGGCTGTTTAGCTGTTTTCTAGTCTCGAGATCTGGACGACAACTATACTCTTACACTCAGACCCTTCTGAAGGTTGGTAGCCCGACCAAGGCATCTGGAGGGTTGTTTAGCTATTTCCAGGTCTCGAAATCTAGATGGGAATGCTCTTACACTTAGACCCTTCTTGGGGGTGGTAGCCCAAAAAAGGCATCAGGAGGGCTGTTTAGCTACTTCCTGGTCTCGAGATCTGGGTAGCAACTATGCTCTTACACTCAGACCCTTCTGAAGGTTGGTAGCCCGACCAATGCATCAGGAGGGTTGTTTAGCTATTTCCAGGTCTCGAAATCTGGATGGGAATGCTCTTACACTTAGACCCTTCTTAGGGGTGGTAGCCCAAAAAAGGCATCAGGAGGGCTGTTTAGCTATTTCCTGGTCTCGAGATCTTGATGGCAACTATACTCTTACACTCAGACCCTTCTTGGGGTTGGTTTCCCGACCAAGGGATTAGGAGGGCTGTTTAGCTATTTCCTGGTCTCGAGATCTGGTTGGCAACTATGCTCTTACACTCAGAACTTTCTTGGGGGTGGTAGCCCGACCAACGCATCAGGAGGGCTGTTTAGCTATTTCTTGGTCTGGAAATCTAGATGACAACTATGCTCTTACACTCAGACCCTTCTTGAGGGAGGTAGGCCGACCAAGGCATCATGAGGGCTGTTTAGCTATTTCCTTGTCTCGAGATCTGGATGGCAAATATGTTCTTACACTCAGACCCTTCCTGGGCGTGGTAGCCCGACCAAGGCATCTGAAGGGCTGTTTATCTATTTCATAGTCTCGAGATCTGGATGGCAACTATGCTCTTACAGTCAGGCCCTTCTTGGGGGTGGTAGCCCGACCAAGGCATAAGGAGGGCTGTTTAGCTATTTTCTAGTCTCGTGATCTGGATGGCAACTATGCTCTTATACTCAGTCCCTTCATGGGGTTGGTAGCCCGACCAAGGCATCAGGAGGGCTTTTTAGCTATTTCATGGTGTCGAGATCTGGACGGTAACTATACTCTTACACTCAGACCCTTCTTGGGGGTGGTAGCCCGACCAAGGCATTAGGAGGGCTGTTTAGCTATTTCCTAGTCTCGAGATCTGGATGGCAACAATGCTCTTACACTCAGGACCCTTCTTGGGGGTGGTAGCCCGACCAAGGCATCATGAGGGTTGTTTAGCTATTTCCTGGTCTCGAGGTCTAGATGGCAACTATGCTCTTACACTCAGACTCTTCTTGGGGGTGGTAGCCCGACCAAGGCATCAAGAGGGCTGTTTAGCTATTTCCTGGTCTCGAGATCTGGATGGCAACTATGCTCTTACACTCAGACCTGTCTTGGGGTTGGTAGCCCGACCAAGGCATTAGGAGGGCTGTTTAGCATTTTCCTGGTCTCGAGATCTGGATGGCAACTATGCTCTTACACTCAGACCCTTCAGTAGGGTCGTAGCCAGACCAAGGCATCAGGAGGGTTGTTTAGCTATTTCTTGGTCTCGAGATCTAGATGGCAACTATGCTCTTACACTCAGACCCTTCTTGGGGGAGGTAGGCCAACCAAGGCATCAGGAGGGCTGTTTAGCTACTTCCTGGTCTAGAGATCTAGATGGCAATTATGCTCTTACACTCAGACCCTTCTTGGGGGTGGTAGCCTGGCCAAGGAATCAGGATGGTTGTTTAGCTATTTCCTAATCTCGAGATCTAGATGGCAACTATGCTGTTACACTCAGACCCTTCTTGGGGGAGGTAGGCCGACCAGGGCATTAGGAGGGCTGTTTAGCTACTTCCTGGTCTCGAGATCTGGATGGTAACTATACTCTTACACTCAGACTCATCTTGGGGGAGGTAGCCCGACCAAGGCATCGTGAGGGTTGTTTAGCTATTTCCTAGTCTCGAGATCTTGATGGCAACTATGCTCTTACACTCAGACCCTTCTGAAGGTTGGTAGCCCGACCAAGGGATCAGGAGGGTTGTTTAGCTTTTTCCATGTCTCAAAATCTAGATGGCAATTCTCTTACACTTAGACCCTTCTTGGGGGTGGTAGCCCAAAAAAGGCATCAGGAGGGCGGTTTAGCTATTTCCTGGTCTCGAGATCTGGATGGCAACTATGCTCTTACACTCAGACCCTTCTTGGGGTTGGTAGCCGACCAAGGCATCATGAGGGCTGTTTAGCTATTTCCTGGTCTCGAGATCTTGATGGCAACTATACTCTTACACTCAGACCCTTCTTGGGGGTGGTAGCCTGGCCAAGGAATCAGGATGGTTGTTTAGCTATTTCCTAATCTCGAGATCTAGATGGCAACTAGGCTCTTACACTCAGACCCTTCTTGGGGGAGGTAGGCCGACCAAGGCATTAGAAGGGCTGTTTAGCTACTTCCTCTTCTCGAGATCTGGATGGCAACTATGCTCTTACACTCAGACCCTTCTGAAGGTTGGTAGCCCGACCAAGGCATCAGGAGGGTTGTTTAGCTATTTCCAGGTCTCGAAATCTAGATGGGAATGCTCTTACACTTAGACCCTTCTTGGGGGTGATAACCCAAAAAATGCATCAGGAGGGCTGTTTTGCTATTTCCTGGTCTCGAGATCTGGATGGCAATTATGCTCTTACACTCTGACCCTTCTTGGGGTTGGTAGCCGACCAAGGCATCATGAGGGATGTTTAGCTATTTCCTGGTCTCGAGATCTTAATGGCAACTATACTCTTACACTCAAACCCTTCTTGGGGTTGGTTTCCCGACCAAGGGATTAGGAGGGCTGTTTAGCTATTTCCTGGTCTCGAGATCTGGTTGGCAACTATGCTCTTACACTCAGAACCTTTTTGGGGTTGGTAGCCCGACCAACGCATCAGGAGGGCTGTTTAGCTATTTCCTGGTCTCGAAATCTGGATGACAACTATGCTCTTACACTCAGACCCTTCTTGAGGGAGGTAGGCCGACCAAGGCATCATGAGGGTTGTTTAGCTATTTCCTTATCTCGAGATCTGGATGGCAACTATGCTCTTACACTCAGACCCTTCTTGGGCGTGGTAGCCTGACAAAGGCATCTGGAGGGCTGTTTATCTATTTCATAGTCTCGAGATCTGGATGGCAACTATGCTCTTACACTCAGGCCCTTCTTGGGGGTGGTAGCCCGACCAAGGCATAAGGAGGGCTGTTTAGCTATTTTCTAGTCTCGTGATCTGGATGCTAACTATGCTCTTATACTCAGTCCCTTCATGGGGGTGGTAGCCCGACCAAGGCATCAGGAGGGATTTTTAGCTATTTCCTGGTCTCGAGATCTGGACGGCAACTATACTCTTACACTCAGACCCTTCTTGGGGGTGGTAGACCGACCAAGGCATTAGGAGGGCTGTTTAGCTATTTCCTGGTCTCGAGATCTGGATGGCAACAACGCTATTACACTCAAGACCCTTCTTGGGGGTGGTAGCCCGACCAAGGCATCAAGAGGGTTGTTTAGCTATTTCCTGGTCTCGAGGTCTAGATGGCAAATATGTTCTTACACTCAGACCCTTCTTGGGGGTGGTAGACAGACCAAGGCATCAGGAGGGTTGTTTAGCTATTTCTTGGTCTCGAGATATAGATGGCAACTATGCTCTTACACTCAGACCCTTCTTAGGGGTGGTAGCCCGACCAAGGCATGAGGAGGGCTGTTTAGCTACTTCCTGGTCTCGAGATCTGGATGGCAACTATGCTCTTACACTCAGAACCTTCTTGGGGGTGGTAGCCCGACTAAGGCATCAGGAGGGCTGTTTAGATATTACCTGGTCTCGAGATCTGGACGGCAACTATACTCTTACACTCGAACCTTCTTGGGGCTGGTAGCCCGATCAAGGCATTACGAGGGCTGTTTAGCTATTTCCTGGTCTCGAGAACTGGATGGCAACTATGCTCTTACACTCAGACCCTTCTTGGGGGTGGTAGCCCGACCAAGGCATCAAGAGGGTTGTTTTTCTATTTCCTGGTCTAGAGATCTAGATGGCAACTATGCTCTTACATTTTGACCCTTCTTGGGGGTGGTAGCCCGACCAAGGCATCAGGAGGGCTGTTTAGCTATTTCCTGGTCTAGATATCTGGATGGCAACTATGCTCTTACACTTAAACACTTCTTGGGCGTGGTAGCCTGACCAAGGCATTAGGAGGGCTGTTTAGCTATTTCCTAGTCTCGAGATTTGGATGGCAACAATGCTCTTACACTCAGGACCCTTCTTGGGAGTGATAGCCCGACCAAGGCATCATGAGGGTTGTTTAGCTATTTCCTGGTCTCGAGGTCTAGATGGCAACTATGCTCTTACACTCAGACCCTTCTTGGGGGTGGTAGCCCGACTAAGGCATCAGGAGGGCTGTTTAGCTATTTCCTGGTCTCGAGATCTGGACGGCAACTATACTCTTACACTCGACCCTTCTTGGGGGTGGTAGCCCAACCAAGGCATTACGAGGGCTCTTTAGCTATTTCCTGGTCTCGAGAACTTGATGGCAACTATGATCTTACACTTTGACCCTTCTTGGGGGTGGTAGCCCGACCAAGGCATCAAGAGGGTTGTTTATCTATTTCCTCGTCTAGAGAACTAGATGGCAACTATGCTCTTACATTTAGACCCTTCTTGGGGGTGGTAGACCGACCAAGGCATCAGGAGGGCTGTTTAGCTATTTCCTGGTCTATATATCTGGACGGCAACTATACTCTTGTACTCAGACCCTTCTTGGGGGTGGTAGCCCGACCAAGGCATTAGGAGGGCTGTTTAGCTATTTCCTAGTCTCGAGATCTGGATGGCAACTATGCTTTTACACTCAGACCCTTCTTGGGCGTGGTAGCCCGACCAAGGCATCTGGAGGGCTGTTTATCTATTTCATAGTCTCGAGATCTGGATGGCAACTATGCTCTTACACTCAGGCCCTTCTTGGGGGTGGTACCCCAACCAAGGCATAAGGAGGGCTGTTTAGCTATTTTCTAGTCTCGTGATCTGGATGGCAACTATGCTCTTACACTCAGACCCTTCTTGGGGGTGGTAGACCGACCAAGGCATTAGGAGGGCTGTTTAGCTATTTCCTGGTCTTAAGATCTGGATGGCAACAATGCTCTTACACTCAGGACCCTTCTTGGGGGTGGTAGCCCGACCAAGGCATCATGAGGGTTGTTTAGCTATTTCCTGGTCTCGAGGTCTAGATGGCAACTATGCTCTTACACTCAGACCCTTCTTGGGGGTGGTAGCCCGACCAAGGCATCAAGAGGGCTGTTTAGCTATTTCCTGGTCTCGAGATCTGGATGGCAACTATGCTCTTACACTCAGACCTGTCTTGGGGTTGGTAGCCCGACCAAGGCATTAGGAGGGCTGTTTAGCATTTTCCTGGTCTCGAGATCTGGATGGCAACTATGCTCTTACACTCAGACCCTTCAATAGGGTCGTAGCCAGACCAAGGCATCAGGAGGGTTGTTTAGCTATTTCCTGGTCTCGAGATCTAGATGGCAACTATGCTCTTACACTCAGACCCTTCTTGGGGGTGGTAGCCTGGCCAAGGAATCAGGATGGTTGTTTAGCTATTTCCTAATCTCGAGATCTAGATGGCAACTATGCTCTTACACTCAGACCTTTCTTGGGGGAGGTAGGCCGACCAAGGCATTAGGAGGGCCGTTTAGCTACTTCCTGGTCTCGAGATCTGGACGGAAACTATGCTCTTACACTCAGACTCATCTTGGGGGAGGTAGCCCGACCAAGGCATCATGAGGGTTGTTTAGCTATTTCCTGGTCTCGAGATCTGGATGGCAACTATGCTCTTACACTCAGACACTTCTGAAGGTTGGTAGCCCGACCAAGGCATCAGGAGGGTTGTTTAGCTATTTCCAGGTCTCGAAATCTAGATGGGAATGCTCTTACACTTAGACCCTTCTTGGGGGTGATAGTCCAAAAAAGGCATCAGGAGGGTTGTTTAGCTATTTCCTGGTCTCGAGATCTGGATTGCAATTATGCTCTTACACTCAGACCCTTCTTGGGGTTGGTAGTCGACCAAGGCATCATGAGGGATGTTTAGCTATTTCCTGGTCTCGAGATCTTGATGGCAACTATACTCTTACACTCAGACCCTTCTTGGGGTTGGTTTCCCGACCAAGGGATTAGGAGGGCTGTTTAGCTAGTTCCTGGTCTCGAGATCTGGTTGGCAACTATGTTCTTACACTCAGAACCTTCTTGGGGGTGGTAGCCCGACCAACGCATCAGGAGGGCTGTTTAGCTATTTCCTGGTCTCGAAATCTAGATGACAACTATGCTCTTACACTCAGACCCTTCTTGAGGGAGGTAGGCCGACCAAGGCATCATGAGGGCTGTTTAGCTATTTCCTTTTCTCGAGATCTGGATGGCAACTATGCTCTTACACTCGACCCTTCTTGGGGGTGGTAGCCCAACCAAGGCATTACGAGGGCTGTTTAGCTATTTCCTGGTCTCGAGAACTTGATGGCAACTATGCTCTTACACTTAGACCCTTCTTGGGGGTGGTAGCCCGACCAAGGCATCAAGAGGGTTGTTTATCTATTTCCTGGTCTAGAGAACTAGATGGCAACTATGCTCTTACATTTAGACCCTTCTTGGGGGTGGTAGCCCGACCAAGGCATCAGGAGGGCTGTTTAGCTATTTCCTGGTCTATATATCTGGACGGCAACTCTACTCTTGCACTCAGACCCTTCTTGGGGGTGGTAGCCCGACCAAGGCATTAGGAGGGCTGTTTAGCTATTTCCTAGTCTCGAGATCTGGATGGAAACTATGCTTTTACACTCAAACCCTTCTTGGGTGTGGTAGCCCGACCAAGGCATCTGGAGGGCTGTTTATCTATTTCATAGTCTCGAGATCTGGATGGCAACTATGCTCTTACACTCAGGCCCTTCTTGGGGGTGGTAGCCCGACCAAGGCATAAGGAGGGCTGTTTAGCTATTTTCTAGTCTCGTGATCTGGATGGCAACTATGCTCTTATACTCAGTCCCTTCATGGGGTTGGTAGCCCGACCAAGGCATCAGGAGGGCTTTTTAGCTATTTCATGGTGTCGAGATCTGGACGGTAACTATACTCTTACACTCAGACCCTTCTTGGGGGTGGTAGCCCGACCAAGGCATTAGGAGGGCTGTTTAGCTATTTCCTGGTCTCGAGATCTGGATGGCAACAATGCTCTTACACTCAGGACCCTTCTTGGGGGTGGTAGCCCGACCAAGGCATCATGAGGGTTGTTTAGCTATTTCCTGGTCTCGAGGTCTAGATGGCAACTATGCTCTTACACTCAGACCCTTCTTGGGGGTGGTAGCCCGACCAAGGCATCAAGAGGGCTGTTTAGCTATTTCCTGGTCTCGAGATCTGGATGGCAACTGTGCTCTTACACTCAGACCTGTCTTGGGGGTGGTAGCCTGACCAAGGCATTACGAGGGCTGTTTAGCTATTTCCTGGTCTAGAGAACTGGATGGCAACTATGCTCTTACACTCAGACCGTTCTTGGGGGTGGTAGCCCGACCAAGGAATCAAGAGGGTTGTTTATCTATTTCCTGGTCTAGAGATCTAGATGGCAACTATGCTCTTACATTTTGACCATTCTTGGGGGTGGTAGCCCGACCAAGGCATCTGGAGGGCTGTTTAGCTATTTCCTTGTCTAGATATCTGGATGGCAACTATGCTCTTACACTCAGACACTTCTTGGGCGTGGTAGCCCGACCAAGGCGTCTGGAGGGCTGTTTATATATTTCATAGTCTCGAGATCTGGATGGCAACTATGCTCTTACACTCAGGCCCTTCTTGGGGGTGGTAGCCCGACCAAGGCATAAGGAGGGCTGTTTAGCTATTTTCTAGTCTCGTGATCTGGATGGCAACTATGCTCTTATACTTAGTCCCTTCATGGGGTTGGTAGCCCGACCAAGGCATCAGGAGGGCTTTTTAGCTATTTCATGGTGTCGAGATCTGGACGGCAACTATACTCTTACACTCAGACCCTTCTTGGGGGTGGTAGCCCGACCAAGGCATTAGGAGGGCTGTTTAGCTATTTCCTGATCTCGAGATCTGGATGGCAACAATGCTCTTACACTCAGGACCCTTCTTGGGGGTGGTAGCCCGACCAAGGCATCAGAAGGGTTGTTTAGCTATTTCCTGGTATCGAGGTCTAGATGGCAACAATGCTCTTACATTCAGACCCTTCTTGGGGGTGGTAGCCCGACCAAGGCATCAGGAGGGCTGTTTAGCTATTTCCTGGTCTAGATATCTGGATGGCAACTATGCTCTTACACTCAGACACTTCTTGGGCGTGGTAACCCGACCAAGGCGTCTGGAGGGCTTTTTATCTATTTCATAGTCTCGAGATCTGGATGGCAACTATGCTCTTACACTCAGGCCCTTCTTGGGGGTGGTAGCCCGACCAAGGCATAAGGAGGGCTGTTTAGCTATTTTCTAGTCTCCTGATCTGGATGGCAACTATGCTCTTATACTCAGTCCCTTCATGGGGTTGGTAGCCCGTCCAAGGCATCAGGAGGGCTTTTTAGCTATTTCATGGTGTCGAGATCTGGACGGCAACTATACTCTTACACTCAGACCCTTCTTGGGGGTGGTAGCCCGACCAAGGCATTAGGAGGGCTGTTTAGCTATTTCCTGGTCTCGATATCTGGATGGCAACAATGCTCTTACACTCAGGACCCTTCTTGGGGGTGGTAGCTCGACCAAGGCATCAGAAGGGTTGTTTAGCTATTTCCTGGTCTCGAGGTCTAGATGGCAACTATGCACTTACATTCAGACCCTTCTTGGGGGTGGTAGCCCGACCAAGGCATCAAGAGGGCTGTTTAGCTATTTCCTGGTCTCGAGATCTGGATGGAAACTATACTGTTACACTCAGACCCTTTTTGTAGGTGGTAGCCCGACCAAGGAATTATGAGGGCTGTTTAGCTATTTCCTGGTCTCGAGATCTGGATGGCAACTATGCTCTTACACTCAGACCCTTCTGGGGGGTGGTAGCCAGACCAAGGCATCAGGAGGGTTGTTTAGCTATTTCTTGGTCTCCAGATCTAGATGGCAACTATGCTCTTACACTCAGACCCTTCTTAGGGGTGGTAGCCCGACCAAGGCTTGAGGAGGGCTGTTTAGCTACTTCCTAGTCTCGAGATCTGGATGGCAACAATGCTCTTACACTCAGAACCTTCTTGGGGGTGGTAGCCCGACTAAGGCATCAGGAGGGCTGTTTAGCTATTACTTGGTCTCGAGATCTGGACGGCAACTATACTCTTACACTCGACCCTTCTTGGGGGTGGTAGCCCGACCAAGGCATTACGAGGGCTGTTTATCTATTTCCTGGTCTCGAGAACTAGATGGCAACTATGCTCTTACACTCAGACCCTTCTTGGGGGTGGTAGCCCGACCAAGGCATCAAGATGGTTGTTTATCTATTTCTTGGTCTAGAGATCTAGATGGCAACTATGCTCTTACATTTAGACCCTTCTTGGGGGTGGTAGCCCGACCAAGGCATCAGGAGGGCTGTTTAGCTATTTCCTGGTCTAGATATCTGGATGGCAACTATGCTGTTACACTCAGACACTTCTTGGGCGTGGTAGCCCGACCAAGGCGTCTGGAGGGCTGTTTATCTATTTCATAGTCTCGAGATCTGGATGGCAACTATGCTCTTACACTCAGGCCTTTCTTGGGGGTGGTAGCCCAAAAAAGGCATCAGGAGGGCTGTTTAGCTATTTCCTGGTCTCAAGATCTTGATGGAAACTATACTCTTACACTCAGACCCTTCTTGGGGTTGGTTTCCCGACCAAGGGATTATGAGGGCTGTTTAGCTATTTCCTGGTCTCGAGATCTGGTTGGCAACTATGCTCTTACACTCAGAACCTTCTTGGGGGTGGTAGCCCGATCAACGCATCAGGAGGGCTGTTTAGCTATTTCCTGGTCTCGAAATCTAGATGACAACTATGCTCTTACACTCAGACCCTTCTTGAGGGAGGTAGGCCGACCAAGGCATCATGAGGGCTGTTTATCTATTTCCTTGTCTCGAGATCTGGATGGCAACTATACTCTTACACTCAGACCCTTCTTGGGGTTGGTTTCCCGACCAAGGGATTATGAGGGTTGTTTAGCTATTTCCTGGTGTCGAGATCTGGTTGGCAACTATGCTCTTACACTCAGAACCTTCTTGGGGGTGGTAGCCTGACCAACGCATCAGGAGGGCTGTTTAGCTATTTCCTGGTCTCGAAATCTAGATGACAGCTATGCTCTTACACTCAGACCCTTCTTGAGGGAGGTAGGCCGACCAAGGCATCATGAGGGCTGTTTAGCTATTTCCTGGTCTCGAGATCTGGATGGCAACTATGCTCTTACACTCAAACCCTTCTTGGGCGTGGTAGCCTGACAAAGGCATCTGGAGGGCTGTTTATCTATTTCATAGTCTCGAGATCTGGATGGCAACTATGCTCTTACACTCAGGCCCTTCTTGGGGGTGGTAGCCCGACCAAGGCATAAGGAGGGCTGTTTAGCTATTTTCTAGTCTCGTGATCTTGATGGCAACTATGCTCTTATACTCAGTCCCTTCATGGAGGTGGTAGCCCGACCAAGGCATCAGGAGGGCTTTTTAGCTATTTACTGGTCTCGAGATCTGGACGACAACTATACTCTTACACTCAGACCCTTCTTTGGGGTGGTAGACCGACCAAGGCATTAGGAGGGCTGTTTAGCTATTTCCTGGTCTTAAGATCTGGATGGCAACAATGCTCTTACACTTAGGACCCTTCTTGGGGGTGGTAGCCCGACCAAAGCATCAAGAGGGTTGTTTAGCTATTTCCTGGTCTCGAGGTCTAGATGGCAACTATGTTCTTACACTCAGACCCTTCTTGGGGGTGGTAGCCCGACCAAGGTATCAGGAGGGCTGTTTAGCTATTTCCTGGTCTCGAGATCTGGATGGCAACTATGCTCTTACACTCAGACCCTTCTGGGGTTGGTAGCCCGACCAAGGAATTAGGAGGGCTGTTTAGCTATTTCCTGGTCTCGAGATCTGGATGGCAACTATGCTCTTACACTCAGACCCTTCTGGTGGGTGGTAGACAGACCAAGGCATCTTGAGGGTTGTTTAGCTATTTCTTGGTCTCGAGATCTAGATGGCAACTATGCTCTTACACTCAGACCCTTCTTAGGGGTGGTAGCCCGACCAAGGCATGAGGAGGGCTGTTTAGCTACTTCCTGGTCTCGAGATCTGGATGGCAACTATGCTCTTACACTCAGAACCTTCTTGGGGGTGGTAACCCGACTAAGGCATCAGGAGGGCTGTTTAGCTATTACCTGGTCTCGAGATCTGGACGGCAACTATACTCTTACACTCGACCCTTCTTGGGGGTGGTAGCCCGACCAAGGCATTACGAGGGCTGTTTAGCTATTTCCTGGTCTAGAGAACTGGATGGCAACTATGCTCTTACACTCAGACCGTTCTTGGGGGTGGTAGCCCGACCAAGGAATCAAGAGGGTTGTTTATCTATTTCCTGGTCTAGAGATCTAGATGGCAACTATGCTCTTACATTTTGACCATTCTTGGGGGTGGTAGCCCGACCAAGGCATCTGGAGGGCTGTTTAGATATTTCCTGGTCTAGATATCTGGATGGCAACTATGCTCTTACACTCAGACACTTCTTGGGCGTGGTAGCCCGACCAAGGCGTCTGGAGGGCTGTTTATATATTACATAGTCTCGAGATCTGGATGGCAACTATGCTCTTACACTCAGGCCCTTCTTGGGGGTTGTAGCCCGACCAAGGCATAAGGAGGGCTGTTAACTATTTTCTAGTCTCGTGATCTGGATGGCAACTATGCTCTTATACTCAGTCCCTTCATGGGGTTGGTAGCCCGACCAAGGCATCAGGAGGGCTTTTTAGCTATTTCATGGTGTCGAGATCTGGACGGCAACTATACTCTTACACTCAGACCCTTCTTGGGGGTGGTAGCCCGACCAAGGCATTAGGAGGGCTGTTTAGCTATTTCTTGATCTCGAGATCTGGATGGCAACAATGCTCTTACACTCAGGACCCTTCTTGGGGGTGGTAGCCCGACCAAGGCATCAGAAGGGTTGTTTAGCTATTTCCTGGTATCGAGGTCTAGATGGCAACAATGCTCTTACATTCAGACCCTTCTTGGGGGTGGTAGCCCGACCAAGGCATCAGGAGGGCTGTTTAGCTATTTCCTGGTCTAGATATCTGGATGGCAACTATGCTCATACACTCAGACACTTCTTGGGCGTGGTAACCCGACCAAGGCGTCTGGAGGGCTTTTTATCTATTTCATAGTCTCGAGATCTGGATGGCAACTATGCTCTTACACTCAGGCCCTTCTTGGGGGTGGTAGCCCGACCAAGGCATAAGGAGGGCTGTTTAGCTATTTTCTAGTCTCGTGATCTGGATGGCAACTATGCTCTTATACTCAGTCCCTTCATGGGGTTGGTAGCCCGTCCAAGGCATCAGGAGGGCTTTTTAGCTATTTCATGGTGTCGAGATCTGGACGGCAACTATACTCTTACACTCAGACCCTTCTTGGGGGTGGTAGCCCGACCAAGGCATTAGGAGGGCTGTTTAGCTATTTCCTGGTCTCAATATCTGGATGGCAACAATGCTCTTACACTCAGGACCCTTCTTGGGGGTGGTAGCTCGACCAAGGCATCAGAAGGGTTGTTTAGCTATTTCCTGGTCTCGAGGTCTAGATGGCAACTATGCACTTACATTCAGACCCTTCTTGGGGGTGGTATCCCGACCAAGGCATCAAGAGGGCTGTTTAGCTATTTCCTGGTCTCGAGATCTGGATGGAAACTATACTGTTACACTCAGACCCTTTTTGGGGGTGGTAGCCCGACCAAGGAATTATGAGGGCTGTTTAGCTATTTCCTGGTCTCGAGATCTGGATGGCAACTATGCTCTTACACTCAGACCCTTCTGGGGGGTGGTAGCCAGACCAAGGCATCAGGAGGGTTGTTTAGCTATTTCTTGGTCTCCAGATCTAGATGGCAACTATGCTCTTACACTCAGACCCTTCTTAGGGGTGGTAGCCCGACCAAGGCTTGAGGAGGGCTGTTTAGCTACTTCCTGGTCTCGAGATCTGGATGGCAACTATGCTCTTACACTCAGAACCTTCTTGGGGGTGGTAGCCCGACTAAGGCATCAGGAGGGCTGTTTAGCTATTTTCTAGTCTCGTGATCTGGATGGCAACTATGCTCTTATACTTAGTCCCTTCATGGGGTTGGTAGCCCGACCAAGGCATCAGGAGGGCTTTTTAGCTATTTCATGGTGTCGAGATCTGGACGGCAACTATACTCTTACACTCAGACCCTTCTTGGGGGTGGTAGCCCGACCAAGGCATTAGGAGGGCTGTTTAGCTATTTCCTGATCTCGAGATCTGGATGGCAACAATGCTCTTACACTCAGGACCCTTCTTGGGGGTGGTAGCCCGACCAAGGCATCAGAAGGGTTGTTTAGCTATTTCCTGGTATCGAGGTCTAGATGGCAACAATGCTCTTACATTCAGACCCTTCTTGGGGGTGGTAGCCCGACCAAGGCATCAGGAGGGCTGTTTAGCTATTTCCTGGTCTAGATATCTGGATGGCAACTATGCTCTTACACTCAGACACTTCTTGGGCGTGGTAACCCGACCAAGGCGTCTGGAGGGCTTTTTATCTATTTCATAGTCTCGAGATCTGGATGGCAACTATGCTCTTACACTCAGGCCCTTCTTGGGGGTGGTAGCCCGACCAAGGCATAAGGAGGGCTGTTTAGCTATTTTCTAGTCTCCTGATCTGGATGGCAACTATGCTCTTATACTCAGTCCCTTCATGGGGTTGGTAGCCCGTCCAAGGCATCAGGAGGGCTTTTTAGCTATTTCATGGTGTCGAGATCTGGACGGCAACTATACTCTTACACTCAGACCCTTCTTGGGGGTGGTAGCCCGACCAAGGCATTAGGAGGGCTGTTTAGCTATTTCCTGGTCTCGATATCTGGATGGCAACAATGCTCTTACACTCAGGACCCTTCTTGGGGGTGGTAGCTCGACCAAGGCATCAGAAGGGTTGTTTAGCTATTTCCTGGTCTCGAGGTCTAGATGGCAACTATGCACTTACATTCAGACCCTTCTTGGGGGTGGTAGCCCGACCAAGGCATCAAGAGGGCTGTTTAGCTATTTCCTGGTCTCGAGATCTGGATGGAAACTATACTGTTACACTCAGACCCTTTTTGTAGGTGGTAGCCCGACCAAGGAATTATGAGAGCTGTTTAGCTATTTCCTGGTCTCGAGATCTGGATGGCAACTATGCTCTTACACTCAGACCCTTCTGGGGGGTGGTAGCCAGACCAAGGCATCAGGAGGGTTGTTTAGCTATTTCTTGGTCTCCAGATCTAGATGGCAACTATGCTCTTACACTCAGACCCTTCTTAGGGGTGGTAGCCCGACCAAGGCTTGAGGAGGGCTGTTTAGCTACTTCCTAGTCTCGAGATCTGGATGGCAACAATGCTCTTACACTCAGAACCTTCTTGGGGGTGGTAGCCCGACTAAGGCATCAGGAGGGCTGTTTAGCTATTACTTGGTCTCGAGATCTGGACGGCAACTATACTCTTACACTCGACCCTTCTTGGGGGTGGTAGCCCGACCAAGGCATTACGAGGGCTGTTTATCTATTTCCTGGTCTCGAGAACTAGATGGCAACTATGCTCTTACACTCAGACCCTTCTTGGGGGTGGTAGCCCGACCAAGGCATCAAGATGGTTGTTTATCTATTTCTTGGTCTAGAGATCTAGATGGCAACTATGCTCTTACATTTAGACCCTTCTTGGGGGTGGTAGCCCGACCAAGGCATCAGGAGGGCTGTTTAGCTATTTCCTGGTCTAGATATCTGGATGGCAACTATGCTGTTACACTCAGACACTTCTTGGGCGTGGTAGCCCGACCAAGGCGTCTGGAGGGCTGTTTATCTATTTCATAGTCTCGAGATCTGGATGGCAACTATGCTCTTACACTCAGGCCTTTCTTGGGGGTGGTAGCCCAAAAAAGGCATCAGGAGGGCTGTTTAGCTATTTCCTGGTCTCAAGATCTTGATGGAAACTATACTCTTACACTCAGACCCTTCTTGGGGTTGGTTTCCCGACCAAGGGATTATGAGGGCTGTTTAGCTATTTCCTGGTCTCGAGATCTGGTTGGCAACTATGCTCTTACACTCAGAACCTTCTTGGGGGTGGTAGCCCGATCAACGCATCAGGAGGGCTGTTTAGCTATTTCCTGGTCTCGAAATCTAGATGACAACTATGCTCTTACACTCAGACCCTTCTTGAGGGAGGTAGGCCGACCAAGGCATCATGAGGGCTGTTTATCTATTTCCTTGTCTCGAGATCTGGATGGCAACTATACTCTTACACTCAGACCCTTCTTGGGGTTGGTTTCCCGACCAAGGGATTATGAGGGTTGTTTAGCTATTTCCTGGTGTCGAGATCTGGTTGGCAACTATGCTCTTACACTCAGAACCTTCTTGGGGGTGGTAGCCTGACCAACGCATCAGGAGGGCTGTTTAGCTATTTCCTGGTCTCGAAATCTAGATGACAGCTATGCTCTTACACTCAGACCCTTCTTGAGGGAGGTAGGCCGACCAAGGCATCATGAGGGCTGTTTAGCTATTTCCTGGTCTCGAGATCTGGATGGCAACTATGCTCTTACACTCAAACCCTTCTTGGGCGTGGTAGCCTGACAAAGGCATCTGGAGGGCTGTTTATCTATTTCATAGTCTCGAGATCTGGATGGCAACTATGCTCTTACACTCAGGCCCTTCTTGGGGGTGGTAGCCCGACCAAGGCATAAGGAGGGCTGTTTAGCTATTTTCTAGTCTCGTGATCTTGATGGCAACTATGCTCTTATACTCAGTCCCTTCATGGAGGTGGTAGCCCGACCAAGGCATCAGGAGGGCTTTTTAGCTATTTACTGGTCTCGAGATCTGGACGACAACTATACTCTTACACTCAGACCCTTCTTTGGGGTGGTAGACCGACCAAGGCATTAGGAGGGCTGTTTAGCTATTTCCTGGTCTTAAGATCTGGATGGCAACAATGCTCTTACACTTAGGACCCTTCTTGGGGGTGGTAGCCCGACCAAAGCATCAAGAGGGTTGTTTAGCTATTTCCTGGTCTCGAGGTCTAGATGGCAACTATGTTCTTACACTCAGACCCTTCTTGGGGGTGGTAGCCCGACCAAGGTATCAGGAGGGCTGTTTAGCTATTTCCTGGTCTCGAGATCTGGATGGCAACTATGCTCTTACACTCAGACCCTTCTGGGGTTGGTAGCCCGACCAAGGAATTAGGAGGGCTGTTTAGCTATTTCCTGGTCTCGAGATCTGGATGGCAACTATGCTCTTACACTCAGACCCTTCTGGTGGGTGGTAGACAGACCAAGGCATCTTGAGGGTTGTTTAGCTATTTCTTGGTCTCGAGATCTAGATGGCAACTATGCTCTTACACTCAGACCCTTCTTAGGGGTGGTAGCCCGACCAAGGCATGAGGAGGGCTGTTTAGCTACTTCCTGGTCTCGAGATCTGGATGGCAACTATGCTCTTACACTCAGAACCTTCTTGGGGGTGGTAACCCGACTAAGGCATCAGGAGGGCTGTTTAGCTATTACCTGGTCTCGAGATCTGGACGGCAACTATACTCTTACACTCGACCCTTCTTGGGGGTGGTAGCCCGACCAAGGCATTACGAGGGCTGTTTAGCTATTTCCTGGTCTAGAGAACTGGATGGCAACTATGCTCTTACACTCAGACCGTTCTTGGGGGTGGTAGCCCGACCAAGGAATCAAGAGGGTTGTTTATCTATTTCCTGGTCTAGAGATCTAGATGGCAACTATGCTCTTACATTTTGACCATTCTTGGGGGTGGTAGCCCGACCAAGGCATCTGGAGGGCTGTTTAGCTATTTCCTGGTCTAGATATCTGGATGGCAACTATGCTCTTACACTCAGACACTTCTTGGGCGTGGTAGCCCGACCAAGGCGTCTGGAGGGCTGTTTATATATTACATAGTCTCGAGATCTGGATGGCAACTATGCTCTTACACTCAGGCCCTTCTTGGGGGTTGTAGCCCGACCAAGGCATAAGGAGGGCTGTTAACTATTTTCTAGTCTCGTGATCTGGATGGCAACTATGCTCTTATACTCAGTCCCTTCATGGGGTTGGTAGCCCGACCAAGGCATCAGGAGGGCTTTTTAGCTATTTCATGGTGTCGAGATCTGGACGGCAACTATACTCTTACACTCAGACCCTTCTTGGGGGTGGTAGCCCGACCAAGGCATTAGGAGGGCTGTTTAGCTATTTCTTGATCTCGAGATCTGGATGGCAACAATGCTCTTACACTCAGGACCCTTCTTGGGGGTGGTAGCCCGACCAAGGCATCAGAAGGGTTGTTTAGCTATTTCCTGGTATCGAGGTCTAGATGGCAACAATGCTCTTACATTCAGACCCTTCTTGGGGGTGGTAGCCCGACCAAGGCATCAGGAGGGCTGTTTAGCTATTTCCTGGTCTAGATATCTGGATGGCAACTATGCTCATACACTCAGACACTTCTTGGGCGTGGTAACCCGACCAAGGCGTCTGGAGGGCTTTTTATCTATTTCATAGTCTCGAGATCTGGATGGCAACTATGCTCTTACACTCAGGCCCTTCTTGGGGGTGGTAGCCCGACCAAGGCATAAGGAGGGCTGTTTAGCTATTTTCTAGTCTCGTGATCTGGATGGCAACTATGCTCTTATACTCAGTCCCTTCATGGGGTTGGTAGCCCGTCCAAGGCATCAGGAGGGCTTTTTAGCTATTTCATGGTGTCGAGATCTGGACGGCAACTATACTCTTACACTCAGACCCTTCTTGGGGGTGGTAGCCCGACCAAGGCATTAGGAGGGCTGTTTAGCTATTTCCTGGTCTCAATATCTGGATGGCAACAATGCTCTTACACTCAGGACCCTTCTTGGGGGTGGTAGCTCGACCAAGGCATCAGAAGGGTTGTTTAGCTATTTCCTGGTCTCGAGGTCTAGATGGCAACTATGCACTTACATTCAGACCCTTCTTGGGGGTGGTATCCCGACCAAGGCATCAAGAGGGCTGTTTAGCTATTTCCTGGTCTCGAGATCTGGATGGAAACTATACTGTTACACTCAGACCCTTTTTGGGGGTGGTAGCCCGACCAAGGAATTATGAGGGCTGTTTAGCTATTTCCTGGTCTCGAGATCTGGATGGCAACTATGCTCTTACACTCAGACCCTTCTGGGGGGTGGTAGCCAGACCAAGGCATCAGGAGGGTTGTTTAGCTATTTCTTGGTCTCCAGATCTAGATGGCAACTATGCTCTTACACTCAGACCCTTCTTAGGGGTGGTAGCCCGACCAAGGCTTGAGGAGGGCTGTTTAGCTACTTCCTGGTCTCGAGATCTGGATGGCAACTATGCTCTTACACTCAGAACCTTCTTGGGGGTGGTAGCCCGACTAAGGCATCAGGAGGGCTGTTTAGCTATTACTTGGTCTCGAGATCTGGACGGCAACTATACTCTTACACTCGACCCTTCTTGGGGGTGGTAGCCCGACCAAGGCATTACGAGGGCTGTTTATCTATTTCCTGGTCTCGAGAACTAGATGGCAACTATGCTCTTACACTCAGACCCTTCTTGGGGGTGGTAGCCCGATCAAGGCATCAAGAGGGTTGTTTATCTATTTCTTGGTCTAGAGATCTAGATGGCAACTATGCTCTTACATTTAGACCCTTCTTGGGGGTGGTAGCCCGACCAAGGCATCAGGAGGGCTGTTTAGCTATTTCCTGGTCTAGATATCTGGATGGCAACTATGCTCTTACACTCAGACACTTCTTGGGCGTGGTAGCCCGACCAAGGCGTCTGGAGGGCTGTTTATCTATTTCATAGTCTCGAGATCTGGATGGCAACTATGCTCTTACACTCAGGCCTTTCATGGGGGTGGTAGCCCAAAAAAGGCATCAGGAGGGCTGTTTAGCTATTTCCTGGTCTCAAGATCTTGATGGAAACTATACTCTTACACTCAGACCCTTCTTGGGGTTGGTTTCCCGACCAAGGGATTATGAGGGCTGTTTAGCTATTTCCTGGTCTCGAGATCTGGTTGGCAACTATGCTCTTACACTCAGAACCTTCTTGGGGGTGGTAGCCCGACCAACGCATCAGGAGGGCTGTTTAGCTATTTCCTGGTCTCGAAATCTAGATGACAACTATGCTCTTACACTCAGACCCTTCTTGAGGGAGGTAGGCCGACCAAGGCATCATGAGGGCTGTTTAGCTATTTCCTTGTCTCGAGATCTGGATGGCAAATATGTTCTTACACTCAGACCCTTCTTGGGCGTGGTAGCCCGACCAAGGCATTTGGAGGGCTGTTTATCTATTTCATAGTCTCGAGTTCTGGATGGCAACTATACTCTTACACTCAGGCCCTTCTTGGGGGTGGTAGCCCGACCAAGGCATAAGGAGGGCTGTTTAGCTATTTTCTAGTCTCGTGATCTGGATGGCAACTATGCTCTTATACTCAGTCCCTTCATGGGGTTGGTAGCCCGACCAAGGCATAAGGAGGGCTTTTTAGCTATTTCATGGTGTCGAGATCTGGACGGTAACTATACTCTTACACTCAGACCCTTCTTGGGGGTGGTAGCCCTACCAAGGCATTAGGAGGGCTGTTTAGCTATTTCCTGGTCTCGAGATCTGGATGGCAACAATGCTCTTACACTCAGGACCCTTCTTGGGGGTGGTAGCCCGACCAAGGCATCATGAGGGTTGTTTAGCTATTTCCTGGTCTCGAGGTCTAGATGGCAACTATGCTCTTACACTCAGACTCTTCTTGGGGGTGGTAGCCCGACCAAGGCATCAAGAGGGCTGTTTAGCTATTTCCTGGTCTCGAGATCTGGATGGCAACTATGCTCTTACACTCAGACCTGTCTTTGGGTTGGTAGCCCGACCAAGGCATTAGGAGGGCTGTTTAGCATTTTCCTGGTCTCGAGATCTGGATGGCAACTATGCTCTTACACACAGACCCTTCAGTAGGGTCGTAGCCAGACCAAGGCATCAGGAGGGTTGTTTAGCTATTTCCTGGTCTCGAGATCTAGATGGCAACTATGCTCTTACACTCAGACCCTTCTTGGGGGAGGTAGGCGAACCAAGGCATTAGGAGGGCTGTTTAGCTACTTCCTGGTCTAGAGATCTAGATGGCAATTATGCTCTTACACTCAGACCCTTCTTGGGGGTGGTAGCCTGGCCAAGGAATCAGGATGGTTGTTTAGCTATTTCCTAATCTCGAGATCTTGATGGCAACTATGCTGTTACACTCAGACCCTTCTTGGGGGAGGTAGGCAGACCAAGGCATTAGGAGGGCTGTTTATCTACTTCCTGGTCTCGAGATCTGGATGGCAACTATGCTCTTACACTCAGAACCTTCTTGGGGGTGGTAGCCCGACTAAGGCATCAGGAGGGCTGTTTAGCTATTACTTGGTCTCGAGATCTGGACGGCAACTATACTCTTACACTCGACCCTTCTTGGGGGTGGTAGCCCGACCAAGGCATTACGAGGGCTGTTTATCTATTTCCTGGTCTCGAGAACTGGATGGCAACTATGCTCTTACACTCAGACCCTTCTTGGGGGTGGTAGCCCGACCAAGGCATCAAGAGGGTTGTTTATCTATTTCTTGGTCTAGAGATCTAGATGGCAACTATGCTCTTACATTTAGACCCTTCTTGGGGGTGGTAGCCCGACCAAGGCATCAGGAGGGCTGTTTAGCTATTTCCTGGTCTAGATATCTGGATGGCAACTATGCTCTTACACTCAGACACTTCTTGGGCGTGGTAGCCCGACCAAGGCGTCTGGAGGGCTGTTTATCTATTTCATAGTCTCGAGATCTGGATGGCAACTATGCTCTTACACTCAGGCCTTTCTTGGGGGTGGTAGCCCGACCAAGGCATAAGGAGGGCTGTTTAGCTATTTTCTAGTCTCGTGATCTGGATGGCAACTATGCTCTTATATTCAATCCCTTCATGGTGTTGGTAGCCCGACTAAGGCATCAGGAGGGCTTTTTAGCTATTTCATGGTGTCGAGATCTGGACGGCAACTATACTCTTACACTCAGACCCTTCTTGGGGGTGGTAGCCCGACCAAGGCATCTGGAGGGCTGTTTATCTATTTCATAGTCTCAAGATCTGGATGGCAACTATGCTCTTACACTCAGATCCTTCTTGGGGGTGGTAGCCCGACCAAGGCATAAGGAGGGCTGTTTAGCTATTTTCTAGTCTCGAGATCTGGACGACAACTATACTCTTACACTCAGACCCTTCTGAAGGTTGGTAGCCCGACCAAGGCATCAGGAGGGTTGTTTAGCTATTTCCAGGTCTCGAAATCTGGATGGGAATGCTCTTACACTTAGACCCTTCTTGGGGGTGGTAGCCCAAAAAAGGCATCAGGAGGGCGGTTTAGCTATTTCCTGGTCTCGAGATCTGGATGGCAACTATGCTCTTACACTCAGACCCTTCTTGGGGTTGGTAGCCGACCAAGGCATCATGAGGGCTGTTTAGCTATTTCCTGGTTTCGAGATCTTGATGGCAACTATACTCTTAAACTCAGACCCTTCTTGGGGGTGGTAACCTGGCCAAGGAATCAGGATGGTTGTTTAGCTATTTCCTAATCTCGAGATCTAGATGGCAACTAGGCTCTTACACTCAGACCCTTCTTGGGGGAGGTAGGCCGACCAAGGCATTAGGAGGGCTGTTTAGCTACTTCCTGGTCTCGAGATCTGGATGGAAACTATGCTCTTACACTCAGACTCATCTTGGGGGAGGTAGCCCGACGAAGGCATCATGAGGGTTGTTTAGCTATTTCCTGGTCTCGAGATCTGGATGGCAACTATGCTCTTAAACTCAGACCCTTCTGAAGGTTTGTAGCCCAACCAAGGCATCAGGAGGGTTGTTTAGCTATTTCCAGGTCTCGAAATCTAGATGGGAATGCTCTTACACTTAGACCCTTCTTGGGGGTGATAACCCAAAAAAGGCATCAGGAGGGCTGTTTTGCTATTTCTTGGTCTCGAGATCTGTATGGCAATTATGCTCTTACACTCTGACCCTTCTTGGGGTTCGTAGCCAACCAAGGCATCATGAGGGATGTTTAGCTATTTCCTGGTCTCGAGATCTTAATGGCAACTATACTCTTACACTCAGACCCTTATTGGGGTTGGTTTTCCGACCAAGGGATTAGGAGGGCTGTTTAGCTATTTCCTGGTCTCGAGATCTGGTTGGCAACTATGCTCTTACACTCAGAACCTTCTTGGGGGTGGTAGCCCGACCAACGCATCAGGAGGGCTGTTTAGCTATTTCCTGGTCTCGAAATCTAGATGACAACTATGCTCTTACACTCAGACCCTTCTTGAGGGAGGTAGGCCGACCAAGGCATCATGAGGGCTGTTTAGCTATTTCCTTGTCTCGAGATCTGGATTGCAACTATGCTCTTACACACAGACCCTTCTTGGGCGTGGTAGCCTGACAAAGGCATCTGAGGGCTGTTTATCTATTTCATAGTCTCGAGATCTGGATGGCAACTATGCTCTTACACTCAGGCCCTTCTTGGGGGTGGTAGCCCGACCAAGGCATAAGGAGGGCTGTTTAGCTATTTTATAGTCTCGTGATCTGGATGGTAACTATGCTCTTATACTCAGTCCCTTCATGGGGGTGGTAGCCCGACCAAGGCATCAGGAGGGCTTTTTAGCTATTTCCTGGTCTCGAGATCTGGACGGCAACTATACTCTTACACTCGACCCTTCTTGGGGGTGGTAGCCCGACCAAGGCATTACGAGGGCTGTTTATCTATTTCCTGGTCTCGAGAACTGGATGGCAACTATGCTCTTACACTCAGACCCTTCTTGGGGGTGGTAGCCCGACCAAGGCATCAAGAGGGTTGTTTATCTATTTCTTGGTCTAGAGATCTAGATGGCAACTATGCTCTTACATTTAGACCCTTCTTGGGGGTGGTAGCCCGACCAAGGCATCAGGAGGCCTGTTTAGCTATTTCCTGGTCTAGATATCTGGATGGCAACTATGCTCTTACATTCAGACACTTCTTGGGCGTGGTAGCCCGACCAAGGCGTCTGGAGGGCTGTTTATCTATTTCATAGTCTCGAGATCTGGATGGCAACTATGCTCTTACACTCAAGCCTTTCTTGGGGGTGGTAGCCCGACCAAGGCATAAGGAGGGCTGTTTAGCTATTTTCTAGTCTCGTGATCTGGATGGCAACTATGCTCTTATATTCAGTCCCTTCATGGTGTTGGTAGCCCGACCAAGGCATCAAGAGGGCTTTTTAGCTATTTCATGGTGTCGAGATCTGGACGGCAACTATACTCTTACACTCAGACCCTTCTTGGGGGTGGTAGCCCGACCAAGGCATCTGGAGGGCTGTTTATCTATTTCATAGTCTCAAGATCTGGATGGCAACTATGCTCTTACACTCAGGCCCTTCTTGGGGGTGGTAGCCCGACCAAGGCATAAAGAGGGCTGTTTAGCTATTTTCTAGTCTCGTGATCTGGATGGCAACTATGCTCTTATACTCAGTCCCTTCATGGGGTTGGTAGCCCGACCAAGGCATCAGGAGGGCTTTTTAGCTATTTCATGGTGTCGAGATCTGGACGGCAACTATACTCTTACACTCAGACCCTTCTTGGGGGTGGTAGACCGACCAAGGCATTAGGAGGGCTGTTTAGCTATTTCCTGGTCTCGAGATCTGGATGGCAACTATGCTCTTATACTCAGTCCCTTCATGGGGTTGGTAGCCCGACCAAGGCATCAGGAGGGCTTTTTAGCTATTTCATGGTGTCGAGATCTGGACGGCAACTATACTCTTACACTCAGACCCTTCTTGGGGTTGGTAGCCCGACCAAGGCATCAGGAGGGCTTTTTAGCTATTTCATGGTGTCAAGATCTGGATGGCAACTATGCTCTTACACTCAGATCCTTCTTGGGGGTGGTAGCCCGACCAAGGCATAAGGAGGGCTGTTTAGCTGTTTTCTAGTCTCGAGATCTGGACGACAACTATACTCTTACACTCAGACCCTTCTGAAGGTTGGTAGCCCGACCAAGGCATCTGGAGGGTTGTTTAGCTATTTCCAGGTCTCGAAATCTAGATGGGAATGCTCTTACACTTAGACCCTTCTTGGGGGTGGTAGCCCAAAAAAGGCATCAGGAGGGCTGTTTAGCTACTTCCTGGTCTCGAGATCTGGGTGGCAACTATGCTCTTACACTCAGACCCTTCTGAAGGTTGGTAGCCCGACCAATGCATCAGGAGGGTTGTTTAGCTATTTCCAGGTCTCGAAATCTGGATGGGAATGCTCTTACACTTAGACCCTTCTTAGGGGTGGTAGCTCAAAAAAGGCATCAGGAGGGCTGTTTAGCTATTTCCTGGTCTCGAGATCTTGATGGCAACTATACTCTTACACTCAGACCCTTCTTGGGGTTGGTTTCCCGACCAAGGGATTAGGAGGGCTGTTTAGCTATTTCCTGGTCTCGAGATCTGGTTGGCAACTATGCTCTTACACTCAGAACTTTCTTGGGGGTGGTAGCCCGACCAACGCATCAGGAGGGCTGTTTAGCTATTTCTTGGTCTCGAAATCTAGATGACAACTATGCTCTTACACTCAGACCCTTCTTGAGGGAGGTAGGCCGACCAAGGCATCATGAGGGCTGTTTAGCTATTTCCTTGTCTCGAGATCTGGATGGCAAATATGTTCTTACACTCAGACCCTTCCTGGGCGTGGTAGCCCGACCAAGGCATCTGAAGGGCTGTTTATCTATTTCATAGTCTCGAGATCTGGATGGCAACTATGCTCTTACACTCAGGCCCTTCTTGGGGGTGGTAGCCCGACCAAGGCATAAGGAGGGCTGTTTAGCTATTTTCTAGTCTCGTGATCTGGATGGCAACTATGCTCTTATACTCAGTCCCTTCATGGGGTTGGTAGCCCGACCAAGGCATCAGGAGGGCTTTTTAGCTATTTCATGGTGTCGAGATCTGGACGGTAACTATACTCTTACACTCAGACCCTTCTTGGGGGTGGTAGCCCGACCAAGGCATTAGGAGGGCTGTTTAGCTATTTCCTAGTCTCGAGATCTGGATGGCAACTATGCTCTTACACTCAGACCCTTCTTGGGCGTGGTAGCCTGACAAAGGCATCTGGAGGGCTGTTTATCTATTTCATAGTCTCGAGATCTGGATGGCAACTATGCTCTTACACTCAGGCCCTTCTTGGGGGTGGTAGCCCGACCAAGGCATAAGGAGGGCTGTTTAGCTATTTTCTAGTCTCGTGATCTGGATGGTAACTATGCTCTTATACTCAGTCCCTTCATGGGGATGGTAGCCCGACCAAGGCATCAGGAGGGATTTTTAGCTATTTCCTGGTCTCGAGATCTGGACGGCAACTATACTCTTACACTCAGACCCTTCTTGGGGGTGGTAGACCGACCAAGGCATTAGGAGGGCTGTTTAGCTATTTCCTGGTCTCGAGATCTGGATGGCAACAACGCTATTACACTCAAGACCCTTCTTGGGGGTGGTAGCCCGACCAAGGCATCTAGAGGGTTGTTTAGCTATTTCCTGGTCTCGAGGTCTAGATGGCAAATATGTTCTTACACTCAGACCCTTCTTGGGGGTGGTAGACAGACCAAGGCATCAGGAGGGTTGTTTAGCTATTTCTTGGTCTCGAGATATAGATGGCAACTATGCTCTTACACTCAGACCCTTCTTAGGGGTGGTAGCCCGACCAAGGCATGAGGAGGGCTGTTTAGCTACTTCCTGGTCTCGAGATCTGGATGGCAACTATGCTCTTACACTCAGAACCTTCTTGGGGGTGGTAGCCCGACTAAGGCATCAGGAGGGCTGTTTAGATATTACCTGGTCTCGAGATCTGGACGGCAACTATACTCTTACACTCGAACCTTCTTGGGGCTGGTAGCCCGATCAAGGCATTACGAGGGCTGTTTAGCTATTTCCTGGTCTCGAGAACTGGATGGCAACTATGCTCTTACACTCAGACCCTTCTTGGGGGTGGTAGCCCGACCAAGGCATCAAGAGGGTTGTTTTTCTATTTCCTGGTCTAGAGATCTAGATGGCAACTATGCTCTTACATTTTGACCCTTCTTGGGGGTGGTAGCCCGACCAAGGCATCAGGAGGGCTGTTTAGCTATTTCCTGGTCTAGATATCTGGATGGCAACTATGCTCTTACACTCAAACACTTCTTGGGCGTGGTAGCCTGACCAAGGCATTAGGAGGGCTGTTTAGCTATTTCCTAGTCTCGAGATTTGGATGGCAACAATGCTCTTACACTCAGGACCCTTCTTGGGAGTGGTAACCCGACCAAGGCATCATGAGGGTTGTTTAGCTATTTCCTGGTCTCGAGGTCTAGATGGCAACTATGCTCTTACACTCAGACCCTTCTTGGGGGTGGTAGCCCGACTAAGGCATCAGGAGGGCTGTTTAGCTATTTCCTGGTCTCGAGATCTGGACGGCAACTATACTCTTACACTCGACCCTTCTTGGGGGTGGTAGCCCAACCAAGGCATTACGAGGGCTCTTTAGCTATTTCCTGGTCTCGAGAACTTGATGGCAACTATGATCTTACACTTAGACCCTTCTTGGGGGTGGTAGCCCGACCAAGGCATCAAGAGGGTTGTTTATCTATTTCCTCGTCTAGAGAACTAGATGGCAACTATGCTCTTACATTTAGACCCTTCTTGGGGGTGGTAGACCGACCAAGGCATCAGGAGGGCTGTTTAGCTATTTCCTGGTCTATATATCTGGACGGCAACTATACTCTTGTACTCAGACCCTTCTTGGGGGTGGTAGCCCAACCAAGGCATTAGGAGGGCTGTTTAGCTATTTCCTAGTCTCGAGATCTGGATGGCAACTATGCTTTTACACTCAGACCCTTCTTGGGCGTGGTAGCCCGACCAAGGCATCTGGAGGGCTGTTTATCTATTTCATTGTCTCGAGATCTGGATGGCAACTATGCTCTTACACTCAGGCCCTTCTTGGGGGTGGTAGCCTGACCAAGGCATAAGGAGGGCTGTTTCGCTATTTTCTAGTCTCGTGATCTGGATGGCAACTATGCTCTTACACTCAGACCCTTCTTGGGGGTGGTAGACCGACCAAGGCATTAGGAGGGCTGTTTAGCTATTTCCTGGTCTTAAGATCTGGATGGCAACAATGCTCTTACACTCAGGACCCTTCTTGGGGGTGGTAGCCCGACCAAGGCATCATGAGGGTTGTTTAGCTATTTCCTGGTCTCGAGGTCTAGATGGCAACTATGCTCTTACACTCAGACCCTTCTTGGGGGTGGTAGCCCGACCAAGGCATCAAGAGGGCTGTTTAGCTATTTCCTGGTCTCGAGATCTGGATGGCAACTATGCTCTTACACTCAGACCTGTCTTGGGGTTGGTAGCCCGACCAAGGCATTAGGAGGGCTGTTTAGCATTTTCCTGGTCTCGAGATCTGGATGGCAACTATGCTCTTACACTCAGACCCTTCAGTAGGGTCGTAGCCAGACCAAGGCATCAGGAGGGTTGTTTAGCTATTTCCTGGTCTCGAGATCTAGATGGCAACTATGCTCTTACACTCAGACCCTTCTTGGGGGTGGTAGCCTGGCCAAGGAATCAGGAGGGTTGTTTAGCTATTTCCAGGTCTCGAAATCTAGATGGGAATGCTCTTACACTTAGACCCTTCTTGGGGGTGATAGTCCAAAAAAGGCATCAGGAGGGTTGTTTAGCTATTTCCTGGTCTCGAGATCTGGATTGCAATTATGCTCTTACACTCAGACCCTTCTTGGGGTTGGTAGTCGACCAAGGCATCATGAGGGATGTTTAGCTATTTACTGGTCTCGAGATCTTGATGGCAACTATACTCTTACACTCAGACCCTTCTTGGGGTTGGTTTCCCGACCAAGGGATTAGGAGGGCTGTTTAGCTAGTTCCTGGTCTCGAGATCTGGTTGGCAACTATGTTCTTACACTCAGAACCTTCTTGGGTGTGGTAGCCCGACCAACGCATCAGGAGGGCTGTTTAGCTATTTCCTGGTCTCGAAATCTAGATGACAACTATGCTCTTACACTCAGACCCTTCTTGAGGGAGGTAGGCCGACCAAGGCATCATGAGGGCTGTTTAGCTATTTCCTTTTCTCGAGATCTGGATGGCAACTATGCTCTTACACTCGACCCTTCTTGGGGGTGGTAGCCCAACCAAGGCATTACGAGGGCTGTTTAGCTATTTCCTGGTCTCGAGAACTTGATGGCAACTATGCTCTTACACTTAGACCCTTCTTGGGGGTGGTAGCCCGACCAAGGCATCAAGAGGGTTGTTTATCTGTTTCCTGGTCTAGAGAACTAGATGGCAACTATGCTCTTACATTTAGACCCTTCTTGGGGGTGGTAGCCCGACCAAGGCATCAGGAGGGTTGTTTAGCTATTTCCTGGTCTATATATCTGGACGGCAACTCTACTCTTGCACTTAGACCCTTCTTGGGGGTGGTAGCCTGGCCAAGGAATCAGGATGGTTGTTTAGCTATTTCCTAATCTCGAGATCTAGATGGCAACTATGCTCTAACACTCAGACCCTTCTTGGGGGAGGTAGGCCGACCAAGGCATTAGGAGGGCTGTTTAGCTACTTCCTGGTCTCGAGATCTGGATGGAAACTATGCTCTTACACTCAGACTCATCTAGGGGGAGGTAGCCCGACCAAGGCATCATGAGTGTTGTTTAGCTATTTCCTGGTCTCGAGATCTGGATGGCAACTATGCTCTTACACTCAGACCCTTCTGAAGGTTGGTAGCCCGACCAAGGCATCAGGAGGGTTGTTTAGCTATTTCCAGGTCTCGAAATCTAGATGGGAATGCTCTTACACTTAGACCATTCTTTGGGGTGATAGCCCAAAAAAGGCATCAGGAGGGCTGTTTAGCTATTTCCTGGTCTCGAGATCTGGATGGCAATTATGCTCTTACACTCAGACCCTTCTTGGGGTTGGTAGCCGATCAAGGCATCATGAGGGATGTTTAGCTATTTCCTGGTCTCGAGATCTTGATGGCAACTATAATCTTACACTCAGACCCTTCTTGGGGTTGGTTTCCCGACAAAGGGATTAGGAGGGTTGTTTAGCTATTTCCTGGTCTCGAGATCTGGTTGGCAACTATGTTCTTACACTCAGAACCTTCTTGGGGGTGGTAGCCCGACCAACGCATCAGGAGGGCTGTTTAGCTATTTCCTGGTCTCGAAATCTAGATGACAACTATGCTCTTACACTCAGACCCTTCTTGAGGGAGGTAGGCCGACCAAGGCATCATGAGGGCTGTTTAGCTATTTCCTTTTCTCGAGATCTGGATGGCAACTATGCTCTTACACTCGACCCTTCTTGGGGGTGGTAGCCCAACCAAGGCATTACGAGGGCTGTTTAGCTATTTCCTGGTCTCGAGAACTTGATGGCAACTATGCTCTTACACTTAGACCCTTCTTGGGGGTGGTAGCCCGACCAAGGCATCAAGAGGGTTGTTTATCTATTTCCTGGTCTAGAGAACTAGATGGCAACTATGCTCTTACATTTAGACCCTTCTTGGGGGTGGTAGCCCGACCAAGGCATCAGGAGGGCTGTTTAGCTATTTCCTGGTCTATATATCTGGACGGCAACTCTACTCTTGCACTCAGACCCTTCTTGGGGGTGGTAGCCCGACCAAGGCATTAGGAGGGCTGTTTAGCTATTTCCTAGTCTCGAGATCTGGATGGAAACTATGCTTTTACACTCAAACCCTTCTTGGGTGTGGTAGCCCGAACAAGGCATCTGGAGGGCTGTTTATCTATTTCATAGTCTCGAGATCTGGATGGCAACTATGCTCTTACACTCAGGCCCTTCTTGGGGGTGGTAGCCCGACCAAGGCATAAGGAGGGCTGTTTAGCTATTTTCTAGTCTCGTGATCTGGATGGCAACTATGCTCTTATACTCAGTCCCTTCATGGGGTTGGTAGCCCGACCAAGGCATCAGGAGGGCTTTTTAGCTATTTCATGGTGTCGAGATCTGGACGGTAACTATACTCTTACACTCAGACCCTTCTTGGGGGTGGTAGCCCGACCAAGGCATTAGGAGGGCTGTTTAGCTATTTCCTGGTCTCGAGATCTGGATGGCAACAATGCTCTTACACTCAGGACCCTTCTTGGGGGTGGTAGCCCGACCAAGGCATCATGAGGGTTGTTTAGCTATTTCCTGGTCTCGAGGTCTAGATGGCAACTATGCTCTTACACTCAGACCCTTCTTGGGGGTGGTAGCCCGACCAAGGCATCAAGAGGGCTGTTTAGCTATTTCCTGGTCTCGAGATCTGGATGGCAACTGTGCTCTTACACTCAGACCTGTCTTGGGGTTGGTAGCCCGACCAAGGCATTAGGAGGGTTGTTTAGCATTTTCCTGGTCTCGAGATCTTAATGGCAACTATGCTGTTACACTCAGACCCTTCAGTAGGGTCGTAGCCAGACCAAGGAATCAGGAGGGTTGTTTAGCTATTTCCTGGTCTCGAGATCTAGATGGCAACTATGCTCTTACACTCAGACCCTTCTTGTGGGAGGTAGGCCAACCAAGGCATTAGGAGGGCTGTTTAGCTACTTCCTGGTCTAGAGATCTAGATGGCAACTATGCTCTTACACTCAGACCCTTCTTGGGGGTGGTAGCCTGGCCAAGGAATCAGGATGGTTGTTTAGCTATTTCCTAATCTCGAGATCTAGATGGCAACTATGCTCTAACACTCAGACCCTTCTTGGGGGAGGTAGGCCGACCAAGGCATTAGGAGGGCTGTTTAGCTACTTCCTGGTCTCGAGATCTGGATGGAAACTATGCTCTTACACTCAGACTCATCTAGGGGGAGGTAGCCCGACCAAGGCATCATGAGTGTTGTTTAGCTATTTCCTGGTCTCGAGATCTGGATGGCAACTATGCTCTTACACTCAGACCCTTCTGAAGGTTGGTAGCCCGACCAAGGCATCAGGAGGGTTGTTTAGCTATTTCCAGGTCTCGAAATCTAGATGGGAATGCTCTTACACTTAGACAATTCTTTGGGGTGATAGCCCAAAAAAGGCATCAGGAGGGCTGTTTAGCTATTTCCTGGTCTCGAGATCTGGATGGCAACTATGCTCTTACACTCAGACCCTTCTGGGGGGTGGTAGACAGACCAAGGCATCATGAGGGTTGTTTAGCTATTTCTTGGTCTCGAGATCCAGATGGCAACTATGCTCTTACACTCAGACCCTTCCTAGGGGTGGTAGCCCGACCAAGGCATGAGGAGGTCTGTTTAGCTACTTCCTGTTCTCGAGTACTGGATGGCAACTATGCTCTTACACTCAGAACCTTCTTGGGGGTGGTAGCCCGACTAAGGCATCAGGAGGGCTGTTTAGCTATTACCTGGTCTCGAGATCTGGACGGCAACTATACTCTTACACTCAACCCTTCTTGGGGGTGGTAGACCGACCAAGGCATTACGAGGGCTGTTTAGCTATTTCCTGGTCTCGAGAACTGGATGGCAACTATGCTCTTACACTCAGACCCTTCTTCGGGGTGGTAGCCCGACCAAGGCATCAAGAGGGTTGTTTATCTATTTCCTGGTCTAGAGATCTAGATGGCACCTATGCTCTTACATTTTGACGCTTCTTGGGGGTGGTAGCCCGACCAAGGCATCAGGAGGGCTGTTTAGCTATTTCCTGGTCTAGATATCTGGATGGCAACTATGCTCTTACACTCAGACACTTCTTGGGCGTGGTAGCCCGACCAAGGTGTCTGGAGGGCTGTTTATCTATTTCATAGTTTCGAGATCTGGATGGCAACTATGCTCTTACACTTAGGCCCTTCTTGGGGGTGGTAGCCCGACCAAGGCATAAGGAGGGCTGTTTAGCTATTTTCTAGTCTCGTGATCTGGATGTTAACTATGCTCTTATACTCAGTCCCTTCATGGGGATGGTAGCCCGACCAAGGCATCAGGAGGGCTGTTTAGCTATTTCTTGGTCTAGATATCTGGACTGCAACTATACTCTTACACTCAGACCCTTCTTGGGGGTGGTAGCCCGACCAAGGCATTAGGAGGGCTGTTTAGCTATTTCCTGGTCTCGAGATATGGATGGCAACTATATTGTTACACTCAGACCCTTGTTGGGGGTGGTAGCCAGACCATGGAATTTTGAGGGCTGTTTAGCTATTTCCTGGTCTCGAGATCTGGATGGCAACTATGCTCTTACACTCAGACCCTTCTGGGGGGTGGTAGCCAGACCAAGGCATCAGGAGGGTTGTTTAGCTATTTCTTGGTCTCGAGATCTAGATGGCAACTATGCTCTTACACTCAGACCCTTCTTAGGGGTGGTAGCCCGACCAAGGCATGAGGAGGGCTGTTTAGCTACTTCCTGGTCTCGAGATCTGGATGGCAACTATGCTCTTACACTCAGAACCTTCTTGGGGGTGGTAGCCCGACCAAGGCATCAGGAGGGCTTTTTAGCTATTTCCTGGTCTCGAGATCTGGACGGCAACTATACTGTTACACTCAGAGCCTTCATGGGGGTGATAGCCCGACCAAGGCATTAGGAGGGCTGTTTAGCTATTTCCTGGTCTTGAGATCTGGATGGCAACAATGCTCTTACACTCAGGACCCTTCTTGGGGGTGGTAGCCCGACCAAGGCATCAGGAGGGTTGTTTAGCTATTTCCTGGTCTCGAGGTTTAGATGGCAACTATGCTCTTACACTCAGACCCTTCTTGGGGGTGGTAGCCTGACCAAGGCATCAAGAGGGCTGTTTAGCTATTTCTTGGTCTCGAGATCTAGATGGCAACTATACTGTTACACTCAGACCCTTTTTGGGGGTGGTAGCCCGACCAAGGAATTATGAGGGCTGTTTAGCTATTTCCTGGTCTCGAGATCTGGGTGGCAACTATGGTCTTACACTCAGACCCTTCTGGGGGGTGGTAGCTAGACCAAGCCATCAGGAGGGTTGTTTAGCTATTTCTTGGTCTCGAGATCTAGATGGCAACTATGTTCTTACACTCAGACCCTTCTTGGGGGTGGTAGCCCGACCAAGGTATCAGGAGGGCTGTTTAGCTATTTCCTGGTCTCGAGATCTGGATGGCAACAATGCTCTTAAACTCAGGACCCTTCTTGGGGGTGGTAGCCCGACCAAGGCATCAGGAGGGTTGTTTAGCTATTTCCTGGTCTCGACGTCTAGATGGCAACTATGCTCTTACACTCAGACCCTTCTTGGGGGTGGTAGCCTGACCAAGGCATCAAGAGGGCTGTTTAGCTATTTCTTGGTCTCGAGATCTAGATGGCAACTATACTGTTACACTCAGACCCTTTTTTGGGGTGGTAGCCCGACCAAGGAATTATGAGGGCTGTTTAGCTATTTCCTGGTCTCGAGATCTGGGTGGCAACTATGGTCTTACACTCAGACCCTTCTGGGGGGTGGTAGCTAGACCAAGGCATCATGAGGGTTGTTTAGCTATTTCTTGGTCTCGAGATCTAGATGGCAACTATGTTCTTACACTCAGACCCTTCTTGGGGGTGGTAGCCCGACCAAGGTATCAGGAGGGCTGTTTAGCTATTTCCTGGTCTCGAGATCTGGATGGCAACTACGCTCTTACACTCAGACCCATCTTGGAATTGGTAGCCCGACCAAGGAATTAGGAGGGCTGTTTAGCTATTTCCTGGTCTCAAGATCTGGATGGCAACTATGCTCTTACACTCAGACCCTTCTGGGGGGTGGTAGACAGACCAAGGCATCATGAGGGTTGTTTAGCTATTTCTTGGTCTCGAGATCTAGATGGCAACTATGCTCTTACACTCAGACCCTTCCTAGGGGTGGTAGCCCGACCAAGGCATGAGGAGGTCTGTTTAGCAACTTCCTGTTCTCGAGTACTGGATGGCAACTATGCTCTTACACTCAGAACCTTCTTGGGGGTGGTAGCCCGACTAAGGCATCAGGAGGGCTGTTTAGCTATTACCTGGTCTCGAGATCTGGACGGCAACTATACTCTTACACTCAACCCTTCTTGGGGGTGGTAGACCGACCAAGGCATTACGAGGGCTGTTTAGCTATTTCCTGGTCTCGAGAACTGGATGGCAACTATGCTCTTACACTCAGACCCTTCTTCGGGGTGGTAGCCCGACCAAGGCATCAAGAGGGTTGTTTATCTATTTCCTGGTCTAGAGATCTAGATGGCACCTATGCTCTTACATTTTGACCCTTCTTGGGGGTGGTAGCCCGACCAAGGCATCATGAGGGCTGTTTAGCTATTTCCTAGTCTCGTGATCTAGATGTTAACTATGCTCTTATACTCAGTCCCTTCATGGGGGTGGTAGCCCGACCAAGGCATCAGGAGGGCTGTTTAGCTATTTCTTGGTCTAGATATCTGGACTGCAACTATACTCTTACACTCAGATCCTTCTTGGGGGTGGTAGCCCGACCAAGGCATTAGGAGGGCTGTTTAGCAATTTCCTGGTCTCGAGATATGGATGGCAACTATATTGTTACACTCAGACCCTTGTTGGGGTGGTAGCCCGACCAAGGAATTTTGAGGGCTGTTTAGCTATTTCCTGGTCTCGAGATCTGGATGGCAACTATGCTCTTACACTCAGACCCTTCTGGGGGTGGTAGCCAGACCAAGGCATCATGAGGGTTGTTTAGCTATTTCTTGGTCTCGAGATCTAGATGGCAACTATGCTCTTACACTCAGACCCTTCTTAGGGGTGGTAGCCCGACCAAGGCATGAGGAGGGCTGTTTAGCTACTTCCTGGTCTCGAGATCTGGATGGCAACTATGCTCTTACACTCAGAACCTTCTTGGGGGTGGTAGCCCGACCAAGGCATCAGGAGGGCTTTTTAGCTATTTCCTGGTCTCGAGATCTGGACGGCAACTATACTGTTACACTCAGAGCCTTCATGGGGGTGATAGCCCGACCAAGGCATTAGGAGGGCTGTTTAGCTATTTCCTGGTCTTGAGATCTGGATGGCAACAATGCTCTTACACTCAGGACCCTTCTTGGGGGTGGTAGCCCGACCAAGGCATCAGGAGGGTTGTTTAGCTATTTCCTGGTCTCGAGGTTTAGATGGCAACTATGCTCTTACACTCAGACCCTTCTTGGGGGTGGTAGCCTGACCAAGGCATCAAGAGGGCTGTTTAGCTATTTCTTGGTCTCGAGATCTAGATGGCAACTATACTGTTACACTCAGACCCTTTTTGGGGGTGGTAGCCCGACCAAGGAATTATGAGGGCTGTTTAGCTATTTCCTGGTCTCGAGATCTGGGTGGCAACTATGGTCTTACACTCAGACCCTTCTGGGGGGTGGTAGCTAGACCAAGGCATCAGGAGGGTTGTTTAGCTATTTCTTGGTCTCGAGATCTAGATGGCAACTATGTTCTTACACTCAGACCCTTCTTGGGGGTGGTAGCCCGACCAAGGTATCAGGAGGGCTGTTTAGCTATTTCCTGGTCTCGAGATCTGGATGGCAACTACGCTCTTACACTCAGACCCGTCTTGGAATTGGTAGCCCGACCAAGGAAATAGGAGGGCTGTTTAGCTATTTCCTGGTCTCGAGATCTGGATGGCAACTATGCTCTTACACTCAGACCCTTCTGGGGGGTGGTAGACAGACCAAGGCATCATGAGGGTTGTTTAGCTATTTCTTGGTCTCGAGATCTAGATGGCAACTATGCTCTTACACTCAGACCCTTCCTAGGGGTGGTAGCCCGACCAAGGCATGAGGAGGTCTGTTTAGCTACTTCCTGTTCTCGAGTACTGGATGGCAACTATGCTCTTACACTCAGAACCTTCTTAGGGGTGGTAGCCAGACTAAGGCATCAGGAGGGCTGTTTAGCTATTACCTGGTCTCGAGATCTGGACGGCAACTATACTCTTACACTCAACCCTTCTTGGGGGTGGTAGCCCGACCAAGGCATTACGAGGGCTGTTTAGCTATTTCCTGGTCTCGAGAACTGGATGGCAACTATGCTCTTACACTCAGACCCTTCTTCGGGGTGGTAGCCCGACCAAGGCATCAAGAGGGTTGTTTATCTATTTCCTGGTCTAGAGATCTAGATGGCAACTATGCTCTTACATTTTGACCCTTCTTGGGGGTGGTAGCCCGACCAAGGCATCAGGAGGGCTGTTTAGCTATTTCCTGGTCTAGATATCTGAATGGCAACTATGCTCTTACACTCAGACACTTCTTGGGCGTGGTAGCCTGACCAAGGCGTCTGGAGGGCTGTTTATCTATTTCATAGTTTCGAGATCTGGATGGCAACTATGCTCTTACACTTAGGCCCTTCTTGGGGGTGGTAGCCCGACCAAGGCATAAGGAGGGCTGTTTAGCTATTTTCTAGTCTCGTGATCTGGATGGTAACTATGCTCTTATACTCAGTCCCTTCATGGGGGTGGTAGCCCGACCAAGGCATCAGGAGGGCTGTTTAGCTATTTCTTGGTCTAGATATCTGGACTGCAACTATACTCTTACACTCAGACCCATCTTGGGGGTGGTAGCCCGACCAAGGCATTAGGAGGGCTGTTTAGCTATTTCCTGGTCTCGAGATATGGATGGCAACTATATTGTTACACTCAGACCCTTGTTGGGGGTGGTAGCCCGACCAAGGAATTTTGAGGGCTGTTTAGCTATTTCCTGGTCTCGAGATCTGGATGGCAACTATGCTCTTACACTCAGACCCTTCTGGGGGGTGGTAGCCAGACCAAGGCATCAGGAGGGTTGTTTAGCTATTTCTTGGTCTCGAGATCTAGATGGCAACTATGCTCTTACACTCAGACCCTTCTTAGGGGTGGTAGCCCGACCAAGGCATGAGGAGGGCTGTTTAGCTACTTCCTGGTCTCGAGATCTGGATGGCAACTATGCTCTTACACTCAGAACCTTCTTGGGGGTGGTAGCCCGACCAAGGCATCAGGAGGGCTTTTTAGCTACTTCCTGGTCTCGAGATCTGGACGGCAACTATACTGTTACACTCAGAGCCTTCATTGGGGTGATAGCCCGACCAAGGCATTAGGAGGGCTGTTTAGCTATTTCCAGGTCTCGAGATCTGGATGGCAACAATGCTCTTACACTCAGGACCCTTCTTGGGGGTGGTAGCCCGACCAAGGCATCAGGAGGGTTGTTTAGCTATTTCCTGGTCTCGAGGTATAGATGGCAACTATGCTCTTACACTCAGACCCTTCTTGGGGGTGGTAGCCTGACCAAGGCATCAAGAGGGCTGTTTAGCTATTTCCTGGTCTCGAGATCTAGATGGCAACTATACTGTTACACTCAGACCCTTTTTGGGGGTGGTAGCCCGAACAAGGAATTATGAGGGCTGTTTAGCTATTTCCTGGTCTCGAGATCTGGGTGGCAACTATGGTCTTACACTCAGACCCTTCTGGGGGGTGGTAGCTAGACCAAGGCATCAGGAGGGTTGTTTAGCTATTTCTTGGTCTCGAGATCTAGATGGCAACTATGTTCTTACACTCAGACCCTTCTTGGGGGTGGTAGCCCGACCAAGGTATCAGGAGGGCTGTTTAGCTATTTCCTGGTCTCGAGATCTGGATGGCAACTACGCTCTTACACTCAGACCCGTCATGGAATTTGTAGCCCGACCAAGGAATTAGGAGGGCTGTTTAGCTATTTCCTGGTCTCGAGATCTGGATGGCAACTATGCTCTTACACTCAGACCCTTCTGGGGGGTGGTAGACAGACCAAGGAATCATGAGGGTTGTTTAGCTATTTCTTGGTCTCGAGATCTAGATGGCAACTATGCTCTTACACTCAGACCCTTCCTAGGGGTGGTAGCCCGACCAACGCATGAGGAGGTCTGTTTAGCTACTTCCTGTTCTCGAGTACTGGATTTCAACTATGCTCTTACACTCAGAACCTTCTTGGGGGTGGTAGCCCGACTAAGGCATCAGGAGGGCTGTTTAGCTATTACCTGGTCTCGAGATCTCGACGGCAACTATACTCTTACACTCAACCCTTCTTGAGGGTGGTAGCCTGACCAAGGCATTACGAGGGCTGTTTAGCTATTTCCTGGTCTCGAGAACTGGATGGCAACTATGCTCTTACACTCGGACCCTTCTTCGGGGTGGTAGCCCGACCAAAGCATCAAGAGGGTTGTTTATCTATTTCCTGGTCTAGAGATCTAGATGGCAACTATGCTCTTACATTTTGACCCTTCTTGGGGGTGGTAGCCCGACCAAGGCATCAGGAGGGCTGTTTAGCTATTTCCTGGTCTAGATATCTGGATGGCAACTATGCTCTTACACTCAGACACTTCTTGGGCGTGGTAGCCCGACCAAGGCGTCTGGAGGGCTGTTTATCTATTTCATAGTCTCGAGATCTGGATGGCAACTATGCTCTTACACTTAGGCCCTTCTTGGGGGTGGTAGCCCGACCAAGGCATAAGGAGGTCTGTTTAGCTATTTTCTAGTCTCGTGATCTGGATGGTAACTATGCTCTTATACTCAGTCCCTTCATGGGGGTGGTAGCCCGACCAAGGCATCAGGAGGGCTGTTTAGCTATTTCTTGGTCTAGATATCTGGACTGCAACTATACTTTTACACTCAGACCCTTCTTGGGGGTGGTAGCCCGACCAAGGCATTAGGAGGGCTGTTTAGCTATTTCCTAGTCTCGAGATCTGGATGGCAACTATGCTTTTACACTCAGACCCTTCTTGGGCGTGGTAGCCCGACCAAGGCATCTGGAGGGCTGTTTATCTATTTCATAGTCTCGAGATCTGGATGGCAACTATGCTCTTACACTCAGGCCCTTCTTGGGGGTGGTAGCCCGACCAAGGCATAAGGAGGGCTGTTTAGCTATTTTCTAGTCTCGTGATCTGGATGGCAACTATGCTCTTATACTCAGTCCCTTCATGGGGTTGGTAGCCCGACCAAGGCATCAGGAGGGCTTTTTAGCTATTTCATGGTGTCGAGATCTGGACGGCAACTATACTCTTACACTCAGACCCTTCTTGGGGGTGGTAGCCCGACCAAGGCATTAGGAGGGCTGTTTAGCTATTTCCTTGTCTCGAGATCTGGATGGCAACTACGCTCTTACACTCCGACCCTTCTTGGGGGAGGTAGGCCAACCAAGGCATTAGGAGGGCTGTTTAGCTACTTCCTGGTCTAGAGATCTAGATGGCAACTATGCTCTTACACTCAGACCCTTCGTGGGGGTGGTAGCCCGACCAAGGCATCAGGAGGGTTGTTTAGCTATTTCCTGGTCTCGAGGTCTAGATGGCAACTATGCTCTTACACTCAGACCCTTCTTGGGGGTGGTAGCCCGACCAAGGAATTATGAGGGCTGTTTAGCTATTTCCTGGTCTCGAGATCTGGATGGCAACTATGCTCTTACACTCAGACCCTTCTGGGAGGTGGTAGCCAGACCAAGGCATCAGGAGGGTTGTTTAGCTATTTCTTGGTCTCGAGATCTAGATGGCAACTATGCTCTTACACTCAGACCCTTCTTCGGGGTGGTAGCCCAACCAAGGCATGATGAGGGCTGTTTAGCTACTTCCTGGTTTCGAGATCTGGATGGCAACTATGCTCTTACACTCAGAACCTTCTTGGGGGTGGTAGCCCGACTAAGGCATTAGGAGGGCTATTTAGCTATTTCCTGGTCTCGAGATCTGGACGGCAACTATACTCTTACACTCGACCCTTCTTGGGGTTGGTAGCCCGACCAAGGCATTACGAGGGCTGTTTAGCTATTTCCTGGTCTCGAGAACTGGATGGCAACTATGCTCTTACACTCAGACCCTTCTTGGGGGTGGTAGCCCGACCAAGGCATCAAGAGGGTTGTTTATCTATTTCCTGGTCTAGAGAACTAGATGGAAACTATGCTCTTACATTTAGACCCTTCTTGGGGGTGGTAGCCCGACCAAGGCATCAGGAGGGCTGTTTAGCTATTTCTTGGTCTAGATATCTGGACGGCAACTATACTCTTACACTCAGACCCTTCTTGGTGGTGGTAGCCCGACCAAGGCATTAGGAGGGCTGTTTAGCTATTTCCTAGTCTCGAGATCTGGATGGCAACTATGCTTTTACACTCAGACCCTTCTTGGGCGTGGTAGCCCGACCAAGGCATCTGGAGGGCTGTTTATCTATTTCATAGTCTCGAGATCTGGATGGCAACTATGCACTTACACTCAGGCCCTTCTTGGAGGTGGTAGCCCGACCAAGGCATAAGGAGGGCTGTTTAGCTATTTTCTAGTCTCGTGATCTGGATGGCAACTATGCTCTTATACTCAGTCCCTTCATGGGGTTGGTAGCCCCACCAAGGCATTAGGAGGGATTTTTAGCTATTTCATGGTGTCGAGATCTGGACGGCAACTATACTCTTACACTCAGACCCTTCTTGGGGGTGGTAGCCCGACCAAGGCATTAGAAGGGCTGTTTAGCTATTTCCTGGTCTCGAGATCTGGATGGCAACAATGCTCTTACACTCAGGACCCTTCTTGGGGGTGGTAGCCGGACCAAGGCATCAGGAGGGTTGTTTAGCTATTTCCTGGTCTCGAGGTCTAGATGGCAACTATGCTCTTATACTCAGACCCTTCTAGGGGGTGGTAGCCAGACCAAGGCATCAGGAGGGTTGTTTAGCTATTTCTTGGTCTCGAGATCTAGATGGCAACTATGCTCTTACACTCAGACCCTTCTGGGGGGTGGTAGCCCGACCAAGGCATCAAGAGGGCTGTTTAGCTATTTCCTGGTCTCGAGATCTGGATGGCAACTATGCTCTTATACTCAGACCCTTCTAGGGGGTGGTAGCCAGACCAAGGCATCAGGAGGGTTGTTTAGCTATTTCTTGGTCTCGAGATCTAGATGGCAACTATGCTCTTACACTCAGACCCTTCTTAGGGGTGGTAGCCCGACTAAGGCATGAGAAGGGCTGTTTAACTACTATCTGGTCTCGAGATCTGGATGGCAACTATGCTCTTACACTTAGAACCTTCTTGGGGGTGGTAGCCCGACTAAGGCATCAGGAGGGCTATTTAGCTATTTCCTGGTCTCGAGATCTGGACGGCAACTATACTCTTACACTCGACCCTTCTTGGGGGTGGTAGCCCGACCAAAGCATTACGAGGGCTGTTTAGCTATTTCCTGGTCTCGAGATCTGGATGGCAACTATGCTCTTACACTCAGGCCCTTCTTGGTGGTGGTAGCCCGACCAAGGCATAAGGAGGGCTGTTTAGCTATTTTCTAGTCTCGTGATCTGGATGGCAACTATGCTTTTATACTCAGTCCCTTCATGGGGTTGGTAGCCCGACCAAGGCATCAGGAGGGCTTTTTAGCTATTTCATGGTGTCGAGATTTGGACGGTAACTATACTCTTACACTCAGACCCTTCTTGGGGGTGGTAGCCCGACCAAGGCATTAGGAGGGCTGTTTAGCTATTTCCTGGTCTCGAGATCTGGATGGCAACAATGCTCTTACACTCAGGACCCTTCTTGGGGGTGGTAGCCCGACCAAGGCATCATGAGGGTTGTTTAGCTATTTCCTGGTCTCAAGGTCTAGATGGCAACTATGCACTTACACTCAGACCCTTATTGGGGGTTGTAGCCCGACCAAGGCATCAAGAGGGCTGTTTAGCTATTTCCTGGTCTCGAGATCTGGATGGCAACTATGCTCTTACACTCAGACCCGTCTTGGGGTTGGTAGCCCGACCAAGGCATTAGGAGGGCTGTTTAGCATTTTCCTGGTCTCGAGATCTGGATGGCAACTATGCTCTTACACTTAGACCCTTCAGTAGGGTGGTAGCCCGACCAAGGCATCAGGAGGGCTTTTAAGCTCTTTCATGGTGTCGAGATCTGGACGGAAAATATACTCTTACACTCAGACCCTTCTTGGGGGTGGTAGCCCGACCAAGGCATTATGAGGGATGTTTAGCTGTTTCCTGGTCTCGAGATCTGGATGGCAACAATGCTCTTACACTCAGGACCCTTCTTGGGGGTGGTAGCCCGACCAAGGAATCAGGAGGGTTGTTTAGCTATTTCCTGGTCTCGAGATCTGGATGGCAACTATGCTCTTACACTCAGACCCTTCTGAAGGTTGGTAGCCCGACCAAGGCATCAGGAGGGTTGTTTAGCTATTTCCAGGTCTCAAAATCTGGATGGGAATGCTCTTACACTTAGACCCTTCTTGGGGGTGGTAGCCCAAAAAAGGCATCAGGAGGGCTGTTTAGCTATTTCCTGGTCTCGAGATCTTAATGGCAACTATACTCTTACACTCAGACCCTTCTTGGGGTTGGTTTCCCGACCAAGGGATTAGGAGGGCTGTTTAGCTATTTCCTGGTCTCGAGATTTGGTTGGCAACTATGCTCTTACACTCAGAACCTTCTTGGGGGTGGTAGCCCGACCAACGCATCAGGAGGGCTGTTTAGCTATTTCATGGTCTCGAAATCTAGATGACAACTATGCTCTTACACTCAGACCCTTCTTGAGGGAGGTAGGCTGACCAAGGCATCATGAGGGCTGTTTAGCTATTTCCTTTTCTCGAGATCTGGATGGCAACTATGCTCTTACACTTAGACCCTTCTTGGGGTTGGTAGCCCGACCAAGGCATTAGGAGGGCTGTTTAGCATTTTCCTGGTCTCGAGATTTGTATGGCAACTATGCTCTTACACTCAGACCCTTCAGTAGGGGGGTAGCCAGACCAAGGCATCAGGAGGGTTGTTTAGCTATTTCTTGGTCTCGAGATCTAGATGGCAACTATGCTCTTACACTCAGACCCTTCTTGGGTGAGGTAGGCCAACCAAGGCATCAAGAGGGCTGTTTAGCTATTTCCTGGACTCGAGATCTGGATGGCAACTGTGCTCTTACACTCAGACCAGTCTTGGGGTTGGTAGCCTGACCAAGGCATTAGGAGGGCTGTTTAGCATTTTCCTGGTCTCGAGATCTGGATGGCAACTATGCTCTTACACTCAGACCCTTCAGTAGGGTGTTAGCCAGACCAAAGCATCAGGAGGGTTGTTTAGCTATTTCCTGGTCTCGAGATCTAGATGGCAACTATGCTCTTACACTCAGACACTTCTTGGCGTTGGTAGCCGACCAAGGCATCATGAGGGTTGTTTAGCTATTTCCTGGTCTCGAGGTCTAGATGGCAACTATGCTCTTACACTCAGACCCTTCTGGGGGGTGGTAGCCCGACCAAGGCATCAAGAGGGCTGTTTAGCTATTTCCTGGTCTCGAGATCTGGATGGCAACTATGCTCTTATACTCAGACCCTTCTAGGGGTTGGTAGCCAGACCAAGGCATCAGGAGGGTTGTTTAGCTATTTCTTGGTCTCGAGATCTAGATGGCAACTATGCTCTTACACTCAGACCCTTCTTAGTGGTGGTAGCCCGACTAAGGCATGAGAAGGGCTGTTTAGCTACTATCTGGTCTCGAGATCTGGATGGCAAATATGCTCTTACACTCAGAACCTTCTTGGGGGTGGTAGCCCGACTAAGGCATCAGGAGGGCTATTTAGCTATTTCCTGGTCTCGAGATCTGGACGGCAACTATACTCTTACACTCGACCCTTCTTGGGGGTGGTAGCCCGACCAAAGCATTACGAGGGCTGTTTAGCTATTTCCCGGTCTCGAGATCTGGATGGCAACTATGCTCTTACACTCAGGCCCTTCTTGGTGGTGGTAGCCCGACCAAGGCATAAGGAGGGCTGTTTAGCTATTTTCTAGTCTCGTGATCTGGATGGCAACTATGCTTTTATACTCAGTCCCTTCATGGGGTTGGTAGCCCGACCAAGGCATCAGGAGGGCTTTTTAGCTATTTCATGGTGTCGAGATCTGGACGGTAACTATACTCTTACACTCAGACCCTTCTTGGGGGTGGTAGCCCGACCAAGGCATTAGGAGGGCTGTTTAGCTATTTCCTGGTCTCGAGATCTGGATGGCAACAATGCTCTTACACTCAGGACCCTTCTTGGGGGTGGTAGCCCGACCAAGGCATCATGAGGGTTGTTTAGCTATTTCCTGGTCTCGAGGTCTAGATGGCAACTATGCACTTACACTCAGACCCTTATTGGGGGTGGTAGCCCGACCAAGGCATCAAGAGGGCTGTTTAGCTATTTCCTGGTCTCGAGATCTGGATGGCAACTATGCTCTTACACTCAGACCCGTCTTGGGGTTGGTAGCCCGACCAAGGCATTAGGAGGGCTGTTTAGCATTTTCCTGGTCTCGAGATCTGGATGGCAACTATGCTCTTACACTCAGACCCTTCAGTAGGGTGGTAGCCCAACCAAGGCATCAGGAGGGCTTTTAAGCTCTTTCATGGTGTCGAGATCTGGACGGAAAATATACTCTTACACTCAGACCCTTCTTGGGGGTGGTAGCCCGACCAAGGCATTATGAGGGATGTTTAGCTATTTCCTGGTCTCGAGATCTGGATGGCAACTATGCTCTTACACTCAGACCCTTCTTGGGGGTGGTAGCCCGACCAAGGCATCAGGAGGGTTGTTTAGCTATTTCCTGGTCTCGAGATCTAGATGGCAACTATGCTCTTACACTCAGACCCTTATTGGGGATGGTAGCCCGACCAAGGCATAAGGAGGGATGTTTAGCTATTTCCTGGTCTCGAGATCTGGATGGCAACTATGCTCTTACACTCAGACCCTTCTTGGGCGTGGTAGCCCGACAAAGGCATCTGGAGGGCTGTTTATCTATTTCAGAGTCTCGAGATCTGGATGGCAATTATGCTCTTACACTCAGGCCCTTCTTGGGGGTGGTAGCCCGACCAAGGCATAAGGAGGGCTGTTTAGCTATTTTCTAGTCTCGTGATCTGGATGGCACCTATGCTCTTATACTCAGTCCCTTAATGGGGTTGGTAGCCCGACCAAGGCATCAGGAGGGCTTTTTAGCTATTTCATGGTGTCGAGATCTGGACGGCAACTATACTCTTACACTCAGACCCTTCTTGTGGGTGGTCGCCCGACCAAGGCATTAGGAGGGATGTTTAGCTATTTCCTGGTCTCGAGATCTGGATGGCAACAATGCTCTTACACTCAGGACCCTTCTTGGGGGTGTTAGCCCGACCAAGGCATCAGGAGTTTTGTTTAGCTATTTCCTGGTCTCGAGGTCTAGATGGCAACTATGCTCTTACACTCAGACCCTTCTTGGGGGTGGTAGCCCAACCAAGGCATCAAGAGGGCTGTTTAGCTATTTCCTGGTCTCGAGATCTGGATGGCAACTATGCTCTTACACTCAGACCCGTCTTGGGGTTGGTAGCCCGACCAAGGCATTAGGAGGGCTGTTTAGCATTTTCCTGGTCTCGAGATCTGGATGGCAACTATGCTCTTACACTCAGACCCTTCAGTAGGGTGGTAGCCAGACCAAGGCATCAGGAGGGTTGTTTAGCTATTTCTTGGTCTCGAGATCTAGATGGCAACTATGCTCTTACACTCAGACCCTTCTTGGGGGAGGTAGGCCAACCAAGGCATCAAGAGGGCTGTTTAGCTATTTCCTGGTCTCGAGATCTGGATGGCAACTGTGCTCTTACACTCAGACCCGTCTTGGGGTTGGTAGCCTGACCAAGGCATTAGGAGGGCTGTTTAGCATTTTCCTGGTCTCGAGATCTGGATGGCAACTATGCTCTTACACTCAGACCCTTCTTGGGGTTGGTAGCCGACCAAGGCATCATGAGGGTTGTTTAGCTATTTCCTGGTCTCGAGGTCTAGATGGCAACTATGCTCTTACACTAAGACCCTTCTGGGGGGTGGTAGCCCGACCAAGGCATCAAGAGGGCTGTTTAGCTATTTCCTGGTCTCGAGATCTGGATGGCAACTATGCTCTTATACTCAGACCCTTCTAGGGGGTGGTAGCCAGACCAAGGCATCAGGAGGGTTGTTTAGCTATTTCTTGGTCTCGAGATCTAGATGGCAACTATGCTCTTACACTCAGACCCTTCTTAGGGGTGGTAGCCCGACTAAGGCATGAGAAGGGCTGTTTAGCCACTATCTGGTCTCGAGATCTGGATGGCAACTATGCTCTTACACTCAGAACCTTCTTTGGGGGTGGTAGCCCGACTAAGGCATCAGGAGGGTTATTTAGCTATTTCCTGGTCTCGAGATCTGGACGGCAACTATACTCTTACACTCGACCCTTCTTGGGGGTGGTAGCCCGACCAAAGCATTACGAGGGCTGTTTAGCTATTTCCTGGTCTCGAGATCTGGATGGCAACTATGCTCTTACACTCAGGCTCTTCTTGGTGGTGGTAGCCCGACCAAGGCATAAGGAGGGCTGTTTAGCTATTTTCTAGTCTCGTGATCTGGATGGCAACTATGCTTTTATACTCAGTCCCTTCATGGGGTTGGTAGCCCGACCAAGGCATCAGGAGGGCTTTTTAGCTATTTCATGGTGTCGAGATCTGGACGGTAACTATACTCTTACACTCAGACCCTTCTTGGGGGTGGTAGCCCGACCAAGGCATTAGGAGGGCTGTTTAGCATTTTCCTGGTCTCGAGATCTGGATGGCAACTATGCTCTTACACTCAGACCCTTCAGTAGGGTGGTAGCCAGACCAAGGCATCAGGAGGGCTGTTTAGCTATTTCCTGGTCTCGAGATCTGGATGGCAACAATGCTCTTACACTCAGGACCCTTCTTGGGGGTGGTAGCCCGACCAAGGCATCATGAGGGCTGTTTAGCTATTTCCTGGTCTCGAGATCTGGATGGCAACTATGCTCTTACACTCAGACCCGTCTTGGGGTTGGTAGCCCGACCAAGGCATTAGGAGGGCTGTTTAGCATTTTCCTGGTCTCGAGATCTGGATGGCAACTATGCTCTTACACTCACACCCTTTAGTAGGGTGGTAGCCCGACCAAGGCATCAGGAGGGCTTTTAAGCTCTTTCATGGTGTCGAGATCTGGACGGAAAATATACTCTTACACTCAGACCCTTCTTGGGGGTGGTAGCCCGACCAAGGCATTATGAGGGATGTTTAGCAATTTCCTGGTCTCGAGATCTGGATGGCAACAATGCTCTTACACTTAGGACCCTTCTTGGGGGTGGTAGCCCGACCAAGGAATCAGGAGGGTTGTTTAGCTATTTCCTGGTCTCGAGATCTTGATGGCAACTATGCTCTTACACTCAGACCCTTCTGACGGTTGGTAGCCCGACCAAGGCATCAGGAGGGTTGTTTAGCTATTTCCAGGTCTCGAAATCTGGATGGGAATGCTCTTACACTTAGACCCTTCTTGGGGGTGGTAGCTCAAAAAAGGCATCAGGAGGGCTGTTCAGCTATTTCCTGGTCTCGAGATCTTGATGGCAACTATACTCTTACACTCAGACCCTTCTTGGGGTTGGTTTCCCGACCAAGGGATTAGGAGCGCTGTTTAGCTATTTCCTGGTCTCGAGATCTGGTTGGCAACTATGCTATTACACTCAGAACCTTCTTGGGGGTGGTAGCCCGACCAACGCATCAGGAGGGCTGTTTAGCTATTTCATGGTCTCGAAATCTAGATGACAACTATGCTCTTACACTCAGACCCTTCTTGAGGGAGGTAGGCCGACCAAGGCATCATGAGGGCTGTTTAGCTATTTCCTTTTCTCGATATCTGGATGGCCACTATGCTCTTACACTCAGACCCTTCTTGGGCGTGGTAGCCCGACAAAGGCATCTGGAGGGCTGTTTATCTATTTCAGAGTCTCGAGATCTGGATGGCAACTATGCTCTTACACTCAGGCCCTTCTTGGGGGTGGTAGCCCGACCAAGGCATAAGGAGGGCTGTTTAGCTATTTCTTGGTCTCGAGATCTAGATGGCAACAATGCTCTTACACTCAGGACCCTTCTTGGGGGTGTTAGCCCGACCAAGGCATCAGGAGGGTTGTTTAGCTATTTCCTGGTCTCGAGGTCTAGATGGCAACTATGCTCTTACACTCAGACCCTTCTTGGGGGTGGTAGCCCAACCAAGGCATCAAGAGGGCTATTTAGTTATTTCCTGGTCTCGAGATCTGGATGGCAACTATGCTCTTACACTCAGACCCGTCTTGGGGTTGGTAGCCCGACCAAGGCATTAGGAGGGCTGTTTTGCATTTTCCTGGTCTCGAGATCTGGATGGCAACTATGCTCTTACACTCAGACCCTTCAGTAGGGTGGTAGCCAGACCAAGGCATCAGGAGGGTTGTTTAGCTATTTCTTGGTCTCGAGATCTAGATGGCAACTATGCTCTTACACTCAGACCCTTCTTAGGGGAGGTAGGCCAACCAAGGCATCAAGAGGGCTGTTTAGCTATTTCCTGGTCTCGAGATCTGGATGGCAACTGTGCTCTTACACTCAGACCCGTCTTGGGGTTGGTAGCCTGACCAAGGCATTAGGAGGGCTGTTTAGCATTTTCTTGGTCTCGATATCTGGATGGCAACTATGCTCTTACACTCAGACCCTTCAGTAGGGTGGTAGCCAGACCAAAGCATCAGGAGGGTTGTTTAGCTATTTCCTGGTCTCGAGATCTAGATGGCAACTATGCTCTTACACTCAGACCCTTCTTGGGGGAGGTAGGCCAACCAAGGCATCAGGATGGTTGTTTAGCTATTTCCTAATCTCGAGATCTAGATGGCAACTATGCTCTGACACTCAGACCCTTCTTGGGGGAGGTAGGCCGACCAAGGCATTAGGAGGGCTGTTTAGCTACTTCCTGGTCTCGAGATCTAGATGGAAACTATGCTCTTACACTCAGACTCTTCTTGGGGGAGGTAGCCCGACCAAGGCATCATGAGGGTTGTTTAGCTATTTCCAGGTCTCGAAATCTGGATGGGAATGCTCTTACACTTAGACCCTTCTTGGGGGTGGTAGCCCAAAAAAGGCATCAGGTTGGCTGTTTAGCTATTTCCTGGTCTCGACATCTGGATGGCAACTATGCTCTTACACTCAGACCCTTCTTGGGGTTGGTAGCCGACCAAGGCATCATGAGGGTTGTTTAGCTATTTCCTGGTCTCGATATCTTGATGGCAACTATACTCTTACACTCAGACCCTTCTTGGGGTTGGTTTCCCGACCAAGGGATTAGGAGGGCTATTTAGCTATTTCCTGGTCTCGAGATATGGTTGGCAACTATGCTCTTACACTTGGAACCTTCTTGGGGGTGGTAGCCCGATCAACGCATCAGGAGGGCTGTTTAGCTATTTCCTGGTCTCGAAATCTAGATGACAACTATGCTCTTACACTCAGACCCTTCTTGAGGGAGGTAGGCCTACCAAGGCATCATGAGGGCTGTTTAGCTATTTCCTGGTCTAGAGATTTGGATGGCAACTATGCTCTTACACTCAGACCCTTCTTGGGCGTGGTAGCCCGACAAAGGCATCTGGAGGGCTGTTTATCTTTTTCATAGTCTCGAGATCTGGATGGCAACTATGCTCTTACACTCAGGCCCTTCTTGGGGGTGGTAGCCCGACCAAGGCATAAGGAGGGCTGTTTAGCTATTTTCTAGTCTCGTGATCTGGATGGCAACTATGCTCTTATACTCAGTCCCTTCATGGGGTTGGTAGCCCGACCAAGGCATCAGGAGGGCTTTTTAGCTATTTCATGGTGTCGAGATCTGGACGGCAACTATACTCTTACACTCAGACCCTTCTTGGGGGTGGTAGCCCGACCAAGGCATTAGGAGGGCTGTTTAGCTATTTCCTGGTCTCGAGATCTGGATGGCAACTATGCTCTTACACTCAGGACCCTTCTTGGGGGTGGTAGCCTGGCCAAGGCATCAGGATGGTTGTTTAGATATTTCCTAATCTCGAGATCTAGATGGCAACTATGCTCTTACACTCAGACCCTTCTTGGGGGAGGTAGGCCGACCAAGGCATTAGGAGGGCTGTTTAGCTACTTCCTGGTCCCGAGATCTGGATGGAAACTATGCTCTTACACTCAGACCCTTTTTGGGGCGGTAGCCAGACCAAGGAATCAGGATGGTTGTTTAGATATTTCCTAATCTCGAGATCTAGATGGCAACTCTGCTCTTACACTCAGACCCTTCTTGGGGGAGGTAGGCCGACCAAGGCATTAGGAGGGCTGTTTAGCTATTTCCTGGTCTCGAGATTTGGATGGCAACTATACTCTTACACTCAGACCCTTCTTGGGGTCGGTTTCCCGACCAAGGGATTAGGAGGGCTAATTAGCTATTTCCTGGTCTCGAGATCTGGTTGGCACCTATGCTCTTACACTCAGACCCTTCTTGGGGGAGGTAGGTCGACCAAGGCATTAGGAGGGCTGTTTAGCAACTTCCTGGTCTCGAGATCTGGATGGCAACAATGCTCTTACACTCAGGACCCTTCTTGGGTGTGGTAGCCCGAAAAAGGCATCAGGAGGGTTGTTTAGCTATTTCCTGGTCTCGAGGTCTAGATGGCAACTATGCTCTTACACTCAGACCCTTCTTGGGGGTGGTAGCCCCACCAAGGCATCAAGAGGGCTGTTTAGCTATTTCCTAGTCTCGAGATCTGGATGGCAGCTATGCTCTTACACTCAGACCCGTCTTGGGGTTGGTAGCTCGACCAAGGCATTAGGAGGGCTGTTTAGCATTTTCCTGGTCTCGAGATCTGGATGGGAACTATGCTCTTACACTCAGGACCCTTCTTGGGGGTGGTAGCCCGAAAAAGGCATCAGGAGGGTTGTTTAGCTATTTCCTGGTCTCGAGGTCTAGATGGCAACTATGCTCTTACACTCAGACCCATCTTGGGGGTGGTAGCCCGACCAAGGCATCAAGAGGGCTGTTTAGCTATTTCCTAGTCTCGAGATCTGGATGGCAGCTATGCTCTTACACTCAGACCCGTCTTGGGGTTGGTAGCTCGACCAAGGCATTAGGAGGGCTGTTTAGCATTTTCCTGGTCTGGAGATCTGGATGGCAACTATGCTCTTACACTCAGACCCTTCAGTAGGGTGGTACCCAGACCAAGGCATCAGGAGGGTTGTTTAGCTCTTTCCTGGTCTCGAGATCTAGATGGCAACTACGCTCTTACACTCAGACCCTTCTTGGGGGAGGTAGGCCAACCAAGGCATTAGGAGGGCTGTTTAGCTACTTCCTGGTCTAGAGATCTAGATGGCAACTATGCTCTTACACTCAGACCCTTCTTGGGGGTGGTAGCCCGACCAAGGCATCAGGAGGTTTGTTTAGCTATTTCCTGGTCTCGAGGTCTAGATGGCAACTATGCTCTTACACTCAGACCCTTCTTGGGGGTGGTAGCCCGACCAAGGCATCAAGAAGGCTGTTTAGCTATTTCCTGGTCTCGAGATCTTGATGGAAACTATGCTCTTACACTCAGACCCGTCTGGGGGTTGGTAGCCCGACCAAAGCATTAGGAGGGCTGTTTAGCATTTTCCTGGTCTCGAGATCGGGATGGCAACTATGCTCTTACACTCAGACCCTTCAGTAGGGTGGTAGCCAGACCAAGGCATTAGGAGGGTTGTTTAGCTATTTCCTGGTCTCGAGATCTAGATGGCAACTATGCTCTTACACTCAGACCTTTCTTGAGGGAGGTAGGCCAACCAAGGCATTAGGAGGGCTGTTTAGCTACTTCCTGGTCTAGAGATCTAGATGGCAACTATGCTCTTACACTCAGACCCTTCTTGGGGGTGGTAGCCTGGCCAAGGCATCAGGATGGTTGTTTAGATATTTCCTAATCTCGAGATCTAGATGGCAACTATGCTCTTACACTCAGACCCTTCTTGGGGGAGGTAGGCCGACCAAGGCATTAGGAGGGCTGTTTAGCTACTTCCTGGTCCCGAGATCTGGATGGAAACTATGCTCTTACACTCAGACCCTTTTTGGGGCGGTAGCCAGACCAAGGAATCAGGATGGTTGTTTAGATATTTCCTAATCTCGAGATCTAAATGGCAACTCTGCTCTTACACTCAGACCCTTCTTGGGGGAGGTAGGCCGACCAAGGCATTAGGAGGGCTGTTTAGCTATTTCCTGGTCTCGAGATTTGGATGGCAACTATACTCTTACACTCAGACCCTTCTTGGGGTCGGTTTCCCGACCAAGGGATTAGGAGGGCTAATTAGCTATTTCCTGGTCTCGAGATCTGGTTGGCACCTATGCTCTTACACTCAGACCCTTCTTGGGGGAGGTAGGCCGACCAAGGCATTAGGAGGGCTGTTTAGCTACTTCCTGGTCTCGAGATCTGGATGGAAACTATGCTCTTACACTCGGACATATCTTGGGGGAGTTAGCCAGACCAAGGCATCATGAGGGTTGATTAGCTATTTCCTGGTCTCGAGATCGGGATGGTAACTATGCTCTTACACTCAGACCCTTCTGAAGGTTGGTAGCCCGACCAAGGCATCAGGAAGGTTGTTTAGCTATTTCCAGGTCTCAAAATCTGGATGGGAATGCTCTTACACTTAGACCCTTCTTGGGGGTGGTAGCCCAAAAAAGGCATCAGGAGGGCTGTTTAGCTATTTCCTGGTCTCGAGATCTGGATGGCAACTATGCTCTTACACTCAGACCCTTCTTGGGGTTGGTTTCTCGACCAAGGGATTAGGAGGGCTAATTAGCTATTTCGTGGTCTCGAGATCTGGTTGGCAACTATGCTCTTACACTCAGAACCTTCTTGGGGGTGGTAGCCCGACCAACACATCAGGAGGGCTGTTTAGCTATTTCCTGGTCTCGAAATCTAGATGACAACTATGCTCTTACACTCAGACCCTTCTTGAGAGAGGTAGGCCGACCAAGGCATCATGAGTGCTGTTTAGCTATTTCCTGGTCTCGAGATCTGGATGGCAACTATGCTCTTACACTCAGACCCTTCTTGGGCGTGGTAGCCCGACCAAGGCATCTGGAGGGCTGTTTATCTATTTCATAGTCTCGAGATCTGGATGGCAACTATGCTCTTACACTCAGACCTTTCTTGGGGGTGGTAGCCCGACCAAGGCATAAGGAGGGCTGTTTAGCTATTTTCTAGTCTCGTGATCTGGATGGCAACTATGCTCTTATACTCAGTCCCTTCAAGGGGTTGGTAGCCCGACCAAGGCATCAGGAGGGCTTTTTAGCTATTTCATGGTGTCGAGATCTGGACGGCAACTATACTCTTACACTCAGATCCTTCTTGGGGGTGGTAGCCCGACCAAGGCATTATGAGGGATGTTTAGCTATTTTCTGGTCTCGAGATCTGGATGACAACAATGCTCTTACACTCAGGACCCTTCTTGGGGGTGGTAGACCGACCAAGGAATCAGGAGGGTTGTTTAGCTATTTCCTGGTCTCGAGGTCTAGATGGCAACTATGCTCTTACACTCAGACCCTTCTTGGGGGTGGTAGCCCGACCAAGGCATCAAGAGGGCTGTTTAGCTATTTCCTGGTCTCGAGATCTGGATGGCAACTATGCTCTTACACTCAGACCCGTCTTGGGGTTGGTAGCCCGACCAAGGCATTAGGAGGGCTTTTTAGCATTTTCCTGGTCTCGAGATCTGGATGGCAACAATGCTCTTACACTCAGACTCTTCAGTAGGGTGGTAGCCAGACCAAGGCATCAGGAGGGTTGTTTAGCTATTTCCTGGTCTCGAGATCTAGATGGCAACTATGCTCTTACACTCAGACCCTTCTTGGGGGAGGTAGGCCAACCAAGGCATTAAGAGGGCTATTTAGCTACTTCCTGGTCTCGAGATCTAGATGGCAACTATGCTCTTACACTCAGACCCTTCTTGGGGGAGGTAGGCCAACCAAGGCATCAGGATGGTTGTTTAGCTATTTCCTAATCTCGAGATCTAGATGGCAACTATGCTCTTACATTCAGACCCTTCTTGGGGGAGGTAGGCCGACCAAGGCATTAGGAGGGCTGTTTAGCTACTTCCTGGTCTCGAGATCTAGATGGAAACTATGCTCTTACACTCAGACTCTTCTTGGGGGAGGTAGCCCGACCAAGGCATCATGAGGGTTGTTTAGCTATTTCCTGGTCTCGAGATCTGGATGGCAACTATGCTCTTACACTTTGACCCTTCCGAAGGTTGGTAGCCCGACCAAGGCATCAGGAGGGTTGTTTAGCTATTTGCAGGTCTCGAAATCTGGATGGGAATGCTCTTACACTTAGACCCTTCTTGGGGGTGGTAGCCCAAAAAAGGCATCAGGTTGGCTGTTTAGCTATTTCCTGGTCTCGACATCTGGATGGCAACTATACTCTTACACTCAGACCCTTCTTGGGGTTGGTAGCCGACCAAGGCATCATAAGGGCTGTTTAGCTATTTCCTGGTCTCGATATCTTAATGGAAACTATACTCTTACACTCAGACCCTTCTTGGGGTTGGTTTCTCGACCAAGGGATTAAGAGGGCTGTTTAGCTATTTCCTGGTCTCTAGATCTGGTTGGCAACTATGCTCTTACACTTGGAACCTTCTTGGGGGTGGTAGCCCGACCAACGCATCAGGAGGGCTGTTTAGCTATTTCCTGGTCTCGAAATATAGATGACAACTATGCTCTTACACTCAGACCCTTCTTGAGGGAGGTAGGCCGACCAAGGAATCATGAGGGCTGTTTAGCTATTTCCTGGTCCCGAGATCTGGATGGCAACTATGCTCTTACACTCAGACCCTTCTTGGGCGTGGTAGCCCGACAAAGGCATCTGGAGGGCTGTTTATCTATTTCATAGTCTCGAGATCTGGATGGCAACTATGCTCTTACACTCAGGCCCTTCTTGGGGGTGGTAGCCCGACCAAGGCATAAGGAGGGCTGTTTAGCTATTTTCTAGTCTCGTGATCTGGATGGCAACTATGCTCTTATACTCAGTCCCTTCGTGGGGTTGGTAGCCCGACCAAGGCATCAGGAGGGCTTTTTGGCTATTTCATGGTGTCGAGATCTGGACGGCAACTATACTCTTACACTCAGACCCTTCTTGAGGGTGGTAGCCCGACCAAGGCATTAGGAGGGCTGTTTAGCTATTTCCTGGTCTCGAGATCTGGATGGCAACAATGCTCTTACACTCAGGACCCTTCTTTGGGGTGGTAGCCCGACCAAGGCATCAGGAGGGTTGTTTAGCTATTTCCTGGTCTCGAGGTCTATATGGCAACTATGCTCTTACACTCAGACCCTTATTGAGGGTGGTAGCCCGACCAAGGCATCAAGAGGGCTGTTTAGCTATTTCCTGGTCTCGAGATCTGGATGGCAACTATGCTCTTACACTCAGACCTGTCTTGGGGTTGGTAGCTCGACCAAGGCATTAGGAGGGCTGTTTAGCATTTTCCTGGTCTCAAGATCTGGATGGAAACTATGCTCTTACACTCAGACCCGTCTTGGTTTAGTAGCCCGACCAAAGCATTAGGAGGGCTGTTTAGCATTTTCCGTGTCTCGAGATCGGGATGGCAACTATGCTCTTACACTCAGACCCTTCAGTAGGGTGGTAGCCAGACCAAGGCATCAGGAGGGTTGTTTAGCTATTTCCTGGTCTCGAGATCTAGATGGCAACTATGCTCTTACACTCAGACCCTTCTTGGCGGAGGTAGGCCAACCAAGGCATTAGGAGGGCTGTTTAGCTACTTCCTGGTCTAGAGATCTAGATGGCAACTATGCTCTTACACTCAGACCCTTCTTGGGGGTGGTAGCCTGGCCAAGGCATCAGGATGGTTATTTAGATATTTCCTAATCTCGAGATCTAGATGGCAACTATGCTCTTACACTCAGACCCTTCTTGGGGGAGGTAGGCCGACCAAGGCATTAGGAGGGCTGTTTAGCTACTTTCTGGTCCCGAGATCTGGATGGAAACTATGCTCTTACACTCAGACCCTTTTTGGGGCGGTAGCCAGACCAAGGAATCAGGAGGGTTGTTTAGCTATTTCCTGGTCTCGAGATTTGGATGGCAACTATACTCTTACACTCAGACCCTTCTTGGGGTTGGTTTCCCGACCAAGGGATTAGGAGGGCTAATTAGCTATTTCCTGGTCTTGAGATCTGGTTGGCAACTATGCTTTTACACTCAGACCCTTCTTGGGGGAGGTAGGCCGACCAAGGCATTAGGAGGGCTGTTTAGCTACTTCCTGGTCTCGAGATCTGGATGGAAACTATGCTCTTACACTCGGACTCTTCTTGGGGGAGTTAGCCCGACCAAGGCACCATGAGGGTTGATTAGCTATTTCCTGGTCTCGAGATCGGGATGGTAACTATGCTCTTACACTCAGACCCTTCTGAAGGTTGGTAGCCCGACCAAGGCATCAGGAGGGTTGTTTAGCTATTTCCAGGTCTCAAAATCTGGATGGGAATGCTCTTATACTTAGACCCTTCTTGGCGGTGGTAGCCCAAAAAAGGCATCAGGAGGGCTGTTTAGCTATTTCCTGGTCTCGAGATCTGGATGGCAACTATGCTCTTACACTCAGACCCTTCTTGGGATTGGTAACCAACCATGCATCATGAGGGCTGTTTAGCTATTTCCTGGTCTCGAGATCCTGGTCTCGAGATCTGGTTGGCAACTATGCTCTTACACTCAGAACCTTCTTGGGGGTGGTAGCCCGACCAACACATCAGGAGGGCTGTTTAGCTATTTCCTGGTCTCGAAATCTAGATGACAACTATGCTCTTACACTCAGACCCTTCTTGAGAGAGGTAGGCCGACCAAGGCATCATGAGGGCTGTTTAGCTATTTCCTGGTCTCGAGATCTGGATGGCAACTATGCTCTTACACTCAGACCCTTCTTGGGCGTGGTAGCCCGACCAAGGCATCTGGAGGGCTGTTTATCTATTTCATAGTCTCGAGATCTGGATGGCAACTATGCTCTTACACTCAGGCCTTTCTCGGGGGTGGTAGCCCGACCAAGGCATAAGGAGGGCTGTTTAGGTTTTTTCTAGTCTCGTGATCTGGATGGCAACTATGCTCTTATACTCAGTCCCTTCAAGGGGTAGGTAGCCCGACCAAGGCATCAGGAGGGCTTTTTAGCTATTTCATGGTGTCGAGATCTGGACGGCAACTATACTCTTACACTCAGACCCTTCTTGGGGGTGGTAGCCCGACCAAGGCATTATGAGGGCTGTTTAGCTATTTCCTGGTCTCGAGATCTGGATGGCAACAATGCTCTTACACTCAGGACCCTTCTTGGGGGTGGTAGCCCGACCAAGGAATCAGGAGGGTTGTTTAGCTATTTCCTGGTCTCGAGGTCTAGATGGCAACTATGCTCTTACACTCAGACCCTTCTTGGGGGTGGTAGCCCGACCAAGGCATCAAGAGGGCTGTTTTGCTATTTCCTGGTCTCGAGATCTGGATGGCAACTATGCTCTTACACTCAGACCCGTCTTGGGGTTGGTAGCCCGACCAAGGCATTAGAAGGGCTGTTTAGCATTTTCCTGGTCTGGAGATCTAGATGGCAACAATGCTCTTACATTCAGACTCTTCAGTAGGGTGGTAGCCAGACCAAGGCATCAGGCGGGTTGTTTAGCTATTTCCTGGTCTCGAGATCTAGATGGCAACTATGCTCTTACACTCAGACCCTTCTTGGGGGAGGTAGGCCAACCAAGGCATTAGGAGGGCTGTTTAGCTACTTCCTGGTCTAGAGATCTAGATGGCAACTATGCTCTTACACTCAGACCATTCTTGGGGGTGGTAGCTTGGCCAAGGAATTAGGATGGTTGTTTAGCTATTTCCTAATCTCGAGATCTAGATGGCAACTATGCTCTTACACTCAGACCCTTCTTGGGGGAGGTTGGCCGACCAAGGCATTAGGAGGGCTGTTTAGCTACTTCCTGGTCTCGAGATCTGGATGGAAACTATGCTCTTACACTCAGACTCTTCTTGGGGGAGTTAGCCAGACCAAGGCATTATGAGGGTTGATTAGCTATTTCCTGGTCTCGAGATCAGGATGGTAACTATGCTCTTACACTCAGACCCTTCTGAAGGTTGGTAGCCCGACCAAGGCATCATGAGGGTTGTTTAGCTATTTCCAGGTCTCGAAATCTGGATGGGAATGCTCTTACACTTAGACCCTTCTTGGGGTTGGTAGCCCAAAAAGGCATCAGGAGGGCTGTTTAGCTATTTCCTGGTCTCGAGATCTGGATGGCAACTATGCTCTTACACTCAGACCCTTCTTGGGATTGGTAGCCGACCATGCATCATGAGGGCTGTTTAGCTATTTCCTGGTCTCGAGATCTGGATGGCAACTATACTCTTACACTCAGACCCTTCTTGGGGTTGGTTTCCCGACCAAGGGATTAGGAGGGCTGTTTTGCTATTTCCTGGTCTTGAGATCTGGTTGGCAACTATGCTCTTACACTCAGAACCTTCTTGGGGGTGGTAGCCCGACCAACGCATCAGGAGGGTTGTTTAGCTATTTCCTGGTCTCGAAATCTAGATGGCAACTATGCTCTTACACTCAGACCCTTCTTGGGCTTGGTAGCCCAACCAAGGCATCTGGAGGGCTGTTTATCTATTTCATAGTCTCGAGATCTGGATGGAAACTATGCTCTTACACTCAGGCCCTTCATGGGGGTGGTAGCCCGACCAAGGCATAAGGAGGGCTGTTTAGCTATTTTCTAGTCTCGTGATCTGGATGGCAACTATGCTCTTATACTCAGTCCCTTCATGGGGTTGGTAGCCCGACCAAGGCATCAGGAGGGCTTTTTAACTATTTCATGGTATCGAGATCTGGACGGCAACTATACTCTTACACTCAGACCCTTCTTGGGAGTGGTAGCCCGACCAAGGCATTAGGAGGGCTGTTTACCTATTTCCTGGTCTCGAAATCTAGATGACAACTATGGTCTTACACTCAGACCCTTCTTGAGGGAGGTAGGCCGACCAAGGCATCATGAGGGCTGTTTAGCTATTTCCTGGTCTCGAGATCTGGATGGCAACTATGCTCTTACACTCAGACCCTTCTTGGGCTTGGTAGCCTGACCAAGGCATCTGGAGGGCTGTTTATCTATTTCATAGTCTCGAGATCTGGATGGAAACTATGCTCTTACACTCAGACCCGTCTTGGGGTTGGTAGCCCGACCAAAGCATTAGGAGGGCTGTTTAGCATTTTCCTGGTCTCGAGATCGGGATGGCAACTATGCTCTTACACTCAGACCCTTCAGTAGGGTGGTAGCCAGACCAAGGCATCAGGACGGTTGTTTAGCTATTTCCTGGTCTCGAGATCTAGATGGCAACTATGCTCTTACACTCAGACCCTTCTTGGGGGAGGTAGGCCAACCAAGGCATTAGGAGGGCTGTTTAGCTACTTCCTGGTCTAGAGATCTAGATGGCAACTATGCTCTTACACTCAGACCCTTCTTGGGGGTGGCAGCCTGGCCAAGGCATCAGGATGGTTGTTTAGATATTTCCTAATCTCGAGATCTAGATGGCAACTATGCTCTTACACTCAGACCCTTCAGTAGGGTGGTAGCCAGACCAAGGCATCAGGAGGGTTGTTTAGCTATTTCCTGGTCTCGAGATCTAGATGGCAACTATGCTCTTACACTCAGACCCTTCTTGGGGGAGGTAGGCCAACCAAGGCATTAGGAGGGCTGTTTAGCTACTTCCTGGTCTAGAGATCTAGATGGCAACTATGCTCTTACACTCATACCCTTCTTGGGGGTGGCAGCCTGGCCAAGGCATCAGGATGGTTGTTTAGATATTTCCTAATCTCAAGATCTAGATGGCAACTATGCTCTTACACTCAGACCCTTCTTGGGGGAGGTAGGCCGACCAAGGCATTAGGAGGGCTGTTTAGCTACTTTCTGGTCCCGAGATCTGGATGGAAACTATGCTCTTACACTCAGACCCTTTTTGGGGCGGTAGCCAGACCAAGGAATCAGGAGGGTTGTTTAGCTATTTCCTGGTCTCGTGATTTGGATGGCAACTATACTCTTACACTCAGACCCTTCTTGGGGTTGGTTTCCCGACCAAGGGATTAGGAGGGCTAATTAGCTATTTCCTGGTCTCGAGATCTGGTTGGCAACTATGCTCTTACACTCAGACCCTTCTTGGGGGAGGTAGGCCGACCAAGGCATTAGGAGGGCTGTTTAGCTACTTCCTGGTCTCGAGATCTGGATGGAAACTATGCTCTTACACTCGGACTCTTCTTGGGGGAGTTAGCCCGACCAAGGCACCATGAGGGTTGATTAGCTATATCCTGGTCTCGAGATCGGAATGGTAACTATGCTCTTACACTCAGACCCTTCTGAAGGTTGGTAGCCTGACCAAGGCATCAGGAGGGTTGTTTAGCTATTTCCAGGTCTCGAAATCTGGATGGGAATGCTCTTATACTTAGACCCTTCTTGGGGGTGGTAGCCCAAAAAAGGCATCAGGAGGGCTGTTTAGCTATTTCCTGGTCTCGAGATCTGGATGGTAACTATGCTCTTACACTCAGACCCTTCTTGGGATTGGTAACCGACCATGCATCATGAGGGCTGTTTAGCTATTTCCTGGTCTCGAGATCTGGATGGCAACTATACTCTTACACTCAGACCCTTCTTGGGGTTGGTTTCCCGACCAAGGGATTAGGAGGGCTAATTAGCTACTTCCTGGTCTTGAGATCTGGTTGGCAACTATGCTCTTACACTCAGAACCTTCTTGGGGGTGGTAGCCCGACCAACACATCAGGAGGGCTGTTTAGCTATTTCCTGGTCTCGAAATCTAGATGACAACTATGCTCTTACACTCAGACCCTTCTTGAGAGAGGTAGGCCGACCAAGGCATCATGAGGGCTGTTTAGCTATTTCCTGGTCTAGAGATCTGGATGGCAACTATGCTCTTACACTCAGACCCTTCTTGGGCGTGGTAGCCCGACCAAGGCATCTGGATGGCTGTTTATCTATTTCATAGTCTCGAGATCTGGATGGCAACTATGCTCTTACACTCAGGCCTTTCTTGGGGGTGGTAGCCCGTCCAAGGCATAAGGAGGGCTGTTTAGCTATTTTCTAGTCTCGTGATCTGGATGGCAACTATGCTCTTATACTCAGTCCCTTCAAGGGGTTGGTAGCCCGACCAAGGCATCAGGAGGGCTTTTTAGCTATTTCATGGTGTCGAGATCTGGACGGCAACTATACTCTTACACTCAGACCCTTCTTGGGGGTGGTAGCCCGACCAAGGCATTATGAGGGCTGTTTAGCTATTTCCTGGTCTCGAGATCTGGATGGCAACAATGCTCTTACACTAAGGACCCTTCTTGGGGGTGGTAGCCCGACCAAGGAATCAGGAGGGTGGTTTAGCTATTTCCTGGTCTCGAGGTCTAGATGGCAACTATGCTCTTACACTCAGACCCTTCTTGGGGGTGGTAGCCCGACCAAGGCATCAAGAGGGCTGTTTAGCTATTTCCTGGTCTCGAGATCTGGATGGCAACTATGCTCTTACACTCAGACCCGTCTTGGGGTTGGTAGCCCGACCAAGGCATTAGAAGGGCTGTTTAGCATTTTCCTGGTCTCGAGATCTGGATGGCAACAATGCTCTTACACTCAGACTCTTCAGTAGGGTGGTAGCCAGACCAAGGCATCAGGACGGTTGTTTAGCTATTTCCTGGTCTCGAGATCTAGATGGCAACTATGCTCTTACACTCAGACCCTTCTTGGGGGAGGTAGGCCAACCAAGGCATTAGGAGGGCTGTTTAGCTACTTCCTGGTCTAGAGATCTAGATGGCAACTATGCTCTTACACTCAGACCATTCTTGGGGGTGGTAGCTTGGCCAAGGCATCAGGATGGTTGTTTAGCTATTTCCTAATCTCGAGATCTAGATGGCAACTATGCTCTTACACTCAGACCCTTCTTGGGGGAGGTTGGCCGACTAAGGCATTAGGAGGCTGTTTAGCTACTTCCTGGTCTCGAGATCTGGATGGAAACTATGCTCTTACACTCAGACTCTTCTTGGGGGAGTTAGCCCGACCAAGGCATCATGAGGGTTGATTAGCTATTTCCTGGTCTCGAGATCGGGATGGTAACTATGCTCTTACACTCAGACCCTTCTGAGGTTGGTAGCCCGACCAAGGCATCAGGAGGGTTGTTTAGCTATTTCCAGGTCTCGAAATCTGGATGGGAATGCTCTTACACTTAGACCCTTCTTGGGGGTGGTAGCCCAAAAAAGGCATCAGGAGGGCTGTTTAGCTATTTCCTGGTCTCGAGATCTGGATGGCAACTATGCTCTTACACTCAGACCCTTATTGGGATTGGTAGCCGACCATGCATCATGAGGGCTGTTTAGCTATTTCCTGGTCTCGAGATCTAGATGGCAACTATACTCTTACACTCAGACCCTTCTTGGGGTTGGTTTCCCGACCAAGGGATTAGGAGGGCTGTTTTGCTATTTCCTGGTCTCGAGATCTGGTTGGCAACTATGCTCTTACACTCAGAACCTTCTTGGGGGTGGTAGCCCGACCAACGCATCAGGAGGGTTGTTTAGCTATTTCCTGGTCTCGAAATCTAGATGACAACTATGCTCTTACACTCAGACCCTTCTTGAGGGAGGTAGGCCGACCAAGGCATCATGAGGGCTGTTTAGCTATTTCCTGGTCTCGAGATCTGGATGGCAACTATGCTCTTACACTCAGACCCTTCTTGGGCGTGGTAGCCCGACCAAGGCATCTGGAGGGCTGTTTATCTATTTCATAGTTTCGAGATCTGGATGGCAACTATGCTCATACACTCAGGCCCTTCTTGGGGGTGGTAGCCCGACAAAGGCATAAGAAGGGCTGTTTACCTATTTTCTAGTCTCGTGATCTGGATGGCAACTATGGTCTTATACTCAGTCCCTTCATGGGGTTGGTAGCCCGACCAAGGCATCAGGAGGGCTTTTTAGCTATTTCATGGTGTCGAGATCTGGACGGCAACTATACTCTTACACTCAGACCCTTCTTGGGGGTGGTAGCCCGACCAAGGCATTAGGAGGGCTGTTTAGCTATTTCCTGGTCTCGAAATCTAGATGACAACTATGCTCTTACACTTAGACCCTTCTTGAGGGAGGTAGGCCGACCAAGGCATCATGAGGGCTGTTTAGCTATTTCCTGGTCTCGAGATCTGGATGGCAACTATGCTCTTACACTCAGACCCTTCTTGGGCATGGTAGCCTGACCAAGGCATCTGGAGGGCTGTTTATCTATTTCATAGTCTCGAGATCTGGATGGCAACTATGCTCTTACACTCAGGCCCTTCTTGGGGGTGGTAGCCCGACCACGGCATAAAGAGGGCTGTTTAGCTATTTTCTAGTCTCGTGATCTGGATGGCAACTATGCTCTTATACTCAGTCCCTTCATGGGGTTGGTAGCCCGACCAAGGCATCAGGAGGGCTTTTTAGCTATTTCATGGTGTCGAGATCTGGACGGCAACTATACTCTTACACTCAGACCTTTCTTTGGGGTGGTAGCCCGACCAAGGCATTAGGAGGGCTGTTTAGCTATTTCCTGGTCTCGAAATCTAGATGACAACTATGCTCTTACACCTAGACCCTTGTTGAGGGAGGTAGGCCGACCAAGGCATCATGAGGGCTGTTTAGCTATTTCCTGGTCTCGAGATCTGGATGGCAACTATGCTCTTACACTCAGACCCGTCTTGGGGTTGGTAGCCCGACAAAGGCATAAGGAGGGCTGTTTAGCATTTTCCTGGTCTCGAGATCTGGATGGCAACTATGCTCTTACACTCAGACCCTTCAGTAGGGTGGTAGCCAGACCAAGGCATCAGGAGGGTTTTTTAGCTATTTCCTGGTCTCGAGATCTAGATGGCAACTATGCTCTTACACTTAGACCCTTCTTGGGGGAGGTAGGCCAACCAAGGCATTAGGAGGGCTGTTTAGCTACTTCCTGGTCTAGAGATCTAGATGGCAACTATGCTCTTACACTCAGACCCTTCTTGGGGGTGGTAGCCTGGCCAAGGCATCAGGATGGTTGTTTAGCTATTTCCTAATCTCGAGATCTAGATGGCAACTATGCTCTTACACTCAGACCCTTCTTGGGGGAGGTAGGCCGACCAAGGCATTAGGAGGGCTGTTTAGCTACTTCCTGGTCTCGAGATCTGGATGGAAACTATGCTCTTACACTCAGACTCTTCTTGGGGGAGTTAGCCCGACTAAGGCATCATGAGGGTTGATTAGCTATTTCCTGGTCTCGAGATCGGGATGGTAACTATGCTCTTACACTCAGACCCTTCTGAAGGTTGGTAGCCCGACCAAGGCATCAGGAGGGTTGTTTAGCTATTTCCAGGTCTCGAAATCTGGATGGGAATGCTCTTACACTTAGACCCTTCTTGGGGGTGGTAGCCCAAAAAAGTCATCAGGAGGGCTGTTTAGCTATTTCCTTATCTCGAGATCTAGATGGCAACTATGCTCTTACACTCAGACCCTTCTTGGGGTTGGTAGCCGACCAAGGCATCATGAGGGCTGTTTAGCTATTTCCTGGTCTCGAGATCTGGATGGCAACTATACTCTTACACTCCGACCCTACTTGGGGTTGGTTTCCCGACCAAGGGATTAGGAGGGCTGTTTAGCTATTTCCTGGTCTCGAGATCTGGTTGGCAACTATGCTCTTACACTCAGAACCTTCTTGGGGGTGGTAGCCCGACCAACGCATCAGGAGGGCTGTTTAGCTATTTCCTGGTCTCGAAATCTAGATGACAACTATGCTCTTACACTCAGACCCTTTTTGAGGGTGGTAGGCCGACCAAGGCATCATGAGGGCTGTTTAGCTATTTCCTAGTCTCGAGATCTGGATGCAACTATGCTCTTACACTCAGACCCTTCTTGGGCGTGGTAGCCCGACCAAGGCATCTGGAGGGCTGTTTATCTATTTCATAGTCTCGAGATCTGGATGGCAACTATGCTCTTACACTCAGGCCCTTCTTGGGGGTGGTAGCCTTACCAAGGCATAAGGAGGGCTGTTTAGCTATTTTCTAGTCTCGTGATCTGGATGGCAACTATGCTCTTATACTCAGTCCCTTCATGGGGTTGGTAGCCCGACCAAGGCATCAGGAGGGCTTTTTAGCTATTTCATGGTGTCGAGATCTGGACGGCAACTATACTCTTACACTCAGACCCTTCTTGGGGGTGGTAGCCCGACCAAGGCATTAGGAGGGCTGTTTAGCTATTTCTTGGTCTCAAGATCTGGATGGCAACAGTGCTCTTACACTTAGGATCCTTCTTGGGGGTGGTAGCCCGACCAAGGCATCAGGAGGTTTGTTTAGCTATTTCCTGGTCTCGAGGTCTAGATGGCAACTATACTCTTACACTCAGACCCTTCTTGGGGGTGGTAGCCCGACCAAGGCATCATGAGGGCTGTTTAGCTATTTCCTGGTCTCGAGATCTGGATGGCAACTATGATCTTACATTCAGACCCTTCTTGGGGGTGGTAGCCCGACCAAGGCATTAGGAGGGCTGTTTTGCTATTTCCTGGTCTCGAGATCTGGTTGGCAACTATGCTCTTACACTTAGAACCTTCTTGGGGGTGGTAGCCCGACCAACGCATCAGGAGGGTTGTTTAGCTATTTCGTGGTCTCGAAATCTAGATGACAACTATGCTCTTACACTCAGACCCTTCTTGAGGGAGGTAGGCCGACCAAGGCATCATGAGGGCTGTTTAGCTATTTCCTGGTCTCGAGATCTGGATGGCAACTATGATCTTACACTCAGACCCGTCTTGGGGTTGGTAGCCCGACTAAGGCATTAAGAGGGCTGTTTAGCATTTTCCTGGTCTCGAGATCTGGATGGCAACTATGGTCTTACACTCAGACCCTTCAGTAGGGGTGTAGCCAGACCAAGGCATCAGGAGGGCTGTTTAGCTACTTGCTGGTCTCGATATCTTGACGGCAACTACGCTCTTACACTCATCACCTTCTTATGGGTGGTAGCCCGACTAAGGCATCAGGAGGGCTGTTTAGCTATTTCCTGGTCTCGAGATCTGGAAGGCAACTATGCTCTTACACTCGACCCTTCTTGGGGGTGGTAGCCCGACCAAGGCATTAGGAGGGCTGTTTAGCTATTTCCTGGTCTCGAGAACTGGATGGCAACTATGCTCTTACACTCTGACCCTTCTTGGGGGTGGTAGCCCGACCAAGGCATCAAGAGGGTTGTTTAGCTATTTCCTGGTCTAGAGATCTAGATGGCAACTATGCTCTTACACTTAGACCCTTCTTGGGGGTGGTAGCACGACCAAGGCATCAGGATGATTGTTTAGCTATTTCCAGGTCTCGAGATCTAGATTCCAACTATGCTCTTACACTCAGACCCTTCTTGGGGTTGGTATCCCGACCAAGGCATCAGGAGGGCTGTTTAGCTATTTCCTGGTCTCGAGATCTGGATGGCAACTATGTTCTGACACTCAGACCCTTCTTGGGGGTAGTAGCGCGACCAAGGCATCAGGAGGGTTGTTTAGCTATTTCATGGTCTCAAGATCTTGATGGCAACTATGCTCTTACACTAAGACCCTTCTAGAGGGTGGTAGCCCGACCAAGGCATCAAGAGGGTTGTTTAGCTATTTTCTGGTCTCGAGATCTGGATGGCAACTATGCTCTTACACTTAGACCCTTCTTGGGGGTGGTAGCCCGACCAAGGCATCGTGAGGGCTGTTTATCTATTTCCTGGTCTCGATATCTAGATGGCAACTATGCTCTTACACTCAGACCCTTCTTGGGGGTGGTAGCCCAACCAAGGCATCAGGAGGGCTGTCTAGCTACTTCCTGGTCTCGCGATTTGGATGGCAACTATGCACTTATACTCAGACCCTTCTTAAGGGTGGTAGCCCGACCAAGGCATCAGAAGGGCTGTTTAGCTACTTCCTGGTCTAGATATCTGGACGGTAACTATACTCTTACACTCAGACCCTTCTTGGGGGTGGTAGCCCGACCAAGGCATCAGGAGGGTTGTTTAGCTATTTCCTGGTCTCGAGATCTTGATGGCAACTATGCTCTTACACTCAGACCCTTCTTGAGGGTGGTAGCCCGACCAAGGCATCAGGAGGGTTGTTTAGCTATTTCCTAGTCTCGAGATCTGGATGGCAACTATGCTCTTACACTTAGACCCTTATTGGGGGTGTTAGCCCGACCAAGGCATCAGGAGCGTTGTTCAGCTATTTCCTGGTCTCGAGATCTAGATGGCAACTATACTCTTACACTCAGACCCTTCTTGGGAGTGCTAACCCGACCAAGGCATCAGGAGGGCTGTTTATCTACTTCCTGGTCTCGAGATCTGGATGGCAACTATGCTCTTACACTCAAACCCTTCTTGGGCGTGGTAGCGTGACCAAGGCATCAGGAGGGCTATTTAGCTACTTCCTGGTCTCGTGATATGGATGGCAACTATGCACTTATACTCAGACCCTTCATGGGGGTGGTAGCCCGACCAAGGCATCAGGAGGGCTGTGCTATTTTTTGGTCTAGATATCCAGATGGCAACTATACTCTTACACTCAGACCCTTCTTGGGGGTGGTAGCCCGACCAAGGAATTATGAGGGCTGTTTAGCTATTTCCTGGTCTCAAGAACTGGATGGCAACTGTGCTCTTACACGCTGACCCTTCTTGGGGGTGGTAGCCCGACCAAGGCATCAAGAGTGTTGTTTAGCTATTTCTTGGTCTAGAGATCTAGATGGTAACTATGCTCTTACACTCAGACCCTTATTGCGGGTGGTAGCCCGACCAAGGCATTAGGAGGGCTGTTTAGCTATTTCCTGGTCCCGAGAACGGGATGGCAACTATGCTCTTACACTCAGACCGTTCTTGGGGGTGGTAGCCCGACCAAGGCATTAAGAGGGTTGTTTAGCTATTTCTTGGTCTAGAGATCTAGATGGCAACTATGCTCTTACACTCAGACCCTTCTTGGGGGTGGTAGCCTGACCAAGGTATCAGGATGGTTGTTTAGCTATTTCCTGGTCTCGAGATCTAGATGCCAACTATGCTCTTACACTCAGAACCTTCTTGGGGGTGGTAGCCCGACCAAGACATCAGGAGGGCTGTTTAGCTATTTCCTTGTCTCGAGATCTTGATGGCAACTATGCTCTTACACTCAGACCCTTCTTGGGGGTGGTAGCCCGACCAAGGCATCAGGAGGGTTGTTTAGCTATTTCCTGGTCTCGAGATCTGGATGGCAACTACGTTCTTACACTCAGACCCTTCTTGGGGGTGGTAGCCCGACCAAGGCTTCATGAGGGTTGTTTAGCTATTTCCTGGTCTCTAGATCTTGATGGCAACTATGCTCTTACACTCAGACCCTTCTTGAGGGTGGTAGCCCGACCAAGGCATCAGGAGGGTTGTTTAGCTATTTCCTAGTCTCGAGATCTGGATGGCAACTATGCTCTTACACTTAGATCCTTATTAGGGGTGTTAGCCCAACCAAGGCATCAGGAGCGTTGTTCAGCTATTTCCTAGTCTCGAGATCTAGATGGCAACTATGTTCTTACACTCAGACCCTTCTTGGGAGTGCTAACCCGACCACGGCATCAGGAGGGCTGTTTAGCTACTTCATGGTCTCGAGATCTGGATGGCAACTATGCTCTTACACTCAAACCCTTCTTGGGCGTGGCAGCCTGACCAAGGCATCAGGAGGGCTGTTTAGCTACTTCCTGGTCTCGTGATATGGATGGGAACTATGCACTTATACTCAGACCCTTCATGGTGGTGGTAGCCCGACCAAGGCATCAGGAGGGCTGTTTAGCTTTTTCCTGGTCTAGATATCCAGATGGCAACTATACTCTTACACTCAGACCCTTCTTGGGGGTGGTAGCCCGACCAAGGAATTATGAGGGCTGTTTAGCTATTTCCTGGTCTAGAGAACTGGATGGCAACTGTGCTCTTACACTCTGACCCTTCTTGGGGGTGGTAGCCCGACCAAGGCATCAAGAGTGTTGTTTAGCTATTTCTTGGTCTAGAGATATAGATGGCAACTATGCTCTTACACTCAGACCCTTCTTGGGGGTGGTAGCCCGACCAAGGCATCAGGATGGTTGTTTAGCTATTTCCTGGTCTTGAGATCTAGATGCCAGCTATGCTCTTACACTCAGACCCTTCTGGGGGTGGTAGCCTGACCAAGGCATTAGGAGGGTTGTTTAGCTATTTCCTGGTCTCGAGATCTTGATGGCAACTATGCTCTTACACTCAGACCCTTTTTGGGGTTGGTAGCCCGACCAAGGCATCAGTTGGGTTGTTTAGCTATTTCATGGTCTCGAGCTCTGGATGGCAACTATGCTTTTACACTCAGACCCTTCTTGGGGGTGGTAGCCCGACCAAGGCATCAGGAGGGTTGTTTAGCTATTTCCTGGTCTGGAGATCTTGATGGCAACTATGCTCTTACACTCAGACCCTTCTTGAGGGTGGTAGCCCGACCAAGGCATTATGAGGGTTGTTTAGCTATTTCCTGGTCTCGAATCTAGATGGCAACTATGCTCTTACACTCAGACCCTTCCTGGGAGTGGTAGCCCAACCAAGGCATCAGGAGGGCTGTCTAGCTACTTTCTGGTCTCGCGATTTGGATGGCAACTATGCACTTATACTCAGACCCTTCTTAAGGGTGGTAGCCCGACCAAGGCATCAGAAGGGCTGTTTAGCTACTTCCTGGTCTAGATATCTGGACGGTAACTATACTCTTACACTCAGACCCTTCTTGGGGGTGGTAGCCTGGCCAAGGCATTTGGAGGGCTGTTTATCTATTTCATAGTCTCGAGATCTGGGTGGCAACTATGCTCTTACACTCAGGCCCTTCTTGGGGGTGGCAGCCCGACCAAGGCATCAGGAGGGCTGTTTAGCTATTTTCTAGTCTCGTGATTTGGATGGCAACTATGCTCTTATACTCAGTCCCTTCATGGGGGTGGTAGCCCGACCAAGGCATTAGGAGGGCTTTTTAGCTATTTCCTGGTCTCGAGATCTAGATGCCAACTATGCTCTTACACTCAGAACCTTCTTGAGGGTGGTAGCCCGACCAAGGCATCAGGAGGGTTGTTTAGCTATTTCCTAGTCTCGAGATCTGGATGGAAACTATGCTCTTACACTTAGACCCTTATTGGGGGTGTTAGCCCGACCAAGTCATCAGGAGCGTTGTTCAGCTATTTCCTGGTCTCGAGATCTAGATGGCAACTATACTCTTACACTCAGACCCTTCTTGGGAGTGCTAACCCGACCAAGGCATCAGGAGGGCTGTTTATCTACTTCCTGGTCTCGAGATCTGGATGGCAACTATGCCCTTACACTCAAACCCTTCTTGGGCGTGGTAGCGTGACCAAGGCATCAGGAGGGCTATTTAGCTACTTCCTGGTCTCGTGATATGGATGGCAACTATGCACTTATACTCAGACCCTTCATGGGGGTGGTAGCCCGACCAAGGCATCAGGAGGGCTGTTTAGCTATTTCCTGGTCTAGATATCCAGATGGCAACTATACTCTTACACTCAGACCCTTCTTGGGGGTGGTAGCCCGACCAAGGAATTATGAGGGCTGTTTAGCTATTTCCTGGTCTCGAGAACTGGATGGCAACTGTGCTCTTACACTCTGACCCTTCTTGGGGGTGGTAGCCCGACCAAGGCATCAAGAGTGTTGTTTAGCTATTTCTTGGTCTAGAGATCTAGATGGTAACTATGCTCTTACACTCAGACCCTTATTGCGGGTGGTAGCCCGACCAAGGCATTAGGAGGGCTGTTTAGCTATTTCCTGGTCCCGAGAACGGGATGGCAACTATGCTCTTACACTCAGACCGTTCTTGGGGGTGGTAGCCCGACCAAGACATTAAGAGGGTTGTTTAGCTATTTCTTGGTCTAGAGATCTAGATGGCAACTATGCTCTTACACTCAGACCCTTCTTGGGGGTGGTAGCCTGACCAAGGTATCAGGATGGTTGTTTAGCTATTTCCTGGTCTCGAGATCTAGATGCCAACTATGCTCTTACACTCAGAACCTTCTTGGGGGTGGTAGCCCGACCAAGACATCAGGAGGGATGTTTAGCTATTTCCTTGTCTCGAGATCTTGATGGCAACTATGCTCTTACACTCAGACCCTTCTTGGGGGTGGTAGCCCGACCAAGGCATCAGGAGGGTTGTTTAGCTATTTCCTGGTCTCGAGATCTGGATGGCAACTACGTTCTTACACTCAGACCCTTCTTGGGGGTGGTAGCCCGACCAAGGCTTCATGAGGGTTGTTTAGCTATTTCCTGGTCTCTAGATCTTGATGGCAACTATGCTCTTACACTCAGACCCTTCTTGAGGGTGGTAGCCCGACCAAGGCATCAAGAGGGTTGTTTATCTATTTCTTGGTCTAGAGATCTAGATGGCAACTATGCTCTTACATTTAGACCCTTCTTGGGGGTGGTAGACCGACCAAGGCATTAGGAGGGATGTTTAGCTATTTCCTGGTCTCGAGATCTGGATGGCAACTATGCTCTTACACTCAGACCCTTCTGGGGGGTGGTAGCCCGACCAAGGCATCAGGAGGGTTGTTTAGCTATTTCTTGGTCTGGAGATCTTGATGGCAACTATGCTCTTACACTCAGACCCTTCTTGAGGGTGGTAGCCCGACCAAGGCTTCAGGAGGGTTGTTTAGCTATTTCCTAGTCTCGAGATCTGGATGGCAACTATGCTCTTACACTTAGACCCTTATTAGGGGTGTTAGCCCGACCAAGGCATCAGGAGCGTTGTTCAGCTATTTCCTGGTCTCGAGATCTAGATGGCAACTATATTCTTACACTCAGACCCTTCTTGGGAGTGCTAACCCGACCACGGCATCAGGAGGGCTGTTTAGCTACTTCATGGTCTCGAGATCTCGATGGCAACTATGCTCTTACACTCAAACCCTTCTTGGGCGTGGCAGCCTGACCAAGGCATCAGGAGGGCTGTTTAGCTACTTCCTGGTCTCATGATATGGATGGGAACTATGCACTTATACTCAGACCCTTCATGGTGGTGGTAGCCCGACCAAGGCATCAGGAGGGCTGTTTAGCTTTTTCCTGGTCTAGATATCCAGATGGCAACTATACTCTTACACTCAGACCCTTCTTGGGGGTGGTAGCCCGACCAAGGAATTATGAGGGCTGTTTAGCTATTTCCTGGTCTCGAGAACTGGATGGCAACTGTGCTCTTACACTCTGACCCTTCTTGGGGGTGGTAGCCCGACCAAGGCATCAAGAGTGTTGTTTAGCTATTTCTTGGTCTAGAGATATAGATGGCAACTATGCTCTTACACTCAGACCCTTCTTGGGGGTGGTAGCCCGACCAAGGCATCAGGATGGTTGTTTAGCTATTTCCTGGTCTTGAGATCTAGATGCCAGCTATGCTCTTACACTCAGACCCTTCTGGGGGTGGTAGCCTGACCAAGGCATTAGGAGGGTTGTTTAGCTATTTCCTGGTCTCGAGATCTTGATGGCAACTATGCTCTAACACTCAGACCCTTTTTGGGGTTGGTAGCCCGACCAAGGCATCAGTTGGGTTGTTTAGCTATTTCATGGTCTCGAGCTCTGGATGGCAACTATGCTCTTACACTCAGACCCTTCTTGGGGGTGGTAGCCCGACCAAGGCATCAGGAGGGTTGTTTAGCTATTTCCTGGTCTGGAGATCTTGATGGCAACTATGCTCTTACACTCAGACCCTTCTTGAGATTGGTAGCCCGACCAAGGCATCATGAGGGTTGTTTAGCTATTTCCTGGTCTCGAATCTAGATGGCAACTATGCTCTTACACTCAGACCCTTCTTGGGAGTGGTAGCCCAACCAAGGCATCAGGAGGGCTGTCTAGCTACTTCCTGGTCTCGCGATTTGGATGGCAACTATGCACTTATACTCAGACCCTTCTTAAGGGTGGTAGCCCGACCAAGGCATCAGAAGGGCTGTTTAGCTACTTCCTGGTCTAGATATCTGGACGGTAACTATACTCTTACACTCAGACCCTTCTTGGGGGTGGTAGCCCGACCAAGGCATTAGATGGGCTGTTTATCTATTTCATAGTCTCGAGATCTGGATGGCAACTATGCTCTTACACTCAGGCCCTTCTTTGGGGTGGTAGCCCGACCAAGGCATCAGGAGGGCTGTTTAGCTATTTTCTAGTCTCGTGATTTGGATGGCAACTATGCTCTTATACTCAGTCCCTTCATGGGGGTGGTAGCCCGACCAAGGCATTAGGAGGGCTTTTTAGCTATTTTCTGGTCTCGAGATCTAGATGCCAACTATGCTCTTACACTCAGAACCTTCTTGGGGGTGGTAGCCCGACCAAGGCATCAGGAGGGCTGTTTAGCTATTTCCTGGTCTCGAGATCTTGATGGCAACTATGCTCTTACACTCAGACCCTTCTTGGGGGTGGTAGCCCGACCAAGGCATCAGGAGGGTTGTTTAGCTATTTCCTGGTCTCGAGATCTGGATGGCAACTACGCTCTTACATTCAGACCCTTCTTGGGGGTGGTAGCCCGACCAAGGCTTCAGGAGGGTTGTTTAGCTATATCCTGGTCTCGAGATCTTGATGGCAACTATGCTCTTACACTCAGACCCTTTTTGAGGGTGTTAGCCCGACCAAGGCATCAGGAGCGTTGTTCAGCTATTTCCTGGTCTCGAGATCTAGATGGCAACTATGCTCTTACACTCAGACCCTTCTTGGGAGTGCTAACCTGACAAAGGCATCAGGAGGGCTGTTTAGCTAATTCCTGGTCTCGAGATCTGGATGGCAACTATGCTCTTACACTCAAACCCTTCTTGGGCGTGGTAGCCTGACCAAGGCATCAGGAGGGCTGTTTAGCTACTTCCTAGTCTCGTGATATGGATGGCAACTATGCACTTATACTCAGACCCTTCATGGGGGTGGTAGCCCGACCAAGGCATCAAGAGGGCTGTTTAGCTATTTCGTGGTCTCGAGATCTGGATGGCAACTATGCTCTTACACTCAGACCCGTCTTGGGGTTGGTAGCCCGACCAAGGCATTAGGAGGGCTATTTAGCATTTTCCTGGTCTCGAGATCTTGATGGCAACTATGCTCTTACACTCAGACCCTTTTTGGGGTTGGTAGCCCGACCAAGGCATCAGGAGGGTTGTTTAGCTATTTCCTGGTCTCGAGATCTTGATGGCAACTATGCTCTTACACTCAGACCCTTTTTGGGGTTGGTAGCCCGACCAAGGCATCAGTTGGGTTGTTTAGCTATTTCATGGTCTCGAGCTCTGGATGGCAACTATGCTCTTACACTCGGACCCTTCTTGGGGGTGGTAGCCCTACCAAGGCATCAGGAGGGTTGTTTAGCTATTTCCTGGTCTGGAGATCTTGATGGCAACTATGCTCTTACAATCAGACCCTTCTTGAGGGTGGTAGCCCGACCAAGGCATCATGAGAGTTGTTTAGCTATTTCCTGGTCTCGAATCTAGATGGCAACTATGCTCTTACACTCAGACCCTTCTTGGGAGTGGTAGCCCAGCCAAGGCATCAGGTGGGCTGTCTAGCTACTTCCTGGTCTCGCGATTTGGATGGCAACTATGCACTTATACTCAGACCCTTCTTAAGGGTGGTAGCCCGACCAAGGCATCAGAAGGGCTGTTTAGCTACTTCCTGGTCTAGATATCTGGACGGTAACTATACTCTTACACTCAGACCCTTCTTGGGGGTAGTAGCCCGACCAAGGCATTAGGAGGGCTGTTTATCTATTTCATAGTCTCGAGATCTGGATGGCAACTATGCTCTTACACTTAGGCCCTTCTTGGGGGTGGTAGCCCGACCAAGGCATCAGGAGGGCTGTTTAGCTATTTTCTAGTCTCGTGATTTGGATGGCAACTATGCTCTTATACTCAGTCCCTTCATGGGGGTGGTAGCCCGACCAAGGCATTAGGAGGGCTTTTTAGCTATTTCCTGGTCTCGAGATCTAGATGCCAACTATGCTCTTACACTCAGAACCTTCTTGGGGGTGGTAGCCCGACCAAGGCATCAGGAGGGCTGTTTAGCTATTTCCTGGTCTCGAGATCTTGATGGCAACTATGCTCTTACACTCAGACCCTTCTTGGGGGTGGTAGCCCGACCAAGGCATCAGGAGGGTTGTTTAGCTATTTCCTGGTCTCGAGATCTGGATGGCAACTACGCTCTTACATTCAGACCCTTCTTGGGGGTGGTAGCCCGACCAAGGCTTCAGGAGGGTTGTTTAGCTATATCCTGGTCTTGAGATCTTGATGGCAACTATGCTCTTACACTCAGACCCTTTTTGACGGTGTTAGCCCGACCAAGGCATCAGGAGGGTTGTTTAGCTATTTCTTAGTCTCGAGATCTGGATGGCAACTATGCTCTTACACTTAGACCCTTATTGGGGGTGTTAGCCCGACCAAGGCATCAGGAGGGTTGTTTAGCTATTTCCTGGTCTCGAGATCTAGATGGCAACTTTGCTCTTACACTCAGACCCTTCTTGGGAGTGCTAACCCGACCAAGGCATCAGGAGGGCTGTTTAGCTACTTCCTGGTCTCGAGATCTGGACGGCAACTATGCTCTTACACTCAGACCCTTCTTCGGCGTGGTAGCTTGACCAAGGCAACAGGAGGGCTGTTTAGCTACTTCCTGGTCTAGATATCCAGATGGCAACTATGCTCTTACACTCAGACCCTTCAGTAGGGTGGTAGCCAGACCAAGGCATCAGGAGGGTTGTTTAGCTATTTCCTGGTCTGGAGATCTTGATGGCAACTATGCTCTTACACTCAGACCCTTCTTGAGGGTGGTAGCCTGACCAAGGCATCATGAGGGTTGTTTAGCTACTTCCTGGTCTCGAATCTAGATGGCAACTATGCTCTTACACTCAGACCCTTCTTGGGAGTGGTAGCCCAACCAAGGCATCAGGAGGGCTGTCTAGCTACTTCCTGGTCTCGCGATTTGGATGGCAACTATGCACTTATACTCAGACCCTTCTTAAGGGTGGTAGCCCGACCAAGGCATCAGAAGGGCTGTTTAGCTACTTCCTGGTCTAGATATCTGGACGGTAACTATACTCTTACACTCAGACCCTTCTTGGGGGTGGTAGCCCGACCAAGGCATTAGGAGGGCTGTTTATCTATTTCATAGTCTCGAGATCTGGATGGCAACTATGCTCTTACACTCAGGCCCTTCTTGGGGGTGGTAGCCCGACCAAGGCATCAGGAGGGCTGTTTAGCTATTTTCTAGTCTCGTGATTTGGATGGCAACTATGCTCTTATACTCAGTCCCTTCATGGGGGTGGTAGCCCGACCAAGGCATTAGGAGGGCTTTTTAGCTATTTCCTGGTCTCGAGATCTAGATGCCAACTATGCTCTTACACTCAGAACCTTCTTGGGGGTGGTAGCCCGACCAAGGCATCAGGAGGGCTGTTTAGCTATTTCCTGGTCTCGAGATCTTGATGGCAACTATGCTCTTACACTCAGACCCTTCTTGGGGGTGGTAGCCCGACCAAGGCATCAGGAGGGTTGTTTAGCTATTTCCTGGTCTCGAGATCTGGATGGCAACTACGCTCTTACATTCAGACCCTTCTTGGGGGTGGTAGCCCGACCAAGGCTTTAGGAGGGTTGTTTAGCTATATCCTGGTCTCGAGATCTTGATGGCAACTATGCTCTTACACTCAGACCCTTTTTGACGGTGTTAGCCCGACCAAGGAATCAGGAGCGTTGTTCAGCTATTTCCTGGTCTCGAGATCTAGATGGCAACTATGCTCTTACACTCAGACCCTTCATGGGAGTGCTAACCCGACCAAGGCATCAGGAGGGCTGTTTAGCTACTTCCTGGTCTCGAGATCTGGATGGCAACTATGCTCTTACACTCAAACCATTCTTGGGCGTGGTAGCCTGACCAAGGCATCAGGAGGGCTGTTTAGCTACTTCCTAGTCTCGTGATATGGATGGCAACTATGCACTTATACTCAGACCCTTCATGGGGGTGGTAGCCCGACCAAGGCATCAAGAGGGCTGTTTAGCTATTTCGTGGTCTCGAGATCTGGATGGCAACTATGCTCTTACACTCAGACCCGTCTTGGGGTTGGTAGCCCGACCAAGGCATTAGGAGGGCTGTTTAGCATTTTCCTGGTCTCGAGATCTAGATGGCAACTATGCTCTTACACTCAGACCCTTCAGTAGGGTGGTAGCCAGACCAAGGCATCAGGAGGGTTGTTTAGCTATTTCCTGGTCTGGAGATCTTGATGGCAACTATGCTCTTACACTCAGACCCTTCTTGAGGGTGGTAGCCCGACCAAGGCATCATGAGGGTTGTTTAGCTATTTCCTGGTCTCGAATCTAGATGGCAACTATGCTCTTACACTCAGACACTTCTTGGGAGTGGTAGCCCAACCAAGGCATCAGGAGGGCTGTCTAGCTACTTCCTGGTCTCGCGATTTGGATGGCAACTATGCACTTATACTCAGACCCTTCTTAAGGGTGGTAGCCCGACCAAGGCATCAGAAGTGCTGTTTAGCTACTTCCTGGTCTAGATATCTGGACGGTAACTATACTCTTACACTCAGACCCTTCTTGGGGGTGGTAGCCCGACCAAGGTATTAGGAGGGCTGTTTATCTATTTCATAGTCTCGAGATCTGGATGGCAACTATGCTCTTACACTCAGGCCCTTCTTGGGGGTGGTAGCCCGACCAAGGCATTAGGAGGGCTGTTTAGCTATTTTCTAGTCTCGTGATTTGGATGGCAACTATGCTCTTATACTCAGTCCCTTCATGGGGGTGGTAGCCCGACCAAGGCATTAGGAGGGCTTTTTAGCTATTTCCTGGTCTCGAGATCTAGATGCCAACTATGCTCTTACACTCAGAACCTTTTTGGGGGTGGTAGCCCGACCAAGGCATCAGGAGGGCTGTTTATCTATTTCCAGGTCTCGAGATCTTGATGGCAACTATGCTCTTACACTCAGACCCTTCTTGGGGGTGGTAGCCCGACCAAGGCATCAGGAGGGTTGTTTAGCTATTTCCTGGTCTCGAGATCTGGATGGCAACTACGCTCTTACATTCAGACCCTTCTTGGGGGTGGTAGCCCGACCAAAGGCTTCAGGAGGGTTGTTTAGCTATATCCTGGTCTCTAGATCTAGATTGCAACTATGCTCTTACACTCAGACCCTTCTTGGGAGTGCTAACCCGACCAAGGCATCAGGAGGGCTGTTTAGCTACTTCCTGGTCTCGAGATCTGGATGGCAACTATGCTCTTACACTCAAACCCTTCTTGGGCGTGGTAGCCTGACCAAGGCATCAGGAGGGCTGTTTAGCTACTTCCTGGTCTCGTGATATGGATGGCAACTATGCACTTATACTCAGACCCTTCATGGGGGTGGTGGCCCGACCAAGGCATCAAGAGGGCTGTTTAGCTATTTCCTGGTCTCGAGATCTGGATGGCAACTATGCTCTTACACTCAGACCCGTCTTGGGGTTGGTAGCCCGACCAAGGCATTAGGAGGGCTGTTTAGCATTTTCCTGGTCTCGAGATCTGGATGGCAACTATGCTCTTACACTCAGACCCTTCAGTAGGGTGGTAGCCAGACCAAGGCATCAGGAGGGTTGTTTAGCTATTTCCTGGTCTCGAGATCTAGATGGCAACTATGCTCTTACACTAAGACCCTTCTTTGGGGTGGTAGACCGACCAAGGCATTAGGAGGGCTGTTTAGCTATTTCCTGGTCTGGAGATCTGGATGGCAACTATGCTCTTACACTCAGACCCTTCAGGGGGGTGGTAGCCAAACCAAGGCATCAGGAGGGCTGTTTAGCTATTTCCTGGTCTCGAGATCTGGATGGCAACTATGCTCTTACACTCAGACCCTTCTGGGGGGTGGTAGCCAGACCAAAGCATAAGGAGGGCTGTTTAGCTATTTCCTGGTCTCGAGATCTTGATGGCAACTATGCTCTTACACTCAGACCCTTCTTGGGGGTGGTAGCCCGACCAAGGCATCAGGAGGGTTGTTTAGCTATTTCCTGGTCTCGAGATCTGGATGGCAACTACGCTCTTACATTCAGACCCTTCTTGGGGGTGGTAGCCCGACCAAGGCTTCAGGAGGGTTGTTTAGCTATATCCTGGTCTCGAGATCTTGATGGCAACTATGCTCTTACACTCAGACCCTTTTTGACGGTGTTAGCCCGACCAAGGCATCAGGAGCGTTGTTCAGCTATTTCCTGGTCTCGAGATCTAGATGGCAACTATGCTCTTACACTCAGACCCTTCATGGGAGTGCTAACCCGACCAAGGCATCAGGAGGGCTGTTTAGCTACTTCCTGGTCTCGAGATCTGGATGGCAACTATGCTCTTACACTCAAACCCTTCTTGGGCGTGGTAGCCTGACCAAGGCATCAGGAGGGCTGTTTAGCTACTTCCTAGTCTCGTGATATGGATGGCAACTATGCACTTATACTCAGACCCTTCATGGGGGTGGTAGCCCGACCAAGGCATCAAGAGGGCTGTTTAGCTATTTCCTGGTCTCGAGATCTGGATGGCAACTATGCTCTTACACTCAGACCCGTCTTGGGGTTGGTAGCCCGACCAAGGCATTAGGAGGGCTGTTTAGCATTTTCCTGGTCTCGAGATCTAGATGGCAACTATGCTCCTACACTCAGACCCTTCAGTAGGGTGGTAGCCAGACCAAGGCATCAGGAGGGTTGTTTAGCTATTTCCTGGTCTGGAGATCTTGATGGCAACTATGCTCTTACACTCAGACCCTTCTTGAGGGTGGTAGCCCGACCAAGGCATCATGAGGGTTGTTTAGCTATTTCCTGGTCTCGAATCTAGATGGCAACTATGCTCTTACACTCAGACACTTCTTGGGAGTGGTAGCCCAACCAAGGCATCAGGAGGGCTGGCTAGCTACTTCCTGGTCTCGCGATTTGGATGGCAACTATGCACTTATACTCAGACCCTTCTTAAGGGTGGTAGCCCGACCAAGGCATCAGAAGGGCTGTTTAGCTACTTCCTGGTCTAGATATCTGGACGGTAACTATACTCTTACACTCAGACCCTTCTTGGGGGTGGTAGCCCGACCAAGGTATTAGGAGGGCTGTTTATCTATTTCATAGTCTCGAGATCTGGATGGCAACTATGCTCTTACACTCAGGCCCTTCTTGGGGGTGGTAGCCCGACCAAGGCATCAGGAGGGCTGTTTAGCTATTTCATAGTCTCGAGATCTGGATGGCAACTATGCTCTTACACTCAGGCCCTTCTTGGGGGTGGTAGCCCGACCAAGGCATCAGGAGGGCTGTTTAGCTATTTTCTAGTCTCGTGATATGGATGGCAACTATGCTCTTATACTCAGTCCCTTCATGGGGGTGGTAGCCCGACCAAGGCATTAGGAGGGCTTTTTAGCTATTTCCTGGTCTCGAGATCTAGATGCCAACTATGCTCTTACACTCAGAACCTTTTTGGGGGTGGTAGCCCGACGAAGGCATCAGGAGGGCTGTTTATCTATTTCCAGGTCTCGAGATCTTGATGGCAACTATGCTCTTACACTCAGACCCTTTTTGGCGGTGGTAGCCCGACCAAGGCATCAGGAGGGTTGTTTAGCTATTTCCTGGTCTCGAGATCTGGATGGCAACTACGCTCTTACATTCAGACCCTTCTTGGGGGTGGTAGCCCGACCAAAGGCTTCAAGAGGGTTGTTTAGCTATATCCTGGTCTCTAGATCTAGATTGCAACTATGCTCTTACACTCAGACCCTTCATGGGAGTGCTAACCCGACCAAGGCATCAGGAGGGCTGTTTAGCTACTTCCTGGTCTCGAGATCTGGATGGCAACTATGCTCTTACACTCAAACCCTTCTTGGGCGTGGTAGCCTGACCAAGGCATCAGGAGGGCTGTTTAGCTACTTCCTGCTCTCGTGATATGGATGGCAACTATGCACTTATACTCAGACCCTTCATGGGGGTGGTAGCCCGACCAAGGCATCAAGAGGGCTGTTTAGCTATTTCCTGGTCTCGAGATCTGGATGGCAACTATGCTCTTACACTCAGACCCGTCTTGGGGTTGGTAGCCCGACCAAGGCATTAGGAGGGCTGTTTAGCATTTTCCTGGTCTCGAGATCTGGATGGCAACTATGCTCTTACACTAAGACCCTTCTTTGGGGTGGTAGACCGACCAAGGCATTAGGAGGGATGTTTAGCTATTTCCTGGTCTCGAGATCTGGATGGCAACTATGCTCTTACACTCAGACCCTTCAGGGGGGTGGTAGCCAAACCAAGGCATCAGGAGGGCTGTTTAGCTATTTCCTGGTCTCGAGATCTGGATGGCAACTATGCTCTTACACTCAGACCCTTCAGTAGGGTGGTAGCCAGACCAAGGCATCAGAAGGGTTGTTTAGCTATTTCCTGGTCTCGAGATGTGGATGGCAACTATGCTCTTACACTAAGACCCTTCTTTGGGGTGGTAGACCGACCAAGGCATTAGGAGGGCTGTTTAGCTATTTCCTGGTCTCGAGATCTGGATGGCAACTATGCTCTTACACTCAGATCCTTTAGGGGGGTGGTAGCCAAACCAAGGCATCAGGAGGGCTGTTTAGCTATTTCCTGGTCTCGAGATCTGGATGGCAACTATGCTCTTACACTAAGACCCTTCTTTGGGGTGGTAGACCGACCAAGGCATTAGGAGGGATGTTTAGCTATTTCCTGGTCTCGAGATCTGGATGGCAACTATGCTCTTACACTCAGACCCTTCTGGGGGGTGGTAGCCAGACCAAGGCATAAGGAGGGCTGTTTACCTATTTCCTGGTCTTGAGATCTAGATGGCAACTACGCTCTTAAACTCAGACCCTTTTTGAGGGTGTTAGCCCGACCAAGGCATCAGGAGGGCTGTTTAGCTACTTCCTGGTCTCGAGATCTGGATGGCAACTATGCTCTTACACTCAAACCCTTCTTGGGCGTGGTAGCCTGACCAAGGCATCAGGAGGGCTGTTTAGCTACTTCCTGGTCTCGTGATATGGATGGCAACTATGCACTTATACTCAGACCCTTCATGGGGGTGGTAGCCCGACCAAGGCATCAAGAGGGCTGTTTAGCTATTTCCTGGTCTCGAGATCTGGATGGCAACTATGCTCTTACACTCAGACCCGTCTTGGGGTTGGTAGCCCGACCAAGGCATTAGGAGGGCTGTTTAGCGTTTTCCTGGTCTCGAGATCTGGATGGCAACTATGCTCTTACACTCAGACCCTTCAGTAGGGTTGTAGCCAGACCAAGGCATCAGGAGGGTTGTTTAGCTATTTCCTGGTCTCGAGATCTGGATGGCAACTATGCTCTTACACTAAGACCCTTCTTTGGGGTGGTAGACCGACCAAGGCATTAGGAGGGCTGTTTAGCTATTTCCTGGTCTCGAGATCTGGATGGCAACTATGCTCTTACACTCAGACCCTTCAGGGGGGTGGTAGCCAAACCAAGGCATCAGGAGGGCTGTTTAGCTATTTCCTGGTCTCGAGATCTGGATGGCAACTATGCTCTTACACTAAGACCCTTCTTTGGGGTGGTAGACCGACCAAGGCATTAGGAGGGATGTTTAGCTATTTCTTGGTCTCGAGATCTGGATGGCAACTATGCTCTTACACTCAGACCCTTCTGGGGGGTGGTAGCCAGACCAAGTCATAAGGAGGGCTAGTTACCTATTTCCTGGTCTTGAGATCTAGATGGCAACTACGCTCTTAAACTCAGACCCTTCTTAGGGGTGGTAGCCCGACCAAGGCATTAGGAGGGCTGTTTAGTTATTTCCTGGTCTCGAGATCTGGACGTCAACTATGCTCTTACACTCGACCCTTTTTTGAGGTGGTAGCCTGACCAAGGCATTAGGAGGGCTGTTTAGCTATTTTCTGGTCTCGAGAACTAGATGGAAACTGTGCTCTTACACTCTGACCCTTCTTGGGGGTTGTAGCCCGACCAACGCATCAGGAGGGTTGTTTAGCTATTTCCTGGTCTCGAGATCTGGTTGGCAACTACGCTCTTACACTCAGACCCTTCTTGGGGGAGGTAGCCCGACCAAGGCTTCAGAAGGGTTGTTTAGCTATTTCCTGGTCTCGAGATCTTGATGGCAACTATGCTTTTACACTCAGACCCTTCTTGAGGGTGGTCGCCCGACCAAGGCATCAGGAGGGTTGTTTAGCTATTTCCTAGTCTCAAGATCTGGATGGCAACTATGCTCTTACACTTAGACCCTTATTGGGGGTGTTAGCCCGACCAAGGCATCATGAGGATTGTTTAGCTATTTCCTGGTCTCGAGATCTAGATGGCAACTATGCTCTTACACTCAGACCCTTCTTGGGAGTGCTAACCCGACCAAGGAATCAGGAGGGCTGTTTAGCTAATTCCTGGTCTCGAGATCTGGATGGCAACTATGCTCTTACACTCAGACCTTTCTTGGGCGTGGTAGCTTGACCAACGCAATGGGAGGGCTGTTTAGCTACTTCCTGGTGTCGTGATATGGATGGTAACTATGCACTTATACTCAGACCGTTCATGGGGGTGGTAGCCCGACCAAGGCATCAGGAGGGCTGTTTAGCTATTTCCTGGTCTAGATATCCAGACGGCAACAATACTCTTACACTCAGACCTTTCTTTGGGGTGGTAGCCCGACCAAGGAATTATGAGGGCTGTTTAGCTATTTCCTGGTCTCGAGAACTAGATGGCAACTGTGCTCTTACACTCTGACCCTTCTTGGGGGTTGTAGCCCGACCAAGGCATCAAGAGTGTCGTTTAGCTATTTCTTGGTCTAGAGATCTAGATGGCAACTATGCTCTTACACTCAGACACTTCTTGGGGGTGGTAGCCCGACCAAGGCATCAGGATGGTTGTTTAGCTATTTCCTAGTCTCGAGATCTAGATGCCAGCTATGCTCTTACACTCAGACCCTTCTGGGGGGTGGTAGCCTGACCAAGGCATTAGGAGGGTTGTTTACCTATTTCCTGGTCTCGAGATCTTGATGGCAACTATGCTCTTACACTCAGACCCTTCTTGGGGGTGGTAGCCCGACCAAGGCATCAGGAGGGTTGTTTAGCTATTTCCTAGTCTCGAGATCTGGATGGCAACTATGCTCTTACACTTAGACCCTTATTGGGGGTGTTAGCCCGACCAAGGCATCATGAGGGTTGTTTAGCTATTTCCTGGTCTCGAGATCTAGATGGCAACTATGCTCTTACACTCAGACCCTTTTTGGGAGTGCTAACCCGACCAAGGCATCAGGAGGGCTGTTTAGCTAATTCCTGGTCTCGAGATCTGGATGGCAACTATGCTCTTACACTCAGACCCTCTTTGGGCGTGGTAGCTTGACCAAGGCAACAGGAGGGCTGTTTAGCTACTTCCTGGTCTCGTGATATGGATGGTAACTCTGCAGTTATACTCAGACCCTTCATGGGGGTGGTAGCCCGACCAAGGCATCAGGAGGGCTGTTTAGCTATTTCCTGGTCTAGATATCCAGACGGCAACAATACTCTTACACTCAGACCCTTCTTTGGGGTGGTAGCCCGACCAAGGAATTATGAGGGCTGTTTAGCTATTTCCTGGTCTCGAGAACTGGATGGCAACTGTGCTCTTACACTCTGACCCTTCTTGGGGGTTGTAGCCCGACCAAGGCATCAAGAGTGTTGTTTAGCTATTTCTTGGTCTAGAGATCTAGATGGCAACTATGCTCTTACACTCAGACACTTCTTGGGGGTGGTAGCCCGACCAAGGCATCAGGAGGGTTGTTTAGCTATTTCCTGGTCTCGAGGTCTGGATGGTAACTATGCTCTTACACTCAGACCCTTCTGGGTGGTGGTAGCCTGACCAAGGCATTAGGAGGGTTGTTTAGCTATTTCCTGGTCTCGAGATCTTGATGGCAACTATGCTCTTACACTCAGACCCTTCTTGGGGGTGGTAGCCCGACCAAGGCATCAGGAGGGTTGTTTAGCTATTTCCTGGTCTCGAGATCTGGATGGCAACTACGCTCTTACACTCAGACCCATCTTGGGGGTGGTAGCCCGACCAAGGCATCAGGAGGGTTGTTTAGCTATTTCCTGGTCTCGAGATCTTGATGGCAACTATGCTCTTACACTCAGACCCTTCTTGAGGGTGGTAGCCTGACCAAGGCATCAGGAGGGTTGTTTAGCTATTTCTTAGTCTCGAGATCTGGATGGTAACTATTCTCTTACACTTAGACCCTTGTTGGGAGTGTTAGCTCGACCAAGGCATCAGAAGGGTTGTTTAGCTATTTCCTGGTCTCGAGATCTAGATGGCAACTATGGTCTTACACTCAGACCCTTCTTGGGAGTGCTAACCCGACCAAGGCATCAGGAGGGCTGTTTAGCTACTTCCTGGTCTCGAGATCTGGACGACAACTATGCTCTTACACTCAGACCCTTCTTGGGCGTGGTAGCTTGACCAAGGCAACAGGAGGGCTGTTTAGCTACTTCCTGGTCTAGATATCTAGACGGCAACAATACTCTTACACTCAGACCCTTCTTGGGGGTGGTAGCCCGACCAAGGAATTATGAGGGCTGTTTAGCTATTTCCTGGTCTCGAGAACTGGATGGCAACTGTGCTCCTACACTCTGACCCTTCTTGGGGATGGTAGCCCGACCAAGGCATCAAGAGTGCTGTTTAGCTATTTCTTGGTCTAGAGATCTAGATGGCAACTATGCTCTTACACTCAGACCCTTCTTGGGGGTGGTAGCCCGACCAAGGCATCAGGAGGGTTGTTTAGCTATTTCCTGGTCTCGAGATCTGGATGGCAACTACGCTCTTACACTCAGACCCTTCTTGGGGGTGGTAGCCCGACCAAGGAATCAGGAGGGTTGTTTAGCTATTTCCTGGTCTCGAGATCTTGATGGCAACTATGCTCTTACATTCAGACCCTTCTTGAGGGTGGTAGCCCGACCAAGGCATCATGAGGGTTGTTTAGCTATTTCCTGGTCTCGAATCTAGATGGCAACTATGCTCTTACACTCAGACCCTTCTTGGGAGTGGTAGCCCGACCAAGGCATCAGGAGGGCTATCTAGCTACTTCCTGGTCTCGCGATTTGGATGGCAACTATGCACTTATACTCAGACCCTTCTTAGGGGTGGTAGCCCGACCAGGGCATCAGAAGGGCTGTTTAGATACTTGCTGGTCTAGATATCTGGACGGCAACTATACTCTTACACTCAGACCCTTCTTGGGGGTGGTAGCCCGACCAAGGCATTAGAAGGGCTGTTTATCTATTTCATAGTCTCGAGATCAGGATGGCAACTATGCTCTTACACTCAGGCCCTTCTTGGGGGTGGTAGCCCGACCAAGGCATTAGAAGGGCTGTTCAGCTATTTTCTAGTCTCGTGATCTGGATGGCAACTATGCTCTTATACCCAGTCCCTTCTTGGAGGTGGTAGCCCGACCAAGGCATCAGGAGGGTTGTTTAGCTATTTCCTGGTCTCGAGATCTTGATGGCAACTATGCTCTTGCACTCAGACCCTTCTTGGGAGTGCTAACCCGACCAAGGCATCAGGAGGGCTGTTTAGCTACTTCCTGGTTTCGAGATATGGACGGCAACTACACTGTTACACTCAGATTCTTCTTGGGGGTGGTAGCCCGACCAAGGCATCAGCAGGGTTGTTTAGCTATTTCCTGGTCTCGAGATCTTGATGGCAACTATGCTCTTACACTCAGACCCTTCTTGAGGGTGGTAGCCCGACCAAGGCATCAGGAGGGTTGTTTAGCTATTTCTTAGTCTCAAGATCTGGATGGCAACTATGCTCTTACACTTAAACCCTTATTGGCGGTGTTAGCTTGACCAAGGCAACAGGAGGGCTGTTTAGCTACTTCCTGGTCTCGTGATATGGATGGTGACTATGCACTTATACTCAGACCCTTCATGGGGGTGGTAGCCCGACCAAGGCATCAGGAGGGCTTTTTAGCTATTTCCTGGTCTAGATATCCAGACGACAACAATACTCTTACACTCAGACCCTTCTTGGGGGTGGTAGCCCGACCAAGGCATCACGATGGTTGTTTAGCTATTTCCTGGTCTCGAGATCTAGATGCCAGCTATGCTCTTACACTCAGACCCTTCTGGGGGGTGGTAGCCTGACCAAGGCATTAGGTGGGTTGTTTAACTATTTCCTGGTCTCGAGATCTTGATGGCAACTATGCTCTTACACTCAAACCCTTCTTGGGGGTGGTAGCCCGACCAAGGCATCAGGAGGGTTGTTTAGCTATTTCCTGGTCTCGAGATCTGGATGGCAACTACGCTCTTACACTCAGACCCTTCTTGGGGGTGGTAGCCCGACCAAGGCATCAGGAGGGTTGTTTAGCTATTTCCTGGTCTCGAGATCTTGATGGCCACTATGCTCTTACACTCAGACCCTTCTTGAGGGTGGTAGCCCGACCAAGGCATCATGAGGGTTGTTTAGCTATTTCCTGGTCTCGAATCTAGATGGCAACTATGCTCTTACACTCAGACCCTTCTTGGGAGTGGTAGCCCGACCAAGGCATCAAGAGGGCTATCTAGCTACTTCCTGGTCTCGCGATTTGGATGGCAACTATGCACTTATACTCAGACCCTTCTTAAGGGTGGTAGCCCGACCAAGGCATCAGAAGGGCTGTTTAGATACTTGCTGGTCTAGATATCTGGACGGCAACTATACTCTTACACTCAGTCCCTTCTTAGGGGTGGTAAACCGACCAAGGCATCAGGAGGGTTGTTTAGCTATTTCCTGGTCTCGAGATCTTGATGGTAACTATGCTCTTACACTCAGACCCTTCTTGAAGGTGTTAGCCCGACCAAGGCATCAGGAGGGTTGTTTAGCTATTTCTTAGTCTCAAGATCTGGATGGCAACTATGCTCTTACACTTTGACCCTTATTGGGGGTGTTAGCCCGACCAAGTCATCAGGAGGGTTGTTTAGCTATTTCCTGGTCTCGAGATCTAGATGGCAACTATGCTCTTACACTCAGACCCTTCTTGGGAGTGCTAACCCGACCAAGGCATCAGGAGGGCTGTTTAGCTACTTCCTGGTCTCGAGATCTGGATGGCAACTATGCTCTTACACTCAGACCCTTCTTGGGCGTGGTAGCTTGACCAAGGCAACAGGAGGGCTGTTTAGCTACTTCCTGGTCTCGTGATATGGATGGTGACTATGCACTTATACTCAGACCCTTCATGGGGGTGGTAGCCCGACCAAGGCATCAGGAGGGCTTTTTAGCTATTTCCTGGTCTAGATATCCAGACGACAACAATACTCTTACACTCAGACCCTTCTTGGGGGTGGTAGCCCGACCAAGGAATTATGAGTGTTGTTTAGCTATTTCCTGGTCTCGAGAACTGGATGGCAACTGTGCTCTTACACTCTGACCCTTCTTGGGGGTGGTAGCCCGACCAAGGCATCAAGATGGTTGTTTAGCTATTTCCTGGTCTCGAGATCTAGATGCCAGCTATGCTCTTACACTCAGACCCTTCTGGGGGGTGGTAGCCTGACCAAGGCATTAGGTGGGTTGTTTATCTATTTCCTGGTCTCGAGATCTTGATGGCAACTATGCTCTTACACTCAGACCCTTCTTGGGGGTGGTAGCCCGACCAAGGCATCAGGAGGGTTGTTTAGCTATTTCCTGGTCTCGATATCTGGATGGCAACTACGCTCTTACACTCAGACCCTTCTTGGGGGTGGTAGCCCGACCAAGGCATCAGGAGGGTTGTTTAGCTATTTCCTGGTCTCGAGATCTTGATGGCAACTATGCTCTTACACTCAGACCCTTCTTGAGGGTGGTAGCCCGACCAAGGCATCATGAGGGTTGTTTAGCTATTTCCTGGTCTCGAATCTAGATGGCAACTATGCTCTTACACTCAGACCCTTCTTGGGAGTGGTATCCCGACCAAGGCATCAAGAGGGCTATCTAGCTACTTCCTGGTCTCGCGATTTGGATGGCAACTATGCACTTATACTCAGACCCTTCTTAAGGGTGGTAGCCCGACCAAGGCATCAGAAGAGCTGTTTAGATACTTGCTGGTCTAGATATCTGGACGGCAACTATACTCTTACACTCAGACCCTTCTTGGGGGTGGTAGCCCGACCAAGGCATTAGGAGGGCTGTTTATCTATTTCATAGTCTCGAGATCTGGATGGCAACTATGCTCTTACACTCAGGCCCTTCTTGGGGGTGGTAGCCTAACCAAGGCATTAGGAGGGCTGTTCAGCTATTTTCTAGTCTCGTGATCTGGATGGCAACTATGCTCTTATACTTAGTCCCTTCTTGGGTGTGGTAGCCCGACCAAGGCATCAGGAGGGCTTTTTAGCTATTTCCTGGTCTCGAGATCTGGACGGCAACTATACTCTTACACTCAGACCCTTCTTGGGGGTGGTAGCCCGACCAAGGCATTATGAGGGCTGTTTAGCTACTTCCTGGTCTCGAGATCTGGATGGCAACTATGCTCTTACACTCAGACCCTTCTAGGGGGTGGTAGCCAGACCAAGGCATGAGGAGAGTTGTTTAGCTATTTCCTGGTCTCGAGGTCTAGATGGCAACTATGCTCTTACACTCAGAACCTTCTTGGGGCTGGTAGCTCGACTAAGGCATCAGGAGGGCTGTTTATCTATTTCCTGGTCTCGAGATCTAGACGGCAACTATGCTCTTACTCTCAGACCCTTCTTGAGGGTGGTAGCCCGACCAAGGCATCAGGAGGGTTGTTTAGCTATTTCCTGGTCTCGAGGTCTAGATGGCAACTATGCTCTTACACTCAGAACCTTCTTGGGGCTGGTAGCTCGACTAAGGCATCAGGAGGGCTGTTTCTCTATTTCCTGGTCTCGAGATCTGGACGGCAACTATGCTCTTACACTCGACCCTTTTTTGAGGTGGTAACTATGCTCTTACACTCAGACCATTCTTAAGGGTGATAGCCCGACCAAGCCATCAGAAGGGATGTTTAGCTACTTCCTGGTCTCGAGATCTGGATGGCAACTATACTCTTACACTCAGAACCTTCTTGGGGGTGGTAGCTCGACTAAGGCATCAGAAGGGTTGTTTAGCTATTTCTTGGTCTAGAGATCTAGATGGCAACTATGCTCTTACACTGAGACCCTTCTTGGGGGTGGTAGCCCGACCAAGGCATCAAGAGGGTTGTTTAGCTATTTCTTGGTCTAGAGATCTAGATGGCAACTATTCTCTTACACTCAGACCCTTCTTGGGGGTGGTAGCCCGACCAAGGCATTAGGATGGTTGTTTAGATATTTCCTGGTCTCGAGATCTAGATGCTAGCTATGCTCTTACACTCAGACCCTTCTGGGGGGTGGTAGCCTGACCAAGGCATTAGGTGGGTTGTTTATCTATTTCCTGGTCTTGAGATCTTGATGGCAACTATGCTCTTACACTCAGACCCTTCTTGGGGGTGGTAGCCCAACCAAGGCATTAGAAGGGCTGTTTATCTATTTCATAGTCTCGAGATCAGGATGGCAACTATGCTCTTACACTCAGGCCCTTCTTGGGGGTGGTAGCTCGACCAAGGCATTAGGAGGGCTGTTCAGCTATTTTCTAGTCTCGTGATCTGGATGGCAACTATGCTCTTATACCCAGTCCCTTCTTGGGGGTGGTAGCCCGACCAAGGCATCAGGAGGGTTGTTTAGCTATTTCCTGGTCTCGAGATCTTGATGGCAACTATGCTCTTGCACTCAGACCCTTCTTGGGAGTGCTAACCCGACCAAGGCATCAGGAGGGCTGTTTAGCTACTTCCTGGTTTCGAGATCTGGACGGCAACTACACTGTTACACTCAGATTCTTCTTGGGGGTGGTAGCCCGACCAAGGCATCAGCAGGGTTGTTTAGCTATTTCCTGGTCTCGAGATCTTGATGGCAACTATGCTCTTACACTCAGACCCTTCTTGAGGGTGGTAGCCCGACCAAGGCATCAGGAGGGTTGTTTAGCTATTTCTTAGTCTCAAGATCTGGATGGCAACTATGCTCTTACACTTAAACCCTTATTGGCGGTGTTAGCTTGACCAAGGCAACAGGAGGGCTGTTTAGCTACTTCCTGGTCTCGTGATATGGATGGTGACTATGCACTTATACTCAGACCCTTCATGGGGGTGGTAGCCCGACCAAGGCATCAGGAGGGCTTTTTAGCTATTTCCTGGTCTAGATATCCAGACGACAACAATACTCTTACACTCAGACCCTTCTTGGGGGTGGTAGCTCGACCAAGGCATCACGATGGTTGTTTAGCTATTTCCTGGTCTCGAGATCTAGATGCCAGCTATGCTCTTACACTCAGACCCTTCTGGGGGGTGGTAGCCTGACCAAGGCATTAGGTGGGTTGTTTATCTATTTCCTGGTCTCGAGATCTTGATGGCAACTATGCTCTTACACTCAAACCCTTCTTGGGGGTGGTAGCCCGACCAAGGCATCAGGAGGGTTGTTTAGCTATTTCCTGGTCTCGAGATCTGGATGGCAACTACGCTCTTACACTCAGACCCTTCTTGGGGGTGGTAGCCTGACCAAGGTATTAGGTGGGTTGTTTATCTATTTCCTGGTCTCGAGATCTTGATGGCAACTATGCTCTTACACTCAAACCCTTCTTGGGGGTGGTAGCCCGACCAAGGCATCAGGAGGGTTGTTTAGCTATTTCCTGGTCTCGAGATCTGGATGGCAACTACGCTCTTACACTCAGACCCTTCTTGGGGGTGGTAGCCCGACCAAGGCATCAGGAGGGTTGTTTAGCTATTTCCTGGTCTCGAGATCTTGATGGCAACTATGCTCTTACACTCAGACCCTTCTTGAGGGTGGTAGCCCGACCAAGGCATCATGAGGGTTGTTTAGCTATTTCCTGGTCTCGAATCTAGATGGCAACTATGCTCTTACACTCAGACCCTTCTTGGGAGTGGTAGCCCGACCAAGGCATCAAGAGGGCTATCTAGCTACTTCCTGGTCTCGCGATTTGGATGGCAACAATGCACTTATACTCAGACCCTTCTTAAGGGTGGTAGCCCGACCAAGGCATCAGAAGGGCTGTTTAGATACTTGCTGGTCTAGATATCTGGACGGCAACTATACTCTTACACTCAGACCCTTCTTGGGGGTGGTAGCCCGACCAAGGCATTAGGAGGGCTGTTTATCTATTTCATAGTCTCGAGATCAGGATGGCAACTATGCTCTTACACTCAGGCCCTTCTTGGGGGTGGTAGCCCGACCAAGGCATTAGGAGGGTTGTTCAGCTATTTTCTAGTCTCGTGATCTGGATGGCAACTATGCTCTTATACTCAGTCCCTTCTTAGGGGTGGTAAACCGACCAAGGCATCAGGAGGGTTGTTTAGCTATTTCCTGGTCTCGAGATCTTGATGGCAACTATGCTCTTACACTCAGACCCTTCTTGAAGGTGTTAGCCCGACCAAGGCATCAGGAGGGTTGTTTAGCTATTTCTTAGTCTCAAGATCTGGATGGCAACTATGCTCTTACACTTAGACCCTTATTGGGGGTGTTAGCCCGACCAAGTCATCAGGAGGGTTGTTTAGCTATTTCTTGGTCTCGAGATCTAGATGGCAACTATGCTCTTACACTCAGACCCTTCTTGGGAGTGCTAACCCGACCAAGGCATCAGGAGGGCTGTTTAGCTACTTCCCGGTCTCGAGATCTAGATGGCAACTATGCTCTTACACTCAGACCCTTCTTGGGCGTGGTAGCTTGACCAAGGCAACAGGAGGGCTGTTTAGCTACTTCCTGGTCTCGTGATATGGATGGTGACTATGCACTTATACTCAGACCCTTCATGGGGGTGGTAGCCCGACCAAGGCATCAGGAGGGCTTTTTAACTATTTCCTGGTCTAGATATCCAGACGACAACAATACTCTTACACTCAGACCCTTCTTGGGGGTGGTAGCCCGACCAAGGAATTATGAGTGCTGTTTAGCTATTTCCTGGTCTCGAGAACTGGATGGCAACTGTGCTCTTACACTCTGACCTTTCTTGGGGGTGGTAGCCCGACCAAGGCATCAAGATGGTTGTTTAGCTATTTCCTGGTCTCGAGATCTAGATGCCAGCTATGCTCTTACACTCAGACCCTTCTGGGGGGTGGTAGCCTGACCAAGGCATTAGGTGGGTTGTTTATCTATTTCCTGGTCTCGAGATCTTGATGGCAACTATGCTCTTACACTCAGACCCTTCTTGGGGGTGGTAGCCCGACCAAGGCATCAGGAGGGTTGTTTAGCTATTTCCTGGTCTCGAGATCTGGATGGCAACTACGCTCTTACACTCAGACCCTTCTTGGGGGTGGTAGCCCGACCAAGGAATCAGGAGGGTTGTTTAGCTATTTCCTGGTCTCGAGATCTTGATGGCAACTATGCTCTTACATTCAGACCCTTCTTGAGGGTGGTAGCCCGACCAAGGCATCATGAGGGTTGTTTAGCTATTTCCTGGTCTCGAATCTAGATGGCAACTATGCTCTTACACTCAGACCCTTCTTGGGAGTGGTAGCCCGACCAAGGCATCAGGAGGGCTATCTAGCTACTTCCTGGTGTCGCGATTTGGATGGCAACTATGCACTTATACTCAGACCCTTCTTAGGGGTGGTAGCCCGACCAGGGCATCAGAAGGGCTGTTTAGATACTTGCTGGTCTAGATATCTGGACGGCAACTATACTCTTACACTCAGACCCTTCTTGGGGGTGGTAGCCCGACCAAGGCATTAGAAGGGCTGTTTATCTATTTCATAGTCTCGAGATCAGGATGGCAACTATGCTCTTACACTCAGGCCCTTCTTGGGGGTGGTAGCCCGACCAAGGCATTAGAAGGGCTGTTCAGCTATTTTCTAGTCTCGTGATCTGGATGGCAACTATGCTCTTATACCCAGTCCCTTCTTGGAGGTGGTAGCCCGACCAAGGCATCAGGAGGGTTGTTTAGCTATTTCCTGGTCTCGAGATCTTGATGGCAACTATGCTCTTGCACTCAGACCCTTCTTGGGAGTGCTAACCCGACCAAGGCATCAGGAGGGCTGTTTAGCTACTTCCTGGTTTCGAGATCTGGACGGCAACTACACTGTTACACTCAGATTCTTCTTGGGGGTGGTAGCCCGACCAAGGCATCAGCAGGGTTGTTTAGCTATTTCCTGGTCTCGAGATCTTGATGGCAACTATGCTCTTACACTCAGACCCTTCTTGAGGGTGGTAGCCCGACCAAGGCATCAGGAGGGTTGTTTAGCTATTTCTTAGTCTCAAGATCTGGATGGCAACTATGCTCTTACACTTAAACCCTTATTGGCGGTGTTAGCTTGACCAAGGCAACAGGAGGGCTGTTTAGCTACTTCCTGGTCTCGTGATATGGATGGTGACTATGCACTTATACTCAGACCCTTCATGGGGGTGGTAGCCCGACCAAGGCATCAGGAGGGCTTTTTAGCTATTTCCTGGTCTAGATATCCAGACGACAACAATACTCTTACACTCAGACCCTTCTTGGGGGTGGTAGCCCGACCAAGGCATCACGATGGTTGTTTAGCTATTTCCTGGTCTCGAGATCTAGATGCCAGCTATGCTCTTACACTCAGACCCTTCTGGGGGGTGGTAGCCTGACCAAGGCATTAGGTGGGTTGTTTAACTATTTCCTGGTCTCGAGATCTTGATGGCAACTATGCTCTTACACTCAAACCCTTCTTGGGGGTGGTAGCCCGACCAAGGCATCAGGAGGGTTGTTTAGCTATTTCCTGGTCTCGAGATCTGGATGGCAACTACGCTCTTACACTCAGACCCTTCTTGGGGGTGGTAGCCCGACCAAGGCATCAGGAGGGTTGTTTAGCTATTTCCTGGTCTCGAGATCTTGATGGCAACTATGCTCTTACACTCAGACCCTTCTTGAGGGTGGTAGCCCGACCAAGGCATCATGAGGGTTGTTTAGCTATTTCCTGGTCTCGAATCTAGATGGCAACTATGCTCTTACACTCAGACCCTTCTTGGGAGTGGTAGCCCGACCAAGGCATCAAGAGGGCTATCTAGCTACTTCCTGGTCTCGCGATTTGGATGGCAACTATGCACTTATACTCAGACCCTTCTTAAGGGTGGTAGCCCGACCAAGGCATCAGAAGGGCTGTTTAGATACTTGCTGGTCTAGATATCTGGACGGCAACTATACTCTTACACTCAGACCCTTCTTGGGGGTGGTAGCCCGACCAAGGCATTAGGAGGGCTGTTTATCTATTTCATAGTCTCGAGATTAGGATGGCAACTATGCTCTTACACTCAGGCCCTTCTTGGGGGTGGTAGCCCGACCAAGGCATTAGGAGGGTTGTTCAGCTATTTTCTAGTCTCGTGATCTGGATGGCAACTATGCTCTTATACTCAGTCCCTTCTTAGGGGTGGTAAACCGACCAAGGCATCAGGAGGGTTGTTTAGCTATTTCCTGGTCTCGAGATCTTGATGGTAACTATGCTCTTACACTCAGACCCTTCTTGAAGGTGTTAGCCCGACCAAGGCATCAGGAGGGTTGTTTAGCTATTTCTTAGTCTCAAGATCTGGATGGCAACTATGCTCTTACACTTTGACCCTTATTGGGGGTGTTAGCCCGACCAAGTCATCAGGAGGGTTGTTTAGCTATTTCCTGGTCTCGAGATCTAGATGGCAACTATGCTCTTACACTCAGACCCTTCTTGGGAGTGCTAACCCGACCAAGGCATCAGGAGGGCTGTTTAGCTACTTCCTGGTCTCGAGATCTGGATGGCAACTATGCTCTTACACTCAGACCCTTCTTGGGCGTGGTAGCTTGACCAAGGCAACAGGAGGGCTGTTTAGCTACTTCCTGGTCTCGTGATATGGATGGTGACTATGCACTTATACTCAGACCCTTCATGGGGGTGGTAGCCCGACCAAGGCATCAGGAGGGCTTTTTAGCTATTTCCTGGTCTAGATATCCAGACGACAACAATACTCTTACACTCAGACCCTTCTTGGGGGTGGTAGCCCGACCAAGGAATTATGAGTGTTGTTTAGCTATTTCCTGGTCTCGAGAACTGGATGGCAACTGTGCTCTTACACTCTGACCCTTCTTGGGGGTGGTAGCCCGACCAAGGCATCAAGATGGTTGTTTAGCTATTTCCTGGTCTCGAGATCTAGATGCCAGCTATGCTCTTACACTCAGACCCTTCTGGGGGGTGGTAACCTGACCAAGGCATTAGGTGGGTTGTTTATCTATTTCCTGGTCTCGAGATCTTGATGGCAACTATGCTCTTACACTCAGACCCTTCTTGGGGGTGGTAGCCCGACCAAGGCATCAGGAGGGTTGTTTAGCTATTTCCTGGTCTCGATATCTGGATGGCAACTACGCTCTTACACTCAGACCCTTCTTGGGGGTGGTAGCCCGACCAAGGCATCAGGAGGGTTGTTTAGCTATTTCCTGGTCTCGAGATCTTGATGGCAACTATGCTCTTACACTCAGACCCTTCTTGAGGGTGGTAGCCCGACCAAGGCATCATGAGGGTTGTTTAGCTATTTCCTGGTCTCGAATCTAGATGGCAACTATGCTCTTACACTCAGACCCTTCTTGGGAGTGGTATCCCGACCAAGGCATCAAGAGGGCTATCTAGCTACTTCCTGGTCTCGCGATTTGGATGGCAACTATGCACTTATACTCAGACCCTTCTTAAGGGTGGTAGCCCGACCAAGGCATCAGAAGAGCTGTTTAGATACTTGCTGGTCTAGATATCTGGACGGCAACTATACTCTTACACTCAGACCCTTCTTGGGGGTGGTAGCCCGACCAAGGCATTAGGAGGGCTGTTTATCTATTTCATAGTCTCGAGATCTGGATGGCAACTATGCTCTTACACTCAGGCCCTTCTTGGGGGTGGTAGCCTAACCAAGGCATTAGGAGGGCTGTTCAGCTATTTTCTAGTCTCGTGATCTGGATGGCAACTATGCTCTTATACTTAGTCCCTTCTTGGGTGTGGTAGCCCGACCAAGGCATCAGGAGGGCTTTTTAGCTATTTCCTGGTCTCGAGATCTGGACGGCAACTATACTCTTACACTCAGACCCTTCTTGGGGGTGGTAGCCCGACCAAGGCATTATGAGGGCTGTTTAGCTACTTCCTGGTCTCGAGATCTGGATGGCAACTATGCTCTTACACTCAGACCCTTCTAGGGGGTGGTAGCCAGACCAAGGCATGAGGAGAGTTGTTTAGCTATTTCCTGGTCTCGAGGTCTAGATGGCAACTATGCTCTTACACTCAGAACCTTCTTGGGGCTGGTAGCTCGACTAAGGCATCAGGAGGGCTGTTTATCTATTTCCTGGTCTCGAGATCTAGACGGCAACTATGCTTTTACTCTCAGACCCTTCTTGAGGGTGGTAGCCCGACCAAGGCATCAGGAGGGTTGTTTAGCTATTTCCTGGTCTCGAGGTCTAGATGGCAACTATGCTCTTACACTCAGAACCTTCTTGGGGCTGGTAGCTCGACTAAGGCATCAGGAGGGCTGTTTCTCTATTTCCTGGTCTCGAGATCTGGACGGCAACTATGCTCTTACACTCGACCCTTTTTTGAGGTGGTAACTATGCTCTTACACTCAGACCATTCTTAAGGGTGATAGCCCGACCAAGCCATCAGAAGGGATGTTTAGCTACTTCCTGGTCTCGAGATCTGGATGGCAACTATACTCTTACACTCAGAACCTTCTTGGGGGTGGTAGCTCGACTAAGGCATCAGAAGGGTTGTTTAGCTATTTCTTGGTCTAGAGATCTAGATGGCAACTATGCTCTTACACTGAGACCCTTCTTGGGGGTGGTAGCCCGACCAAGGCATCAAGAGGGTTGTTTAGCTATTTCTTGGTCTAGAGATCTAGATGGCAACTATTCTCTTACACTCAGACCCTTCTTGGGGGTGGTAGCCCGACCAAGGCATTAGGATGGTTGTTTAGATATTTCCTGGTCTCGAGATCTAGATGCTAGCTATGCTCTTACACTCAGACCCTTCTGGGGGGTGGTAGCCTGACCAAGGCATTAGGTGGGTTGTTTATCTATTTCCTGGTCTTGAGATCTTGATGGCAACTATGCTCTTACACTCAGACCCTTCTTGGGGGTGGTAGCCCAACCAAGGCATCAGGAGGGTTGTTTAGCTATTTCCTGGTCTCGAAGTCTGGATGGTAACTATGCTCTTACACTCAGGACCCTTCTTGGGGATGGTAGCCCGACCAAGGCATCAGGAGGGTTGTTTAGCTATTTCCTGTTCTCGAAGTCTCGATGGTAACTATGCTCTTACACTCAGACCCTTCTTGGGGGTGGTAGCCCGACCAAGGCATCAGGAGGGCTGTTTAGCTATTTCCTGGTCTCGAGATCTGGATGGCAACTATGCTCTTACACTAAGACCCTTCTTTGGGGTGGTAGACCGACCAAGGCAATAGGAGGGTTGTTTAGCTATTTCCTGGTTTCGAGATCTGGATGGCAACTATGCTCTTACACTCAGACCTTTCTGGGGGGGTGGTAGCCAGCCCAAGGTATCAGGAGAGTTGTTTACCTATTTCCTGGTCTTGAGATCTAGATGGCAACTACGCTCTTAAACTCAGACCCTTCTTAGGGGTGGTAGCTTGACCAAGTCATTAGGAGGGCTGTTTAGCTACTTCCTGGTCTCGAGATCTGGATGGAAACTATGGTCTTACAGTCAGACCCTTCTTGGGGGTGGTAGCCCGACCAAGGCATCAGGTGGGCTGTTTAGCTATTTCCCGGTCTCGAGATATTGCTGGCAACTATACTCTTAAACTCAGACCCTTCTTCGGGGTGGTAGCCGGACCAAGGCATCAGCAGGGCTATTTAGCTATTTCCTGGTCTCAAGATCTGGATGGCAACTATGCTCTTACACTCAGAACCTTCTTGGGGCTGGTAGCTCGACTAAGGCATCAAGAGGGTTGTTTATCTATTTCCTGGTCTCGAGATCTGGACGGCACCTATGCTCTTACTCTCAGACCCTTCTTGAGGGTGGTAGCCCGACCAAGGCATCAGGAGGGTTGTTTAGCTATTTCCTGGTCTCGAAGTCTGGATGGTAACTATGCTCTTACACTCAGGACCCTTCTTGGGGATGGTAGCCCGACCAAGGCATCAGGAGGGTTGTTTAGCTATTTCCTGGTCTCGAAGTCTGGATGGTAACTATGCTCTTACACTCAGACCCTTCTTGGGGGTGGTAGCCCGACCAAGGCATCAGGAGGGCTGTTTAGCTATTTCCTGGTCTCGAGATCTGGATGGCAACTATGCTCTTACACTAAGACCCTTCTTTGGGGTGGTAGACCGACCAAGGCATTAGGAGGGCTGTTTAGCTATTTCCTGGTTTCGAGATCTGGATGGCAACTATGCTCTTACACTCAGACCTTTCTGGGGGGGTGGTAGCCAGACCAAGGCATCAGGAGGGTTGTTTACCTATTTCCTGGTCTTGAGATCTAGATGGCAACTACGCTCTTAAACTCAGACCCTTCTTAGGGGTGGTAGCTTGACCAAGGCATTAGGAGGGCTGTTTAGCTACTTCCTGGTCTCGAGATCTGGATGGCAACAATGCTCTTACACTCAGGACCCTTCTGGGGGGTGGTAGCCTGACCAAGGCATTAGGAGGGTTGTTTATCTATTTCCTAGTCTCGAGATCTGGATGGCAACTATGCTCTTACACTTAGACCCTTATTGGGGGTGTTAGCCCGACCAAGGCATCAGGAGGGTTGTTTAGCTATTTCCTGGTCTCGAGGTCTAGATGGCAACTATGCTCTTACACTCAGAACCTTCTTGGGGCTGGTAGCTCGACTAAGGCATCATGAGGGTTGTTTATCTATTTCCTGGTCTCGAGATCTGGACGGCACCTATGCTCTTACTCTCAGACCTTTCTTGAGGGTGGTAGCCCGACCAAGGCATCAGGAGGGTTGTTTAGCTATTTCCTGGTCTCGAAGTCTGGATGGTAACTATGCTCTTACACTCAGGACCCTTCTTGGGGATGGTAGCCCGACCAAGGCATCAGGAGGGTTGTTTAGCTATTTCCTGGTCTCGAAGTCTGGATGGTAACTATGCTCTTACACTCAGACCCTTCTTGGGGGTGGTAGCCCGACCAAGGCATCAGGAGGGCTGTTTAGCTATTTCCTGGTCTCGAGATCTGGATGGCAACTATGCTCTTACACTAAGACCCTTCTTTGGGGTGGTAGACCGACCAAGGCATTAGGAGGGCTGTTTAGCTATTTCCAGGTTTCGAGATCTGGATGGCAACATTGCTCTTACACTCAGACCTTTCTGGGGGGGTGGTAGCCAGACCAAGGCATCAGGAGGGTTGTTTACCTATTTCCTGGTCTTGAGATCTAGATGGCAACTACGCTCTTAAACTCAGACCCTTCTTAGGGGTGGTAGCTTGACCAAGGCATTAGGAGGGCTGTTTAGCTACTTCCTGGTCTCGAGATCTGGATGGCAACAATGCTCTTACACTCAGGACCCTTCTGGGGGGTGGTAGCCTGACCAAGGCATTAGGAGGGTTGTTTATCTATTTCCTAGTCTCGAGATCTGGATGGCAACTATGCTCTTACACTTAGACCCTTATTGGGGGTGTTAGCCCGACCAAGGCATCAGGAGGGTTGTTTAGCTATTTCCTGGTCTCGAGGTCTAGATGGCAACTATGCTCTTACACTTAGAACCTTCTTGGGGCTGGTAGCTCGACTAAGGCATCATGAGGGTTGTTTATCTATTTCCTGGTCTCGAGATCTGGACGGCACCTATGCTCTTACTCTCAGACCTTTCTTGAGGGTGGTAGCCCGACCAAGGCATCAGGAGGGTTGTTTAGCTATTTTCTGGTCTCGAAGTCTGGATGGTAACTATGCTTTTACACTCAGGACCCTTCTTGGGGATGGTAGCCCGACCAAGGCATCAGGAGGGTTGTTTAGCTATTTCATGGTCTCGAAGTCTGGATGGTAACTATGCTCTTACACTCAGACCCTTCTTGGGGGTGGTAGCCCGACCAAGGCATCAGGAGGGCTGTTTAGCTATTTCCTGGTCTCGAGATCTGGATGGCAACTATGCTCTTACACTAAGACCCTTCTTTGGGGTGGTAGACCGACCAAGGCATTAGGAGGGCTGTTTAGCTATTTCCTGGTTTCGAGATCTGGATGGCAACTATGCTCTTACACTCAGACCTTTCTGGGGGGGTGGTAGCCAGACCAAGGCATCAGGAGGGTTGTTTACCTATTTCCTGGTCTTGAGATCTAGATGGCAACTACGCTCTTAAACTCAGACCCTTCTTAGGGGTGGTAGCTTGACCAAGGCATTAGGAGGGCTGTTTAGCTACTTCCTGGTCTCGAGATCTGGATGGCAACTATGCTCTTACACTCAGACCCTTCTGGGGGGTGGTAGCCTGACCAAGGCATTAGGAGGGTTGTTTATCTATTTCCTAGTCTCGAGATCTGGATGGCAACTATGCTCTTACACTTAGACCCTTATTGGGGGTGTTAGCCCGACCAAGGCATCAGGAGGGTTGTTTAGCTATTTCCTGGTCTCGAGGTCTAGATGGCAACTATGCTCTTACACTCAGAACCTTCTTGGGGCTGGTAGCTCGACTAAGGCATCAGGAGGGCTGTTTATCTATTTCCTGGTCTCGAGATCTGGACGGCAACTATGCTCTTACTCTCAGACCCTTCTTGAGGGTGGTAGCCCGACCAAGGCATCAGGAGGGTTGTTTAGCTATTTCCTGGTCTCGAGGTCTGGATGGCAACTATGCTCTTACACTAAGACCCTTCTTTGGGGTGGTAGACCGACCAAGGCATTAGGAGGGCTGTTTAGCTATTTCCTGGTTTCGAGATCTGGATGGCAACTATGCTCTTACACTCAGACCTTTCTGGGGGGGTGGTAGCCAGACCAAGGCATCAGGAGGGTTGTTTACCTATTTCCTGGTCTTGAGATCTAGATGGCAACTACGCTCTTAAACTCAGACCCTTCTTAGGGGTGGTAGCTTGACCAAGGCATTAGGAGGGCTGTTTAGCTACTTCCTGGTCTCGAGATCTGGATGGCAACTATGCTCTTACACTCAGACCCTTCTGGGGGGTGGTAGCCTGACCAAGGCATTAGGAGGGTTGTTTATCTATTTCCTAGTCTCGAGATCTGGATGGCAACTATGCTCTTACACTTAGACCCTTATTGGGGGTGTTAGCCCGACCAAGGCATCAGGAGGGTTGTTTAGCTATTTCCTGGTCTCGAGGTCTAGATGGCAACTATGCTCTTACACTCAGAACCTTCTTGGGGCTGGTAGCTCGACTAAGGCATCAGGAGGGCTGTTTATCTATTTCCTGGTCTCGAGATCTGGACGGCAACTATGCTCTTACTCTCAGACCCTTCTTGAGGGTGGTAGCCCGACCAAGGCATCAGGAGGGTTGTTTAGCTATTTCCTGGTCTCGAGGTCTAGATCGCAACTATGCTCTTACACTCAGAACCTTCTTGGGGCTGGTAGCTCGACTAAGGCATCAGGAGGGCTGTTTATCTATTTCCTGGTCTCGAGATCTGGACGGCAACTATGCTCTTACACTCGACCCTTTTTTGAGGTGGTAGCCCGACCAAGGCATTAGGAGGGCTGTTTAACTATTTTCTGGTCTCGAGAACTGGATGGAAACTGTGCTCTTACACTCTGACCCTTCTTGGGGGTGGTAGCCCAACCAAGGCATCAATATGGTTGTTTAGCTATTTCTTGGTCTAGAGATCTAGATGGCAACTATGCTCTTACACTCAGACCCTTCTTGAGGGTGGTAGCCCGACCAAGGCATTAGGGGGGTTGTTTAGCTATTTCCTGGTCTCGAGATCTGGATGGCAACTATGCTCTTACACTTAGACCCTTCTTGGGGGTGGTAGCCCGACCAAGGCATCAGGGGGGTTGTTTAGCTATTTCCTGGTCTCGAGATCTGGATGGCAACTATGCTCCTACACTCAGACCCTTCTTGGGAGTGGTAGCCAGACCAAGGCATCAGGAGGGTTGTTTACCTATTTCCTGGTCTCGAGATCTAGATGTCAACTATGATCTTACACTCAGACCCTTCTTAAGGGTGATAGCCCGACCAAGCCATCAGAAGGGCTGTTTAGCTACTTCCTGGTCTCGAGATCTGGATGGCAACTATACTCTTACACTCAGAACCTTCTTGGGGGTGGTAGCCCGACTAAGGCATCAAGAGGGTTGTTTAGCTATTTCTTGGTCTAGAGATCTAGATGGCAACTATGCTCTTACACTCAGACCCTTCTTAGGGGTGGTAGCCCGACCAAGGCATTAGGATGGTTGTTTAGCTATTTCCTGGTCTCGAGATCTAGATGCTAGCTATGCTCTTACACTCAGACCCTTCAAGGGGGTGGTAGCCTGACCAAGGCATTAGGTGGGTTGTTTATCTATTTCCTGGTCTCGAGATCTTGATGGCAACTATGCTCTTACACTCAGACCCTTCTTGGGGGTGGTAGCCCAACCAAGGCATCAGGAGGTTTGTTTAGCTATTTCCTGGTCTCGAGATCTGGATGGCAACTACGCTCTTACACTCAGACCCTTTTTGGGGGTGGTAGCCCAACCAAGGCATCAGGAGGGTTGTTTAGCTATTTCCTGGTCTCGAGATCTTGATGGCAACTATGCTCTTACACTCAGACCCTTCTTGAGTGTGGTAGCCCGACCAAGGCATCAGAAGGGCTGTTTAGATACTTGCTGGTCTAGATATCTGGACGGAAACTATACTCTTACACTCAGACCCTTCTTGGGGGTGGTAGCCCGACCAAGGCATTAGGAGGGCTGTTTATCTATTTCATAGTCTCGAGATCTGGATGGCAACTATGCTCTTACACTCAGGCCCTTCTTGGGGGTGGTAGCTCGACCAAGGCATTAGGAGGGCTGTTTAGCTATTTTCTAGTCTCGTGATCTGGATGGCAGCTATGCTCTTATACTCAGTCCCTTCTTGGGGGTGGTAGCCCGACCAAGGCATCAGGAGGGCTTTTTAGCTATTTCCTGGTCTCGAGATCTGGACGGCAACTATACTCTTACACTCAGACCCTTCTTGGGGGTGGTAGCCCGACCAAGGCATTATGAGGGCTGTTTAGCTAATTCCTGGTCTCGAGATCTGGATGGCAACAATGCTCTTACACTTAGGATCCTTCTTGGGGGTGGTAGACCGACCAAGGCATTAGGAGGGCTGTTTAGCTATTTCCTGGTCTCGAGATCTTAATGGCAACTATGCTCCTACACTGAGACCCTTCTTAGGGGTGGTAGCCCGACCAAGGCATCAGGAGGGTTGTTTAGCTATTTCCTGGTCTCGAGATCTGGATGGCAACTACGATCTTACACTCAGACCCTTCTTGGGGGTGGTAGCCCGACCAAGGCTTCAGGAGGGTTGTTTAGCTATTTCCTGGTCTCGAGATCTTGATGGCAACTATGCTCTTACACTCAGACCCTTCTTGAGGGTGGTAGCCCGACCAAGGCATCAGGAGGGTTGTTTAGCTATTTCCTAGTCTCGAGGTCTAGATGGCAACTATGCTCTTACACTCAGACCCTTTTTGGGGGTGGTAGCCCGACCAAGGCATCAGGGGGGCTGTTTAGCTATTTCCTGGTCTCGAGATCTGGATGGCAACTATGCTCTTACACTAAGACCCTTCTTTGGGGTGGTAGACCGACCAAGGCATTAGGAGGGCTGTTTAGCTATTTCCTGGTCTCGAGATCTGGATGGCAACTATGCTCTTCCACTCAGACCCTTCTGGGGGGTGGTAGCCAGACCAAGGCATCAGGAGGGTTGTTTACCTATTTCCTGGTCTTGAGATCTAGATGGCAACTACGCTCTTAAACTCAGACCCTTCTTAGGGTTGGTAGCCCGACCAAGGCATTAGGAGGGCTGTTTAGCTACTTCCTGGTCTCGAGATCCGGATGGCAACTATGCTCTTACACTCAGACCCTTCTTTGGGCTGGTAGCTCGACTAAGGCATCAAGAGGGCTGTTTAGCTACTTCCTGGTCTCGAGATCTGGACGGCAACTATGCTCTTACACTCGACCCTTTTATTGAGGTTGTAGCCCGACCAAGGCATTAGGAGGGATGTTTAGCTACTTCCTGGTCTCGAGATCCGGATGGCAACTATGCTCTTACACTCAGAACCTTCTTGGGGCTGGTAGCTCGACTAAGGCATCAGGAGGGCTGTTTAGCTATTTCCTGGTCTCGAGATCTGGATGGCAACTATGCTCTTACACTCGACCCTTTTTTGAGGTAGTAGCCCGACCAAGGCATTAGGATGGTTGTTTAGCTATTTTCTGGTCTCGAGAACTGGATGGAAACTGTGCTCTTACACTCTGACCCTTCTAATGGGTGGTAGCCCGACCAAGGCATCAAGAGGGTTGTTTAGTTATTTCTTGGTCTAGAGATCTAGATGGCAACTATGCTCTTACACTGAGACCCTTCTTGGGGGTGGTAGCCCGACCAAGGCATCAAGAGGGTTGTTTAGCTATTTCTTGGTCTAGAGATCATGATGGCAACTATGCTCTTACACTCAGACCCTTCTTGGGGGTGGTAGCCCGACAAGGGCATCAGGATGGTTGTTTAGCTATTTCCTGGTCTCGAGATCTAGATGCTAGCTATGCTCTTACACTCAGACCCTTCTAGGGGGTGGTAGCCTGACCAAGGCATTAGGTGGGTTGTTTATCTATTTCCTGGTCTCGAGATCTTGATGGCAACTATGCTCTTACACTCAGACCCTTCTTGGGGGTGGTAGCCCGACCAAGGCATCATGAGGGTTGTTTAGCTATTTCCTGGTCTCGAATCTAAATGGCAACTATGCTCTTATACTCAGACCCTTCTTGGGAGTGGTAGCCCGACCAAGGCATCAGGAGGGCTGTCTAGCTACTTCCTGGTCTCGCGATTTGGATGGCAACTATGCACTTATACTCAGACCCTTCTTAAGGGTGGTAGCCCGACCAAGGCATCAGAAGGGCTGTTTAGATACTTGCTGGTCTAGATATCTGGACGGAAACTATACTCTTACACTCAGACCCTTCTTAGGGGTGGTAGCCCGACCAAGGCATTAGGAGGGCTGTTTATCTATTTCATAGTCTCGAGATCTGGATGGCAACTATGCTCTTACACTTAGGCCCTTCTTGGGGGTGGTAGCCCGACCAAGGCATTAGGAGGGCTGTTTAGCTATTTTCTAGTCTCGTGATCTGGATGGCAACTATGCTCTTATACTCAGTCCCTTCTTGGGGGTGGTAGCCCGACCAAGGCATCAAGTGGGCTTTTTAGCTATTTCCTGGTCTCGAGATCTGGACGGCAACTATACTCTTACACTCAGACCCTTCTTGGGGGTGGTAGCCCGACCAAGGCATTATGAGGGTTGTTTAGCTATTTCCTGGTCTCGAGATCTGGATGGAAATAATGCTCTTACACTTAGGATCCTTCTTTGGGGTGGTAGACCGACCAAGGCATTAGGAGGGCTGTTTAGCTATTTCCTGGTCTCGAGATCTTGATGGCAACTATGCTCCTACACTGAGACCCCTCTTAGGGGTGGTAGCCCGACCAAGGCATCAGGAGGGTTGTTTAGCTATTTCCTGGTCTCGAGATCTGGATGGCAACTACGATCTTACACTCAGACCCTTCTTGGGGGTGGTAGCCCGACCAAGGCTTTAGGAGGGTTGTTTAGCTATTTCCTGGTCTCGAGATCTGGATGGCAACTATGCTCTTACACTAAGACCCTTCTTTGGGGTGGTAGACCGACCAAGGCATTAGGAGGGCTGTTTAGCTATTTCCTGGTCTCGAGATCTGGATGGCAACTATGCTCTTACACTCAGACCCTTCTGGGGGGTGGTAGCCAGACCAAGGCATCAAGAGGGTTGTTTACCTATTTCCTGGTCTTGAGATCTAGATGGCAACTACGCTCTTAAACTCAGACCCTTCTTAGGGTTGGTAGCCCGACCAAGGCATTAGGAGGGCTGTTTAGCTATTTCCTGGTCTCGAGATCTGGACGGCAACTATGCTGTTACACTCGACCCTTTCTTGAGGTTGTAGCCCGACCAAGGCATTAGGAGGGCTGTTTAGCTACTTCCTGGTCTCGAGATCCGGATGGCAACTATGCTGTTACACTCAGAACCTTCTTGGGGCTGGTAGCTCGACTAAGGCATCAGGAGGGCTGTTTAGCTATTTCTTGGTCACGAGATCTGGACGGCAACTATGCTCTTACACTCGACCCTTTTTTGAGGTGGTAGCCCGACCAAGGCATTAGGAGGGTTGTTTATTTATTTTCTGGTCTCGAGAACTGGATGGAAACTGTGCTCTTACACTCTGACCCTTCTGATGGGTGGTAGCCCGACCAAGGCATCAAGAGGGTTGTTTAGCTATTTCTTGGTCTAGAGATCTAGATGGTAACTATGCTCTTACACTGAGACCCTTCTTGGGGGTGGTAGCCCGACCAAGGCATCAAGAGGGTTGTTTAGCTATTTCTTGGTCTAGAGATCTAGATGGCAACTATGCTCTTACACTCAGACCCTTCTGGGGGGTGGTAGCCTGACCAAAGCATTAGGTGGGTTGTTTATCTATTTCCTGGTCTCGAGATCTTGATGGCAACTATGCTCTTACACTCAGACCCTTCTTGGGGGTGGTAGCCCGACCAAGGCATCAGGAGGGTTGTTTAGCTATTTCCTGGTCTCGAGATCTAGATGGCAACTATGCTCTTACACTCAGACCCTTCTTGAGGGTGGTAGCCCGACCAAGGCATCATGAGGGTTGTTTAGCTATTTCCTGGTCTCGAATCTAGATGGCAACTATGCTCTTATACTCAGACCCTTCTTGGGAGTGGTAGCCCGACCAAGGCATCAGGAGGGCTGTCTAGCTACTTCCTGGTCTCGCGATTTGGATGGCAACTATGCACTTATACTCAGACCCTTCTTAAGGGTGGTAGCCCGACCAAGACATCAGAAGGGCTGTTTAGATACTTGCTGGTCTAGATATCTGGACGGAAACTATACTCTTACACTCAGACCCTTCTTGGGGGTGGTAGCCCGACCAAGACATTAGGAGGGCTGTTTATCTATTTCATAGTCTCGAGATCTGGATGGCAACTATGCTCTTACACTCAGGCCCTTCTTGGGGGTGGTAGCCCGACCAAGGCATTAGGAGGGCTGTTTAGCTATTTTCTAGTCTCTTGATCTGGATGGCAACTATGCTCTTATACTCAGTCCCTTCTTGGGGGTGGTAGCCCGACCAAGGCATCAGGAGGGCTTTTTAGCTATTTCCTGGTCTCGAGATCTGGACGGCAACTATACTCTTACACTCAGACCCTTCTTGGGGGTGGTAGCCCGACCAAGGCATTGTGAGGGCTGTTAAGCTATTTCCTGGTCTCGAGATCTGGATGGCAACAATGCTCTTACACTTAGGATCCTTCTTGGGGGTGGTAGACCGACCAAGGCATTAGGAGGGCTGTTTAGCTATTTCCTGGTCTCGAGATCTTGATGGCAACTATGCTCCTACACTGAGACCCTTCTTATGGGTGGTAGCCCGACCAAGGCTTCAGGAGGGTTGTTTAGCTATTTCCTGGTCTCGAGATCTTGATGGCAACTATGCTCTTACACTCAGACCCTTCTTGAGGGTGGTAGCCCGACCAAGGCATCAGGAGGGTTGTTTAGCTATTTCCTGGTCTCGAGGTCTAGATGGCAACTATGCTCTTACACTCAGACCCTTCTTGGGGGTGGTAGCCCGACCAAGGCATCAGGAGGGCTGTTTAGCTATTTCCTGGTCTCGAGATCTGGATGGCAACTATGCTCTTACACTAATACCCTTCTTTGGGGTGGTAGACCGACCAAGGCATTAGGAGGGCTGTTTAGCTATTTCCTGGTCTCGAGATCTGGATGGCAACTATGCTCTTACACTCAGACCCTTCTGGGGGGGGGGGGGTAGCCAGACCAAGGCATCAGGAGGGTTGTTTACCTATTTCCTGGTCTTGAGATCTAGATGGCAACTACGCTCTTAAACTCAGACCCTTCTTAGGGTTGGTAGCTCGACTAAGGCATCAGGAGGGCTGTTTAGCTATTTCCTGATCTCAAGATCTGGACGGCAACTATGCTCTTACACTCGACCCTGTTTTGAGGTTGTAGCCCGACCAAGGCATTAGGAGGGCTGTTTAGCTATTTTCTGGTCTCGAGAACTGGATGGAAACTGTGCTCTTACACTCTGACCCTTCTAGGGGGTGGTAGCCCGACCAAGGCATCAAGAGGGTTGTTTAGCTATTTCTTGGTCTTGAGATCTAGATGGCAACTATGCTCTTACACTCAGACCATTCTTGGGGGTGGTATCCCGACCAAGGCATCAGGATGGTTGTTTAGCTATTTCCTGGTCTCGAGATCTGGACGGCAACTATACTCTTACACTCAGACCCTTCTTGGGGGTGGTAGCCTGACCAAGGTATTAGGAGGGCTGTTTAGCTATTTCCTGGTCTCAAGATTTGGATGGCAACAATGCTCTTACACTCAGGTCCCTTCTTGGGGATGGTAGCCCGACCAAGGCATCAGGAGGGTTGTTTAGCTATTTCCTGGTCTCGAAGTCTGGATGGTAACTATGCTCTTACACTCAGACCTTTCTTGGGGGTGGTAGCCCGACCAAGGCATCAGGAGGGCTGTTTATCTATTTCCTGGTCTCGAGATCTGGACGGCAACTATGCTCTTACACTCGACCCTTTTTTGAGGTGGTAGCCTGACCAAGGCATTAGGAGGGCTGTTTAACTATTTTATGGTCTCGAGAACTGGATGGAAACTGTTCTCTTACACTCTGACCCTTCTTGGGGGTGGTAGCCCAACCAAGGCATCAATATGGTTGTTTAGCTATTTCTTGGTCTAGAGATCTAGATGGCAACTATGCTCTTACACTCAGACCCTTCTTGAGGGTGGTAGCCCGACCAAGGCTTCAGGGGGGTTGTTTAGCTATTTCCTGGTCTCGAGATCCGGATGGAAACTATGCTCTTACACTTAGACCCTTCTTGGGGGTGGTAGCCCGACCAAGGCATCAGGGGGGTTGTTTAGCTATTTCTTGGTCTAGAGATCAAGATGGAAACTATGCTCTTACACTCAGACCGTTCTTGAGGGTGGTAGCCCGACCAAGGCATCAGGGGGGTTGTTTAGCTATTTCTAGGTCTCGAGATCTGGATGGCAACTATGCTCCTACACTTAGACCCTTCTTGGGGGTGGTAGCCCGACCAAGGCATCAGGGGGGTTGTTTAGCTATTTCCTGGTCTCGAGATCTTGATGGCAACTATGCTCTTACACTCAGACCCTTCTTGGGGGTGGTAGCCCGACCAAGGCATCAGGAGGGTTGTTTAGCTATTTCCTGGTCTCGAGATCTGGATGGCAACTATGCTCCTACACTCAGACCCTTCTTAGGAGTGGTAGTCAGACCAAGGCATCAGGAGGGTTGTTTAGCTATTTCCTGGTCTCGAGATCTTGATTGCAACTATGCTCTTACACTCAGACCTTTCTGGGGGGGTGGTAGCCAGACCAAGGCATCAGGAGGGTTGTTTACCTATTTCCTGGTCTTGAGATCTAGATGGCAACTACGCTCTTAAACTCAGAAACTTCTTAGGGGTGGTAGCCCGACCAAGGCATTAGGAGGGCTGTTTAGCTACTTCCTGGTCTCGAGATCTGGATGGCAACTATGCTCTTACACTCAGACCCTTCTGGGGGGTGGTAGCCAGACCAAGGCATTAGGAGGGTTGTTTATCTATTTCCTAGTCTCGAGATCTGGATGGCAACTATGCTCTTACACTTAGACCCTTATTGGGGGTGTTAGCCCGACCAAGGCATCAGGAGGGTTGTTTAGCTATTTCCTGGTCTCGAGGTCTAGATCGCAACTATGCTCTTACACTCAGAACCTTCTTGGGGCTGGTAGCTCGACTAAGGCATCAGGAGAGCTGTTTATCTATTTCCTGGTCTCGAGATCTGGACGGCAACTATGCTCTTACACTCAGACCCTTCTTGAGGGTGGTAGCCCGACCAAGGCATCAGGAGGGTTGTTTAGCTATTTCCTAGTCTCGAGATCTGGATGGCAACTATGCTCTTACACTTAGACCCTTATTGGGGGTGTTAGCTCGACCAAGGCATTAGGAGGGTTGTTTAGCTATTTCCTGGTCTCGAGATCTAGATGGCAACTATGCTCTTACACTCAGACCCTTCTTGGGAGTGCTAACCCGACCAAGGCATCAGGAGGGCTGTTTAGCTACTTCTTGGTCTCGAGATCTGGATGGCAACTATGCTCTTACACTCAGACCCTTCTTAGGTGTGGTAGCCTGACGAAGGCAACATGAGGGCTGTTTAGCTACTTCCTGGTCTCATGATATGGATGGTAACTATGCACTTATACTCAGACCCTTCATGGGGGGTGGTATCCCGACAAAGGCATCAGGAGGGCTGTTTAGCTCTTTCCTGGTCTAGATATCCAGACGGCAACAATACTCTTACACTCAGACCCTTCTTGGGGGTGGTAGCCCGACCAAGGAATTATGAGGGCTGTTTAGCTATTTCCTGGTCTCGAGAACTGGATGGCAACTGTGCTCTTACACTCTGACCCTTCTTTGGGGTGGTAGCCCGACCAAGGCATCAAGAGTGTTGTTTAGCTATTTATTGGTCTAGAGATCTAGATGGCAACTATGCTCTTACACTCAGACCCTTCTTGGGGGTGGTAGCCCGACCAAGGCATCAGGATGGTTGTTTAGCTATTTACTAGTCTCGAGATCTAGATGCCAGCTATGCTCTTACACTCAGACCCTTCTGGGGGATGGTAGCCTAACCAAGGCATTAGGAGGGTTGTTTAGCTATTTCCTGGTCTCGAGATCTTGATGGCAACTATGCTCTTACACTCAGACCCTTCTTGGGGGTGGTAGCCCGACCAAGGCATCATGAGGGTTGTTTAGCTATTTCCTGGTCTCGAGATGTGGATGGCAACTACGCTCTTACACTCAGACCCTTCTTGGGGTTGGTAGCCCGACCAAGGCATCAGGAGGGTTGTTTAGCTATTTCCTGGTCTCGAGATCTTGCTGGCAACTATGCTCTTACACTCAGACCCTTCTTGAGGGTGGTAGCCCGACCAAGGCATCATGAGGGTTGTTTAGCTATTTCCTGGTCTCGCGATTTGGATGGCAACTATGCACTTATACTCAGACCCTTCTTAAGGGTGGTAGCCCGACCAAGGCATCAGAAGGGCTGTTTAGCTACTTGCTGGTCTAGATATCTGGACGGCAACTATACTCTTACACTCAGACCCTTCTTGGGGGTGGTAGCCCGACCAAGGTATCAGGATGGTTGTTTAGCTATTTCCTGGTCTCGAGATCTAGATGCCAACTATGCTCTTACACTCAGAACCTTCTTGGGGGTGGTAGCCCGACCAAGGCATCAGGAGTGCTATTTAGCTATTTCCTGGTCTCGAGATCTTGATGGCAACTATGCTTTTACACTCAAACCCTCCTTAGGGGTGGTAGCCCGACCAAGGCATCAGGAGGGTTGTTTTGCTATTTCCTGGTCTCGAGATCTGGATGGCAACTACGCTCTTACACTCAGACCTTTCTTGGGGGTGGTAGCCCGACCAAGGCTTCAGGAGGGTTGTTTAGCTATTTCCTGGTCTCGAGATCTTGATGGCAACTATGCTCTTACACTCAGACCCTTCTTGAGGGTGGTAGCCCGACCAAGGCATCAGGAGGGTTGTTTAGCTATTTCCTAGTCTCGAGATCTGGATGGCAACTATGCTCTTACACTTAGACCCTTATTGGGGGTGTTAGCCCGACCAAGGCATCAGGAGGGTTGTTTAGCTATTTCCTGGTCTCGAGATCTAGATTGCAACTATGCTCTTACACTCAGACCCTTCTTGGGAGTGCTAACCCGACCAAGGCATCTGGAGGGCTGTTTAGCTACTTCCTGGTCTCGAGATCTGGATGGCAACTATGCTCTTACACTCAGACCCTTCTTGGGGGTGGTAGCCCGACCAAGGAATTATGAAGGCTGTTTAGCTATTTCCTGGTCTCGAGAACTGGATGGCAACTGTGCTCTTACACTCTGACCCTTCTTTGGGGTGGTAGCCCGACCAAGGCATCAAGAGTGTTGTTTAGCTATTTATTGGTCTAGAGATCTAGATGGCAACTATGCTCTTACACTCAGACCCTTCTTGGGGGTGGTAGCCCGACCAAGGCATCAGGATGGTTGTTTAGCTATTTACTAGTCTCGAGATCTAGATGCCAGCTATGCTCTTACACTCAGACCCTTCTGGGGGATGGTAGCCTAACCAAGGCATTAGGAGGGTTGTTTAGCTATTTCCTGGTCTCGAGATCTTGATGGCAACTATGCTCTTACACTCAGACCCTTCTTGGGGGTGGTAGCCCGACCAAGGCATCATGAGGGTTGTTTAGCTATTTCCTGGTCTCGAGATGTGGATGGCAACTACGCTCTTACACTCAGACCCTTCTTGGGGTTGGTAGCCCGACCAAGGCATCAGGAGGGTTGTTTAGCTATTTCCTGGTCTCGAGATCTTGCTGGCAACTATGCTCTTACACTCAGACCCTTCTTGAGGGTGGTAGCCCGACCAAGGCATCATGAGGGTTGTTTAGCTATTTCCTGGTCTCGCGATTTGGATGGCAACTATGCACTTATACTCAGACCCTTCTTAAGGGTGGTAGCCCGACCAAGGCATCAGAAGGGCTGTTTAGCTACTTGCTGGTCTAGATATCTGGACGGCAACTATACTCTTACACTCAGACCCTTCTTGGGGGTGGTAGCCCGACCAAGGTATCAGGATGGTTGTTTAGCTATTTCCTGGTCTCGAGATCTAGATGCCAACTATGCTCTTACACTCAGAACCTTCTTGGGGGTGGTAGCCCGACCAAGGCATCAGGAGTGCTATTTAGCTATTTCCTGGTCTCGAGATCTTGATGGCAACTATGCTTTTACACTCAAACCCTCCTTAGGAGTGGTAGCCCGACCAAGGCATCAGGAGGGTTGTTTTGCTATTTCCTGGTCTCGAGATCTGGATGGCAACTACGCTCTTACACTCAGACCTTTCTTGGGGGTGGTAGCCCGACCAAGGCTTCAGGAGGGTTGTTTAGCTATTTCCTGGTCTCGAGATCTTGATGGCAACTATGCTCTTACACTCAGACCCTTCTTGAGGGTGGTAGCCCGACCAAGGCATCAGGAGGGTTGTTTAGCTATTTCCTAGTCTCGAGATCTGGATGGCAACTATGCTCTTACACTTAGACCCTTATTGGGGGTGTTAGCCCGACCAAGGCATCAGGAGGGTTGTTTAGCTATTTCCTGGTCTCGAGATCTAGATTGCAACTATGCTCTTACACTCAGACCCTTCTTGGGAGTGCTAACCCGACCAAGGCATCTGGAGGGCTGTTTAGCTACTTCCTGGTCTCGAGATCTGGATGGCAACTATGCTCTTACACTCAGACCCTTCTTGGGGGTGGTAGCCCGACCAAGGAATTATGAGGGCTGTTTAGCTATTTCCTGGTCTCGAGAACTGGATGGCAAATGTGCTCTTACACTCTGACCTTTCTTGGGGGTGGTAGCCCGACCAAGGCATCAAGAGTGTTGTTTAGCTATTTCTTGGTCTAGAGATCTAGATGGCAACTATGCTCTTACACTCAGACCCTTCTTGGGGGTGGTAGCCCGACCAAGGCATCAGGATGGTTGTTTAGCTATTTCCTAGTCTCGAGATCTAGATGCCAGCTATGCTCTTACACTCAGACCCTTCTGGGGGGTGGTAGCCGACCAAGGCAATAGGAGGGTTGTTTAGCTATTTCCTGGTCTCGAGATCTGGATGGCAACTACGCTCTTACACTCAGACCCTTCTTGGGGGTGGTAGCCCGACCAAGGCATCAGGAGGGTTGTTTTGCTATTTCCTGGTCTCGAGATCTTGATGGCAACTATGCTCTTACACTCAGACCCTTCTTGAGGGTGGTAGCCCGACCAAGGCATCATGAGGGTTGTTTAGCTATTTCCTGGTCTCGCGATTTGGATGGAAACTATGCACTCATACTCAGACCCTTCTTAAGGGTGGTAGCCCGTCCAAGGCATCAGAAGGGCTGTTTAGCTACTTGCTGGTCTAGATATCTGGACGGCAACTATACTCTTACACTCAGACCCTTCTTGGGGGTGGTAGCCCGACCAAGGTATCAGGATGGTTGTTTAGCTATTTCCTGGTCTCGAGATCTAGATGCCAACTATGCTCTTACACTCAGAACCTTCTTGGGGGTGGTAGCCCGACCAAGGCATCAGGAGTGCTGTTTAGCTATTTCCTGGTCTCGAGATCTTGATGGCAACTATGCTTTTACACTCAGACCCTCCTTAGGGGTGGTAGCCCGACCAAGGCATCAGGAGGGTTGTTTAGCTATTTCCTGGTCTCGAGATCTGGATGGCAACTACGCTCTTACACTCAGACCTTTCTTGGGGGTGGTAGCCCGACCAAGGCTTCAGGAGGATTGATTAGCTATTTCCTGGTCTCGAGATCTTGATGGCAACTATGCTCTTACACTCAGACCCTTCTTGAGGGTGGTAGCCCGACCAAGGCATCAGGAGGGTTGTTTAGCTATTTCCTAGTCTCGAGATCTGGATGGCAACTATGCTCTTACACTTAGACCCTTATTGGGGGTGTTAGCCCGACCAAGGCATCAGGAGGGTTGTTTAGCTATTTCCTGGTCTCGAGATCTAGATGGCAACTATGCTCTTACACTCAGACCCTTCTTGGGAGTGCTAACCCGACCAAGGCATCAGGAGGGCTGTTTAGCTACTTCCTGGTCTCGAGATCTGGATGGCAACTACGCTCTTACACTCAGACCCTTCTTGGGGGTGGTAGCCCGACCAAGGAATTATGAGGGCTGTTTAGCTATTTCCTGGTCTCGAGAACTGGATGGCAACTGTGCTCTTACACTCTGACCTTTCTTGGGGGTGGTAGCCCGACCAAGACATCAAAAGTGTTGTTTAGCTATTTCTTGGTCTAGAGATCTAGATGGCAACTATGCTCTTACACTTAGACCCTTCTTGGGGGTGGTAGCCCGACCAAGGCATCAGGATGGTTGTTTAGCTATTTCCTAGTCTCGAGATCTAGATGCCAGCTATACTCTTACACTCAGACCCTTCTGGAGGGTGGTAGCCGACCAAGGCAATAGGAGGGTTGTTTAGCTATTTCCTGTTCTCGAGATCTTAATGGCAACTATGCTCTTACACTCAGACCCTTCTTGGGGGTGGTAGCCCGACCAAGGCATCATGAGGGTTGTTTAGCTATTTCCTGGTCTCGAGATCTGGATGGCAACTACGCTCTTACACTCACACCATTCTTGGGGGTGGTAGCCCGACCAAGGCATCAGGAGGGTTGTTTAGCTATTTCCTGGTCTCGAGATCTTGATGGCAACTATGCTCTTACACTCAGACCCTTCTTGAGGGTGGTAGCCCGACCAAGGCATCATGAGGGTTGTTTAGCTATTTCCTGGTCTCGCGATTTGGATGGCAACTATGCACTTATAGTCAGACCCTTCTTAAGGGTGGTAGCCCGACCAAGGCATCAAAAGGGCTGTTTAGCTACTTGCTGGTCTAGATATCTGGACGGCAACTATACGCTTACACTCAGACCCTTCTTGGGGGTGGTAGCCCGACCAAGGCATTAGGAGGGCTGTTTATCTATTTCATAGTCTCGAGATCTGGATGGCAACTATGCTCTTACACTCAGGTCCTTCTTGGGGGTGGTAGCCCGACCAAGGCATCAGGAGGGCTGTTTAGCTATTTTCTAGTCTCGTGATCTGGATGGCAACTATGCTCTTATACTCAGTCCCTTCTTGGGGGTGGTAGCCCGACCAAGGCATCAGGAGGGCTTTTTAGCTATTTCCTGGTCTCGAGATCTGGACGGCAACTATACTCTTACACTCAGACCCTTCTTGGGGGTGGTAGCCCGACCAAGGCATTATGAGGGCTGTTTAGCTATTTCCTGGTCTCGAGATCTAGATGGCAACAATGCTCTTACACTTAGGACCCTTCTTGGGAGTGGTAGCCCGACCAAGGCATCAGGAGGGCTGTTTAGCTATTTCCTGGTCTCGAGATCTTGATGGCAACTATGCTCTTACATTCAGACCCTTCTTAAGGGTGGTAGCCTGACCAAGGCATCAGGAGGGCTTTTTAGCTATTTCCTGGTCTCGAGATCTGGACGGCAACTATACTCTTACACTCAGACCCTTCTTGGGGGTGGTAGCCCGACCAAGGCATTATGAGGGCTGTTTAGCTATTTCCTGGTCTCGAGATCTAAATGGCAACAATGCTCTTACACTTAGGACCCTTCTTGGGGGTGGTAGCCCGACCAAGGCATCAAGAGGGCTGTTTAACTATTTCCTGGTCTCGAGATCTTGATGGCAACTATGCTCTTACACTCAGACCCTTCTTGGGGGTGGTAGCCCGACCAAGGCTTCAGGAGGGTTGTTTAGCTATTTCCTGGTCTCGAGATCTTTATGGCAACTATGCTCTTACACTCAGACCCTTCTTGAGGGTGGTAGCCCGACCAAGGCATCAGGAGGGTTGTTTAGCTATTTCCTAGTCTCGAGATCTGGATGGCAACTATGCTCTTACACTTAGACCCTTATTGGGGGTGTTAGCCCGACTAAGGCATCAGGAGGGTTGTTTTGCTATTTCCTGGTCTCGAGATCTAGATGGCAACTATGCTCTTACACTCAGACCCTTCTTGGGAGTGCTAACCCGACCAAGGCATCAGGAGGGCTGTTTAGCTACTTCCTGGTCTCCAGATCTGGATGGCAACTATGCTCTTACACTAAGACCCTTCTTGGGCGTGGTAGCCTGACCAAGGCATCAGGAGGGCTGTTTAGCTACTTCCTGGTCTCGTGATATGGATGGTAACTATGCACTTATACTCAGACCCTTCATGGGGGTGGTAGCCCGACCAAGGCATCAGGAGGGCTATTTAGCTATTTCCTGGTCTAGATATCCTGACGGCAACAATACTCTTACACTCAGACCCTTCTTGGGGGTGGTAGCCCGACCAAGGCATCAGGTGGGTTGTTTAGCTATTTCCTGGTCTCGAGATCTAGACGGCAACTATGCTCTTACACTCCACCCTTCTTGGGGGTGGTAGCCCGACCAAGGCATTAGGAGGGCTGTTTAGCTATTTCCTGGTCTCGAGAACGGGATGGCAACTATGCTCTTACACTCAGACCCTTCTTGGGGGTGGTAGCCCGACCAAGGCATTAAGAGGGTTGTTTAGCTAGTTCTTGGTCTAGAGATCTAGATCGCAACTATGCTCTTACACTCAGACCCTTCTTGGGGGTGGTAGCCCGACCAAGGTATCAGGATGGTTGTTTAGCTATTTCCTGGTCTCGAGATCTAGATGCCAACTATGCACTTACACTCAGAACCTTCTTGGGGGTGGTAGCCTGACCAAGGCATCAGGAGTGCTGTTTTGCTATATCCTGGTCTCGAGAACAGGATGGCAACTATGCTCTTACACTCAGACCCTTCTTGAGGGTGGTAGCCCGACCAAGGCATCAGGAGGGTTGTTTAGCTATTTCCTAGTCTCGAGATCTGGATGGCAACTATGCTCTTACACTTAGACCCTTATTGGGGCTGTTAGCTCGACCAAGGCATTAGGAGGGTTGTTTAGCTATTTCCTGGTCTCGAGATCTAGATGGCAACTATGCTCTTACACTCAGACCCTTCTTGGGAGTGCTAACCCGACCAAGGCATCAGGAGGGCTGTTTAGCTACTTCCTGGTCTCGAGATCTGGATGGCAACTATGCTCTTACACTCAGACCCTTCTTGGGCGTGGTAGCAACACGAAGGCAACAGGAGGGCTGTTTAGCTACTTCCTGGTCTCGTGATATGGATGGTAACTATGCACTAATACTCAGACCCTTCATGGGGGGTGGTAGCCCGACAAAGGCATCAGGAGGGCTGTTTAGCTCTTTCCTGGTCTAGATATCCAGACGGCAACAATACTCTTACACTCAGACCCTTTTTGGGGGTGGTAGCCCGATCAAGGAATTATGAGGGCTGTTTAGCTATTTCCTGGTCTCGAGAACTGGATGGCAACTGTGCTCTTACACTCTGACCCTTCTTTAGGGTGGTAGCCCGACCAAGGCATCAAGAGTGTTGTTTAGCTATTTATTGGTCTAGAGATCTAGATGGCAACTATGCTCTTACACTCAGACCCTTCTTGGGGGTGGTAGCCCGACCAAGGCATCAGGAGGGTTGTTTAGCTATTTCATAGTCTCGAGATCTGGATGGCAGCTATGCTCTTACACTCAGGCTCTTCTTGGGGGTGGTAGCCCGACCAAGGCATCAGGAGGGCTGTTTAGCTATTTTCTCGTCTCGTGATCTGGATGGCAACTATGCTCTTATACTCAGTCCCTTCTTGGGGGTGGTAGCCCGACCAAGGCATCAGGAGGGGTTTTTAGCTATTTCCTGGTCTCGAGATCTGGACGGCAACTATACTCTTACACTCAGACCCTTCTTGGGGGTGGTAGCCCGACCAAGGCATTATGAGGGCTGTTTAGCTATTTCCTAGTCTCGAGATCTGAATGGCAACAATGCTCTTACACTTAGGACCCTTCTTGGGGGTGGTAGCCCGACCAAGGCATCAGGAGGGCTGTTTAACTATTTCCTGGTCTCGAGATCTTGATGGCAACTATGCTCTTACAGTCAGACCCTTCTTAGGGGTGGTAGCCCGACCAAGGCATCAGGAGGGTTGTTTAGCTATTTCCTGGTCTCGAGATCTGGATGGCAACTACGCTCTTACACTCAGACCCTTCTTGGGGGTGGTAGCCCGACCAAGGCTTCAGAAGGGTTGTTTAGCTATTTCCTGGTCTCGAGATCTTGATGGCAACTATGCTCTTACACTCAGACCCTTCTTGAGGGTGCTAGCCCGACCAAGGCATCAGGAGGGTTGTTTAGCCACTTCCTGGTCTTGAGATCTTGATGGCAACTATGCTCTTACACTCAGACCCTTCTTGGGGGTGGTAGCCCGACGAAGGCATCAGGAGGGTTGTTTAGCTATTTCCTGATCTCGAGATCTGGATGGCAACTATGGTCTTACACTCAGACCCTTCTTGGGGGTGGTAGCCCGACCAAGGCTTCAGGAGGGTTGTTTAGCTATTTCCTGGTCTCGAGACCTGGATGGCAACTATGGTCTTACACTCAGACCCTTCTTGGGGGTGGTAGCCCGACGAAGGCATCAGGAGGGTTGTTTAGCTATTTCATAGTCTCGAGATCTGGATGGCAACTACGCTCTCACACTCAGACCCTTCTTGGAGGTGGTAGCCCGACCAAGGCATCAGGAGGGTTGTTTAACTATTTCCTGGTCTTGAGATCTTGATGGCAACTATGCTCTTACACTCAGACCCTTCTTGGGGGTGGTAGCCCGACGAAGGCATCAGGAGGGTTGTTTAGCTATTTCCTGATCTCGAGATCTTGATGGAAACTATGCTCTTACACTTAGACCCTTCTTGGGGGTGGTAGCCCGACCAAGGCATCAGGAGGGTTGTTTAGCTATTTCATAGTCTCGAGATCTGGATGGCAACTATGCTCTTACACTCAGGCTCTTCTTGGGGGTGGTAGCCCGACCAAGGCATCAGGAGTGCTGTTTAGCTATTTTCTCGTCTCGTGATCTGGATGGCAACTATGCTCTTATACTCAGTCCCTTCTTGGGGGTGGTAGCCCGACCAAGGCATCAGGAGGGGTTTTTAGCTATTTCCTGGTCTCGAGATCTGGACGGCAACTATACTCTTACACTCAGACCCTTCTTTGGGGTGGTAGCCCGACCAAGGCATTATGAGGGCTGTTTAGCTATTTCCTGGTCTCGAGATCTGGATGGCAACAATGCTCTTACACTTAGGACCCTTCTTGGGGGTGGTAGCCCGACCAAGGCATCAGGAGGGCTGTTTAACTATTTCCTGGTCTCGAGATCTTGATGGCAACTATGCTCTTACAGTCAGACCCTTCTTAGGGGTGGTAGCCCGACCAAGGCAACAGGAGGGTTGTTTAGCTATTTCCTGGTCTCGAGATCTAGATGGCAACTATGCTCTTACACTCAGACTCTTCTTGGGAGTGCTAACCCGACCAAGGCATCAGGAGGGCTGTTTAGCTACTTCCTGGTCTCGAGATCTGGATGGCAACTACGCTCTCACACTCAGACCCTTCTTGGAGGTGGTAGCCCGACCAAGGCATCAGGAGGGTTGTTTAACTATTTCCTGGTCTCGAGATCTTGATGGCAACTATGCTCTTACAGTCAGACCCTTCTTAGGGGTGGTAGCCCGACCAAGGCATCAGGAGGGTTGTTTAGCTATTTCCTGGTCTCGAGATCTGGATGGCAACTATGGTCTTACACTCAGACCCTTCTTGGGGGTGGTAGCCCGACCAAGGCTTCAGGAGGGTTGTTTAGCTATTTCCTGGTCTCGAGACCTGGATGGCAACTATGGTCTTACACTCAGACCCTTCTTGGGGGTGGTAGCCCGACCAAGGCTTCAGGAGGGTTGTTTAGCTATTTCCTGGTCTCGAGATCTTGATGGCAACTATGCTCTTACACTCAGACCCTTCTTGAGGGTGCTAGCCCGACCAAGGCATCGGGAGGGTTGTTTATCTATTTCCTGGTCTTGAGATCTTGATGGCAACTATGCTCTTACACTCAGACCCTTCTTGGGGGTGGTAGCCCGACGAAGGCATCAGGAGGGTTGTTTAGCTATTTCCTGGTCTCGAGATCTTGATGGAAACTATGCTCTTACACTCAGACCCTTCTTGGGGGTGGTAGCCCGACCAAGGCATCAGGAGGGTTGTTTAGCTATTTCATAGTCTCGAGATCTGGATGGCAACTATGCTCTTATACTCAGGCTCTTCTTGGGGGTGGTAGACCGACCAAGGCATCAGGAGTGCTGTTTAGCTATTTTCTCGTCTCGTGATCTGGATGGCAACTATGCTCTTATACTCAGTCCCTTCTTGGGGGTGGTAGCCCGACCAAGGCATCAGGAGGGGTTTTTAGCTATTTCCTGGTCTCGAGATCTGGACGGCAACTATACTCTTATACTCAGACCCTTCTTGGGGGTGGTAGCCCGACCAAGGCATTATGAGGGCTGTTTAGCTATTTCCTGGTCTCGAGATCTGAATGGCAACAATGCTCTTACACTTAGGACCCTTCTTGGGGGTGGTAGCCCGACCAAGGCATCAGGAGGGCTGTTTAACTATTTCCTGGTCTCGAGATCTTGATGGCAACTATGCTCTTACAGTCAGACCCTTCTTAGGGGTGGTAGCCCGACCAAGGCATCAGGAGGGTTGTTTAGCTATTTCCTGGTCTCGAGATCTGGATGGCAACTACGCTCTTACACTCAGACCCTTCTTGGGGGTGGTAGCCCGACCAAGGCTTCAGAAGGGTTGTTTAGCTATTTCCTGGTCTCGAGATCTTGATGGCAACTATGCTCTTACACTCAGACCCTTCTTGAGGGTGCTAGCCCGACCAAGGCATCAGGAGGGTTGTTTAACTATTTCCTGGTCTTGAGATCTTGATGGCAACTATGCTCTTACACTCAGACCCTTCTTGGGGGTGGTAGCCCGACGAAGGCATCAGGAGGGTTGTTTAGCTATTTCCTGATCTCGAGATCTTGATGGAAACTATGCTCTTACACTCAGACCCTTCTTGGGGGTGGTAGCCCGACCAAGGCATCAGGAGGGTTGTTTAGCTATTTCACAGTCTCGAGATCTGGATGGCAACTATGCTCTTACACTCAGGCTCTTCTTGGGGGTGGTAGCCCGACCAAGGCATCAGGAGTGCTGTTTAGCTATTTTCTCGTCTCGTGATCTGGATGGCAACTATGCTCTTATACTCAGTCCCTTCTTGGGGGTGGTAGCCCGACCAAGGCGTCAGGAGGGGTTTTTAGCTATTTCCTGGTCTCGAGATCTGGACGGCAACTATACTCTTACACTCAGACCCTTCTTTGGGGTGGTAGCCCGACCAAGGCATTATGAGGGCTGTTTAGCTATTTCCTGGTCTCGAGATCTGGATGGCAACAATGCTCTTACACTTAGGACCCTTCTTGGGGGTGGTAGCCCGACCAAGGCATCAGGAGGGCTGTTTAACTATTTCCTGGTCTCGAGATCTTGATGGCAACTATGCTCTTACAGTCAGACCCTTCTTAGGGGTGGTAGCCCGACCAAGGCAACAGGAGGGTTGTTTAGCTATTTCCTGGTCTCGAGATCTAGATGGCAACTATGCTCTTACACTCAGACTCTTCTTGGGAGTGCTAACCCGACCAAGGCATCAGGAGGGCTGTTTAGCTACTTCCTGGTCTCGAGATCTGGATGGCAACTACGCTCTCACACTCAGACCCTTCTTGGAGGTGGTAGCCCGACCAAGGCATCAGGAGGGTTGTTTAACTATTTCCTGGTCTTGAGATCTTGATGGCAACTATGCTCTTACACTCAGACCCTTCTTGGGGGTGGTAGCCCGACGAAGGCATCAGGAGGGTTGTTTAGCTATTTCCTGGTCTCGAGATCTTGATGGAAACTATGCTCTTACACTTAGGACCCTTCTTGGGGGTGGTAGCCCGACCAAGGCATCAGGAGTGCTGTTTAGCTATTTTCTCGTCTCGTGATCTGGATGGCAACTATGCTCTTATACTCAGTCCCTTCTTGGGGGTGGTAGCCCGACCAAGGCATCAGGAGGGGTTTTTAGCTATTTCCTGGTCTCGAGATCTGGACGGCAACTATACTCTTATACTCAGACCCTTCTTGGGGGTGGTAGCCCGACCAAGGCATTATGAGGGCTGTTTAGCTATTTCCTGGTCTCGAGATCTGAATGGCAACAATGCTCTTACACTTAGGACCCTTCTTGGGGGTGGTAGCCCGACCAAGGCATCAGGAGGGCTGTTTAACTATTTCCTGGTCTCGAGATCTTGATGGCAACTATGCTCTTACAGTCAGACCCTTCTTAGGGGTGGTAGCCCGACCAAGGCATCAGGAGGGTTGTTTAGCTATTTCCTGGTCTCGAGATCTGGATGGCAACTACGCTCTTACACTCAGACCCTTCTTGGGGGTGGTAGCCCGACCAAGGCTTCAGAAGGGTTGTTTAGCTATTTCCTGGTCTCGAGATCTTGATGGCAACTATGCTCTTACACTCAGACCCTTCTTGAGGGTGCTAGCCCGACCAAGGCATCAGGAGGGTTGTTTAACTATTTCCTGGTCTTGAGATCTTGATGGCAACTATGCTCTTACACTCAGACCCTTCTTGGGGGTGGTAGCCCGACGAAGGCATCAGGAGGGTTGTTTAGCTATTTCCTGATCTCGAGATCTTGATGGAAACTATGCTCTTACACTCAGACCCTTCTTGGGGGTGGTAGCCCGACCAAGGCATCAGGAGGGTTGTTTAGCTATTTCATAGTCTCGAGATCTGGATGGCAACTATGCTCTTACACTCAGGCTCTTCTTGGGGGTGGTAGCCCGACCAAGGCATCAGGAGTGCTGTTTAGCTATTTTCTCGTCTCGTGATCTGGATGGCAACTATGCTCTTATACTCAGTCCCTTCTTGGGGGTGGTAGCCCGACCAAGGCGTCAGGAGGGGTTTTTAGCTATTTCCTGGTCTCGAGATCTGGACGGCAACTATACTCTTACACTCAGACCCTTCTTTGGGGTGGTAGCCCGACCAAGGCATTATGAGGGCTGTTTAGCTATTTCCTGGTCTCGAGATCTGGATGGCAACAATGCTCTTACACTTAGGACCCTTCTTGGGGGTGGTAGCCCGACCAAGGCATCAGGAGGGCTGTTTAACTATTTCCTGGTCTCGAGATCTTGATGGCAACTATGCTCTTACAGTCAGACCCTTCTTAGGGGTGGTAGCCCGACCAAGGCAACAGGAGGGTTGTTTAGCTATTTCCTGGTCTCGAGATCTAGATGGCAACTATGCTCTTACACTCAGACTCTTCTTGGGAGTGCTAACCCGACCAAGGCATCAGGAGGGCTGTTTAGCTACTTCCTGGTCTCGAGATCTGGATGGCAACTACGCTCTCACACTCAGACCCTTCTTGGAGGTGGTAGCCCGACCAAGGCATCAGGAGGGTTGTTTAACTATTTCCTGGTCTTGAGATCTTGATGGCAACTATGCTCTTACACTCAGACCCTTCTTGGGGGTGGTAGCCCGACGAAGGCATCAGGAGGGTTGTTTAGCTATTTCCTGGTCTCGAGATCTTGATGGAAACTATGCTCTTACACTTAGGACCCTTCTTGGGGGTGGTAGCCCGACCAAGGCATCAGGAGGGCTGTTTAGCTATTTCCTGGTCTCGAGATCTTGATGGCAACTATGCTCTTACAGTCAGACCCTTCTTAAGGGTGGTAGCCTGACCAAGGCATCAGGAGGGCTTTTTAGCTATTTCCTGGTCTCGAGATCTGGACGGCAACTATACTCTTACACTCAGACCCTTCTTGGGGGTGGTAGCCCGACCAAGGCATTATGAGGGCTGTTTAGCTATTTCCTGGTCTCGAGATCTAAATGGCAACAATGCTCTTACACTTAGGACCCTTCTTGGGGGTGGTAGCCCGACCAAGGCATCAAGAGGGCTGTTTAGCTATTTCCTGGTCTCGAGATCTTGATGGCAACTACGCTCTTACACTCAGACCCTTCTTGGGGGTGGTAGCCCGACCATGGCTTCAGGAGGGTTGTTTAGCTATTTCCTGGTCTCGAGATCTTTATGGCAACTATGCTCTTACACTCAGACCCTTCTTGAGGGTGGTAGCCCGACCAAGGCATCAGGAGGGCTGTTTAGCCACTTCCTGGTCTCGAGATCTGGATGGCAACTACGCTCTCACACTCAGACCCTTCTTGGAGGTGGTAGCCCGACCAAGGCATCAGGAGGGTTGTTTAGCTATTTCCTGGTCTCGAGATCTTGATGGAAACTATGCTCTTACACTCAGACCCTTCTTGGGGGTGGTAGCCCGACCAAGGCATCAGGAGGGTTGTTTAGCTATTTCATAGTCTCGAGATCTGGATGGCAGCTATGCTCTTACACTCAGGCTCTTCTTGGGGGTGGTAGCCCGACCAAGGCATCAGGAGGGCTGTTTAGCTATTTTCTCGTCTCGTGATCTGGATGGCAACTATGCTCTTATACTCAGTCCCTTCTTGGGGGTGGTAGCCCGACCAAGGCATCAGGAGGGGTTTTTAGCTATTTCCTGGTCTCGAGATCTGGACGGCAACTATACTCTTACACTCAGACCCTTCTTGGGGGTGGTAGCCCGACCAAGGCATTATGAGGGCTGTTTAGCTATTTCCTAGTCTCGAGATCTGAATGGCAACAATGCTCTTACACTTAGGACCCTTCTTGGGGGTGGTAGCCCGACCAAGGCATCAGGAGGGCTGTTTAACTATTTCCTGGTCTCGAGATCTTGATGGCAACTATGCTCTTACAGTCAGACCCTTCTTAGGGGTGGTAGCCCGACCAAGGCATCAGGAGGGTTGTTTAGCTATTTCCTGGTCTCGAGATCTGGATGGCAACTACGCTCTTACACTCAGACCCTTCTTGGGGGTGGTAGCCCGACCAAGGCTTCAGAAGGGTTGTTTAGCTATTTCCTGGTCTCGAGATCTTGATGGCAACTATGCTCTTACACTCAGACCCTTCTTGAGGGTGCTAGCCCGACCAAGGCATCAGGAGGGTTGTTTAACTATTTCCTGGTCTTGAGATCTTGATGGCAACTATGCTCTTACACTCAGACCCTTCTTGGGGGTGGTAGCCTGACGAAGGCATCAGGAGGGTTGTTTAGCTATTTCCTGATCTCGAGATCTTGATGGAAACTATGCTCTTACACTTAGACCCTTCTTGGGGGTGGTAGCCCGACCAAGGCATCAGGAGGGTTGTTTAGCTATTTCATAGTCTCGAGATCTGGATGGCAACTATGCTCTTACACTCAGGCTCTTCTTGGGGGTGGTAGCCCGACCAAGGCATCAGGAGTGCTGTTTAGCTATTTTCTCGTCTCGTGATCTGGATGGCAACTATGCTCTTATACTCAGTCCCTTCTTGGGGGTGGTAGCCCGACCAAGGCATCAGGAGGGGTTTTTAGCTATTTCCTGGTCTCGAGATCTGGACGGCAACTATACTCTTACACTCAGACCCTTCTTTGGGGTGGTAGCCCGACCAAGGCATTATGAGGGCTGTTTAGCTATTTCCTGGTCTCGAGATCTGGATGGCAACAATGCTCTTACACTTAGGACCCTTCTTGGGGGTGGTAGCCCGACCAAGGCATCAGGAGGGCTGTTTAACTATTTCCTGGTCTCGAGATCTTGATGGCAACTATGCTCTTACAGTCAGACCCTTCTTAGGGGTGGTAGCCCGACCAAGGCAACAGGAGGGTTGTTTAGCTATTTCCTGGTCTCGAGATCTAGATGGCAACTATGCTCTTACACTCAGACTCTTCTTGGGAGTGCTAACCCGACCAAGGCATCAGGAGGGCTGTTTAGCTACTTCCTGGTCTCGAGATCTGGATGGCAACTACGCTCTCACACTCAGACCCTTCTTGGAGGTGGTAGCCCGACCAAGGCATCAGGAGGGTTGTTTAACTATTTCCTGGTCTTGAGATCTTGATGGCAACTATGCTCTTACACTCAGACCCTTCTTGGGGGTGGTAGCCCGACGAAGGCATCAGGAGGGTTGTTTAGCTATTTCCTGGTCTCGAGATCTTGATGGAAACTATGCTCTTACACTTAGGACCCTTCTTGGGGGTGGTAGCCCGACCAAGGCATCAGGAGGGCTGTTTAGCTATTTCCTGGTCTCGAGATCTTGATGGCAACTATGCTCTTACAGTCAGACCCTTCTTAAGGGTGGTAGCTTGACCAAGGCATCAGGAGGGCTTTTTAGCTATTTCCTGGTCTCGAGATCTGGACGGCAACTATACTCTTACACTCAGACCCTTCTTGGGGGTGGTAGCCCGACCAAGGCATTATGAGGGCTGTTTAGCTATTTCCTGGTCTCGAGATCTAAATGGCAACAATGCTCTTACACTTAGGACCCTTCTTGGGGGTGGTAGCCCGACCAAGGCATTAGGAGGGCTGTTTAGCTATTTCCTGGTCTCGAGATCTTGATGGCAACTACGCTCTTACACTCAGACCCTTCTTGGGGGTGGTAGCCCGACCAAGGCTTCAGGAGGGTTGTTTAGCTATTTCCTGGTCTCGAGATCTTTATGGCAACTATGCTCTTACACTCAGACCCTTCTTGAGGGTGGTAGCCCGACCAAGGCATCAGGAGGGCTGTTTAGCCACTTCCTGGTCTCGAGATCTGGATGGCAACTACGCTCTCACACTCAGACCCTTCTTGGAGGTGGTAGCCCGACCAAGGCATCAGGAGGGTTGTTTAACTATTTCCTGGTCTTGAGATCTTGATGGCAACTATGCTCTTACACTCAGACCCTTCTTGGGGGTGGTAGCCCGACGAAGGCATCAGGAGGGTTGTTTAGCTATTGCCTGGTCTCGAGATCTTGATGGAAACTATGCTCTTACACTTAGGACCCTTCTTGAGGGTGGTAGCCCGACCAAGGCATCAGGAGGGCTGTTTAGCTATTTCCTAGTCTCGAGATCTTGATGGAAACTATGCTCTTACAGTCTGACCCTTCTTAAGGGTGGTAGCCTGACCAAGGCATCAGGAGGGCTTTTTAGCTATTTCCTGGTCTCGAGATCTGGACGGCAACTATACTCTTACACTCAAACCCTTCTTGGGGGTGGTAGCCCGACGAAGGCATCAGGAGGGTTGTTTAGCTATTTCCTGGTCTCGAGATCTTGATGGAAACTATGCTCTTACACTTAGGACCCTTCTTGAGGGTGGTAGCCCGACCAAGGCATCAGGAGGGCTGTTTAGCTATTTCCTGGTCTCGAGATCTTGATGGAAACTATGCTCTTACAGTCAGACCCTTCTTAAGGGTGGTAGCCTGACCAAGGCGTCAGGAGGGCTTTTTAGTTATTTCCTGGTCTCGAGATCTGGACGGCAACTATACTCTTACACTCAGACCCTTCTTGGGGGTGGTAGCCCGACCAAGGCATTATGAGGGCTGTTTAGCTATTTCCTGGTCTCGAGATCTAAATGGCAACAATGCTATTACACTTAGGACCCTTCTTGGGGGTGGTAGCCCGACCAAGGCATCAGGAGGGCTGTTTAGCTATTTCCTGGTCTCGAGATCTTGATGGCAACTACGCTCTTACACTCAGACCCTTCTTGGGGGTGGTAGCCCGACCAAGGCTTCAGGAGGGTTGTTTAGCTATTTCCTAGTCTCGAGATCTTTATGGCAACTATGCTCTTACACTCAGACCCTTCTTGAGGGTGGTAGCCCGACCAAGGCATCAGGAGGGTTGTTTAGCTATTTCATAGTCTCGAGATCTGGATGGCAACTACGCTCTCACACTCAGACCCTTCTTGGAGGTGGTAGCCCGACCAAGGCATCAGGAGGGTTGTTTAACTATTTCCTGGTCTTGAGATCTTGATGGCAACTATGCTCTTACACTCAGACCCTTCTTGGGGGTGGTAGCCCGACGAAGGCATCAGGAGGGTTGTTTAGCTATTTCCTGGTCTCGAGATCTTGATGGAAACTATGCTCTTACACTTAGGACCCTTCTTGAGGGTGGTAGCCCGACCAAGGCATCAGGAGGGCTGTTTAGCTATTTCCTAGTCTCGAGATCTTGATGGAAACTATGCTCTTACAGTCAGACCCTTCTTAAGGGTGGTAGCCTGACCAAGGCATCAGGAGGGCTTTTTAGCTATTTCCTGGTCTCGAGATCTGGACGGCAACTATACTCTTACACTCAAACCCTTCTTGGGGGTGGTAGCCCGACGAAGGCATCAGGAGGGTTGTTTAGCTATTTCCTGGTCTCGAGATCTTGATGGAAACTATGCTCTTACACTTAGGACCCTTCTTGAGGGTGGTAGCCCGACCAAGGCATCAGGAGGGCTGTTTAGCTATTTCTTGGTCTCGAGATCTTGATGGAAACTATGCTCTTACAGTCAGACCCTTCTTAAGGGTGGTAGCCTGACCAAGGCATCAGGAGGGCTTTTTAGCTATTTCCTGGTCTCGAGATCTGGACGGCAACTATACTCTTACACTCAGACCCTTCTTGGGGGTGGTAGCCCGACCAAGGCATTATGAGGGCTGTTTAGCTATTTCCAGGTCTCGAGATCTAAATGGCAACAATGCTATTACACTTAGGACCCTTCTTGGGGGTGGTAGCCCGACCAAGGCATCAGGAGGGCTGTTTAGCTATTTCCTGGTCTCGAGATCTTGATGGCAACTACGCTCTTACACTCAGACCCTTCTTGGGGGTGGTAGCCCGACCAAGGCTTCAGGAGGGTTGTTTAGCTATTTCCTGGTCTCGAGATCTTTATGGCAACTATGCTCTTACACTCAGACCCTTCTTGAGGGTGGTAGCCCGACCAAGGCATCAGGAGGGTTGTTTAGCTATTTCATAGTCTCGAGATCTGGATGGCAACTATGCTCTTACACTCAGGTTCTTCTTGGGGGTGGTAGCCCGACCAAGGCATCAGGAGGGCTGTTTAGCTATTTTCTCGTCTCGTGATCTGGATGGCAACTATGCTCTGATACTCAGTCCCTTCTTGGGGGTGGTAGCCCGACCAAGGCATCAGGAGGGGTTTTTAGCTATTTCCTGGTCTCGAGATCTGGACGGCAACTATACTCTTACACTCAGACCCTTCTTGGGGGTGGTAGCCCGACCAAGGCATTATGAGGGCTGTTTAGCTATTTCCTGGTCTCGAGATCTGGATGGCAACAATGCTCCTACACTTAGGACCCTTCTTGGGGGTGGTAGCCCGACCAAGGCATCAGGAGGGCTGTTTAACTATTTCCTGGTCTCGAGATCTTGATGGCAACTATGCTCTTACAGTCAGACCCTTCTTAGGGGTGGTAGCCCGACCAAGGCATCAGGAGGGTTGTTTAGCTATTTCCTGGTCTCGAGATCTAGATGGCAACTATGCTCTGACACTCAGACTCTTCTTGGGAGTGCTAACCCGACCAAGGCATCAGGAGGGCTGTTTAGCTACTTCCTGGTCTCGAGATCTGGATGGCAACTATGCTCTTACACTCAGACCCTTCTTGGGCGTGGTAGCCTGACCAAGGCATCAGGAGGACTATTTAGCTACTTCCTGGTCTCGTGATATGGATGGTAACTATGCACTTATACTCAGACCCTTCATGGGGGTGGTAGCCCGACCAAGGCATCAGGAGGGCTGTTTAGCTATTTCCTGGTCTAGATATCCTGACGGCAACAATACTCTTACACTCAGACCCTTCTTGGGGGTGGTAGCCCGACCAAGGAATTATGAGGGCTGTTTAGCTATTTCCTGGTCTCGAGAACTGGATGGCAACTGTGCTCTTACACTCTGACCCTTCTTGGGGGTGGTAGCCCGACCAAGGCATCAAGAGTGTTGTTTAGCTATTTCTTGGTCTAGAGATCTAGATGGCAACTATGCTCTTACACTCAGACCCTTCTTGGGGGTGGTAGCCCGACCAAGGCATTAGGATGGTTGTTTAGCTATATCCTGGTCTCGAGATCTAGATGCCAGATATGCTCTTACACTCAGACCCTTCTGGGGGGTGGTAGCCCGACCAAGGCATTAGGAGGGCTGTTTAGCTATTTCTTGGTCTCGAGATCTAGATGCCAGCTATGCTCTTACACTCAGACCTTTCTTGGGGGTGGTAGCCCGACCAAGGCATTAGGAGGGCTGTTTAGCTATTTCCTGGTCTCGAGATCTTGATGGCAACTATGCTCTTACACTCAGACCCTTCTTGGAGGTGGTAGCCCGACCAAGGCATCAGGAGGGTGGTTTAGCTATTTCCTGGTCTCGAGATCTGGATGGCAACTACGCTCTCACACTCAGACCCTTCTTGGAGGTGGTAGCCCGACCAAGGCATCAGGAGGGTTGTTTAACTATTTCCTGGTCTTGAGATCTTGATGGCAACTATGCTCTTACACTCAGACCCTTCTTGGGGGTGGTAGCCAGACCAAGGCATCAGGAGGGTTGTTTAGCTATTTCCTGGTCTCGAGATCTTGATGGAAACTATGCTCTTACACTCAGACCCTTCTTGGGGGTGGTAGCCCGACCAAGGCATCAGGAGGGTTGTTTAGTTATTTCATAGTCTCGAGATCTGGATGGCAACTATGCTCTTACACTCAGGCTCTTCTTGGGGGTGGTAGCCCGACCAAGGCATCAGGAGGGCTGTTTAGCTATTTTCTCGTCTCGTGATCTGGATGGCAACTATGCTCTTATACTCAGTCCCTTCTTGGGGGTGGTAGCCCGACCAAGGCATCAGAAGGGGTTTTTAGCTATTTCCTGGTCTCGAGATCTGGACGGCAACTATACTCTTACACTCAGACCCTTCTTGGGGGTGGTAGCCCGACCAAGGCATTATGAGGGCTGTTTAGCTATTTCCTGGTCTCGAGATCTGGATGGCAACAATGCTCTTACACTTAGGACCCTTCTTGGGGGTGGTAGCCCGACCAAGGCATCAGGAGGGCTGTTTAGCTATTTCCTGGTCTCGAGATCTTGATGGCAACTATGCTCTTACACTCAGACCCTTCTTAGGGGTGGTAGCCCGACCAAGGCATCAGAAGGGTTGTTTAGCTATTTCCTGGTCTCGAGATCTGGATGGCAACTACGCTCTTACACTCAGACCCTTCTTGGGGGTGGTAGCCCGACCAAGGCTTCAGGAGGGTTGTTTAGCTATTTCCTGGTCTCGAGATCTTGATGGCAACTATGCTCTTACACTCAGACCCTTCTTGAGGGTGCTAGCCCGACCAAGGCATCAGGAGGGCTGTTTAGCTATTTCCTAGTCTCGAGATTTGGATGGCAACTATGCTCTTACACTCAGACCCTTCTTGAGGGTGGTAGCCCGACCAAGGCATCATAAGGGTTGTTTAGCTATTTCCTGGTCTCGCGATTTGGATGGCAACTATGCACTTATACTCAGACCCTTCTTAAGCGTGGTAGCCCGACCAAGGCATCAGAAGGGCTGTTTAGCTACTTGCTGGTCTAGATATCTGGACGGCAACTATACTCTTACACTTAGACCCTTCTTGGGGGTGGTAGCCCGACCAAGGCATTAGGAGGGCTGTTTATCTATTTCATAGTCTCGAGATTTGGATGGCAACTATGCTCTTACACTCAGGCTCTTCTTGGGGGTGGTAGCCCGACCAAGGCATCAGGAGGGCTGTTTAGCTATTTTCTAGTCTCGTGATCTGGATGGCAACTATGCTCTTATACTCAGTCCCTTCTTGGGGGTGGTAGCCCGACCAAGGCATCAGGAGGGCTTTTTAGCTATTTCCTGGTCTCGAGATCTGGACGGCAACTATACTCTTACACTCAGACCCTTCTTGGGGGTGGTAGCCCGACCAAGGCATTATGAGGGCTTTTTAGCTATTTCCTGGTCTCGAGATCTGGATGGCAACAATGCTCTTACACTTAGGACCCTTCTTGGGGGTGGTAGCCCGACCAAGGCATCAGGAGGGCTGTTTAGCTACTTCCTGGTCTCGCGATTTGGATGGCAACTATGCTTCTACACTCAGACCCTTCTTGGGCGTGGTAGCCTGACCAAGGCATCAGGAGGGCTGTTTAGCTACTTCCTGGTCTCGTGATATGGATGGTAACTATGCACTTATACTCAGACCCTTCATGGGGGTGGTAGCCCGACCAAGGCATCAGGAGGGCTGTTTAGCTATTTCCTGGTCTAGATATCCTGATGGCAACTATGCTCTTACACTCAGACCCTTCTTGGGGGTTGTAGCCCGACCAAGGCATCAGGATGGTTGTTTAGCTATTTCCTGGTCTCGAGAACTGGATGGCAACTGTGCTCTTACACTCTGACCCTTCTTGGGGGTGGTAGCCCGACCAAGGCATCAAGAGTGTTGTTTAGCAGTTTCTTGGTCTAGAGATCTAGATGGCAACTATGCTCTTACACTCAGACCCTTCTTGGGGGTGGTAGCCCGACCAAGGCATCAGGATGGTTGTTTAGCTATATCCTGGTCTCGAGATCTAGATGCCAGATATGCTCTTACACTCAGACCCTTCTGGGGGGTGGTAGCCTGACCAAGGCATTAGGAGGGCTGTTTAGCTATTTCCTGGTCTCGAGATCTAGATGCCAGCTATGCTCTTACACTCAGACCCTTCCTGGGGGTGGTAGCCCGACCAAGGCATTAGGAGGGCTGTTTAGCTATTTCCTGGTCTCGAGATCTTGATGGCAACTATGCTCTTACACTCAGACCCTTCTTGGAGGTGGTAGCCCGACCAAGGCATCAGGAGGGTTGTTCAGCTATTTCCTGGTCTCGAGATCTGGATGGCAACTATGCTCTCACACTAAGACCCTTCTTGGAGGTGGTAGCCCGACCAAGGCATCAGGAGGGTTGTTTAACTATTTCCTGATCTTGAGATCTTGATGGCAACTATGCTCTTACACTCAGACCCTTCTTGGGGGTGGTAGCCCGACCAAGGCATCAGGAGGGTTGTTTAGCTATTTCCTGGTCTCGAGATCTTGATGGCAACTATGCTCTTACACTCAGACCCTTCTTGGGGGTGGTAGCCCGACTAAGGCATCAGGAGGGTTGTTTAGCTATTTCATAGTCTCAAGATCTGGATGGCAACTATGCTCTTACACTCAGGCTCTTCTTGGGGGTGGTAGCCCGACCAAGGCATCAGGAGGGCTGTTTAGCTATTTTCTCGTCTCGTGATCTGGATGGCAACTATGCTCTTATACTCAGTCCCTTCTTGGGGGTGGTAGCCCGACCAAGGCATCAGGAGGGCTGTTTAGCTATTTCCTGTCTCGAGATCTTGATGGAAACTATGCTCTCACACTCAGTCCCTTCTTGGAGGTGGTAGCCCGACCAAGGCATCAGGAGGGTTGTTTAACTATTTCCTGGTCTCGAGATCTTGATGGCAACTACGCTCTTACACTCAGACCCTTCTTGGGGGTGGTAGCCCGACGAAGGCATCAGGAGGGTTGTTTAGCTATTTCCTGGTCTCGAGATCTTGATGGAAACTATGCTCTTACACTCAGACCCTTCTTGGGGGTGGTAGCCCGACCAAGGCATCAGGAGGGTTGTTTAGCTATTTCATAGTCTCGAGATCTGGATGGCAACTATGCTCTTACACTCAGGCTCTTCTTGGGGGTGGTAGCCCGACCAAGGCATCAGGAGGGCTGTTTAGCTATTTTCTCGTCTCGTGATCTGGATGGCAACTATGCTCTTATACTCAGTCCCTTCTTGGGGGTGGTAGCCCGACCAAGGCATCAGGAGGGGTTTTTAGCTATTTCCTGGTCTCGAGATCTGGATGGCAACTATACTCTTACACTCAGACCCTTCTTGGGCGTGGTAGCCCGACCAAGGCATTATGAGGGCTGTTTAGCTATTTCCTGGTCTCGAGATATGGATGGTTACTATGCACTTATACTCAGACCCTTCATGGGGGTGGTAGCCCGACCAAGGCATCAGGAGGGCTGTTTAGCTATTTCCTGGTCTAGATATCCTGACGGCAACAATACTCTTACACTCAGACCCTTCTTGGGGGTGGTAGCCCGACCAAGGAATTATGAGGGCTGTTTAGCTATTTTCTGGTCTCGAGAACTAGATGGCAACTGTGCTCTTACACTCTGACCTGAAAATACAGCTCTTAACGTGTGTCTACAACCTAGAGGGGGGGGTGATTGGGTTGTTAATCGATTATTACCAACTTTTTCGATTAGTCAATATTAAACAAATAACCCAATTAAATCAAACATACAAAATCAAGTGTGAAGTGCGGAATAATAAATAACACTTGATTTTTACGTGGAAACCCTTCAACAAGGGAAAAACCACGGGCTATCCTTCTAGCCACACACGATCCTCAAATCCACTATATGAGTAAAATGTTACACCCTCAAGTGATGCTCGGACTCTCACTCTAGATAACCTCAGGCTATGGACACTACCACTCGCCACTCTTGGTTCAATCCCTAGTGATATCCACTGATACACTACTATTGGCGTGAGCACCTCATACTCTACCCGCAGGCCTGTTACAATGGATTCTTGACCAATGCTTGCCAACCACAACTTGGTTGCAAGCCTACAATGCTTGTGCAACTTCACCCCGAAGCCACAAGACTTTGACTCAATGAAGAGTATAGGGTCTAAGTGAAAAATCAATGAATGCTCAACACAATATATGTTAGACCAAACATACAATGCTTAACTAGATGTAGATAATGCAATACAACATCCTAGTTATCAAATAATGCCTACATGTACACACATGAGGTCTCAATTAGTTGTAGAGAAATTTCCAACAACTTAATTGTCAACAAACAACCTTGAATATTAAAGAGAGCTTAACTAGATTGATAAACACAAATCTATCAATCTAATTATCAATTAATCTCTTAAGAATAATCAAGTCTTAGCTATTTAGGAAAACAACACCTAGTCATGCAAGCTATCAAAATACAACACACATAAATATTCATTAACATTAACTAGTTGATTAAAACACAATCTATCAACTTAGTTATCAATAAATCACACATGACTATTTATGACCTAGCTTTTAGGCAAAAATGACCTAATCAATTAAGCTAGCAAAATACAAACCCAATCATGTTATCAAGACTCATAAATATGCAATAAAGTAGAGTCTAGGTATTTAATCAAGCAATAAATACCTAATCTAGAGTAAGAAGAACAATAAATGATATTCAAAGAAGTTCTTGCTTCCCTAGTCATGAAACAATGAATACCCATGCTCAAATGATGTTGAATGATGCAAGATGGAGATGGGTTTTGGGTTTGGAGAGTCAAAGAAGCTTTCTTGAAGCTTTCTCTCTCTAGGAGCTCTAACCTCTCTCTAGAAATGATTTTCTGAGCTCTTGGTCGGCCAAGAAGAGAAGAGGAAGAATATATATGAAGCCCTAGATCAAACTACATCGTTTTGAACTTGGGAACCAGAATCCCGTCAAAACCGCTTGCTAGACCGCGGCACAGGTAAGTGTCCAGACCGCGGTACATACAGCAGTGCACTGTCTGGACTACACCGCGGTTGGGACCGCTGTGCGTGCAAGTGCACAGGTCGCGGTCCACGTCGCGCATGACGCACTGGAGAATACCGCTCCGTGCACCGTGGTGCAAGCAAAGCCTGCCGAGCGGTCTAGGCCGCACCAAAGGGAAAAAGCCCTTTTAAACACTCAAGACAAAAGTCAATCTTACATGAATGTTGTGCAAGTGTGAAGTGAGTGATATGCACACAATGAAGCACACTTAACATGTCAACCATGTTAACAACTAAGCACAATGTAAGCTAGGAGTGTTTTAGAAAAGGATGCACACTTATACAAACAATAAAGAACACAAATGCAAGATAAACAAAACATGCATGAAGTGTGTATGTGCACCTAAACTCTTCAAGAGACAAAGTCAAGTGAATATACCTTTTGCTCTTGAAGTCATGGAGATGCTTGGAAGCTTCCCAATACGAACCTAAGCTACCCATTACACAATCATCCCCAATGTGGTGGTTTGTCATGAAATAAGCCAATCATAAAATCGAAGTCCTTACATGACCCTTCTTGGGGGTGGTAGCCCGACCAAGGCATCAAGAGTGTTGTTTAGCTTTTTCTGGGTGTAGAGATCTAGATGGCAACTATGCTCTTACACTCAGACCCTTCTTGGGGGTGGTAGCCCGACCAAGGCATCAGGATGGTTGTTTAGCTATTTCCTGGTCTCGAGATCTAGATGCCAGATATGCTCTTACATTCAGACCCTTCTGGGGGGTGGTAGCCTGACCAAGGCATTAGGAGGGCTGTTTAGCTATTTCCTGGTCTCGAGATCTAGATGCCAGCTATGCTCTTACACTCAGACCCTTCTTGGGGGTGGTAGCCCGACCAAGGCATTAGGAGGGCTGTTTAGCTATTTCCTGGTCTCGAGATCTTGATGGCAACTATGCTCTTACACTCAGACCCTTCTTGGGGGTGGTAGCTCGACCAAGGCATCAGGAGGGTTGTTTAGCTATTTCCTGGTCTCGAGATCTGGATGGCAACTACGCTCTTACACTCAGACCCTTCTTGGAGGTGGTAGCCCGACCAAGGCATCAGGAGGGTTGTTTAACTATTTCCTGGTCTCGAGATCTTGATGGCAACTATGCTCTTACACTCAGACCCTTCTTGAGGGTGGTAGCCCGACCAAGGCATCAGGGGGGTTGTTTAGCTATTTCCTGGTCTCAAGATCTAGATGGCAACTATGCTCTTACACTTAGACCCTTCTTGGGGGTGGTAGCCCGACCAAGTCATCATGAGGGTTGTTTGGCTATTTCCTGGTCTCGAGACCTGGATGGCAACTATTGTCTTACACTCAGACAATTCTTGGGGGTGGTAGCCCGACCAAGGCATCAGGAGGGCTGTTTAGCTATTTCCCGGTCTCGAGATATTGATGGCAACTATGCTCTTAAACTCAGACCCTTCTTGGGGGTGGTAGCCCGACCAAGGCATCAGGAGGGTTGTTTAGCAATTTCCTGGTCTCGAGATCTAGATGGCAACTATTCTCTTACACTCAGACCCCTCTTGGGGGTGGTAGCCCGACCAAGGCATCAGCAGGGCTATTTAGCTACTTCCTGGTCTCTAGATCTAGATGGCAACTATACTCTTACACTTAGACCCTTCTTGGGGGTGGTAGCCCGACCAAGTCATCATGAGGGTTGTTTGGCTATTTCCTGGTCTCGAGATCTGGATGGCAACTATTGTCTTACACTCAGACCCTTCTTGGGGGTGGTAGCCCGACCAAGGCATCAGGAGGGCTGTTTAGCTATTTCCCGGTCTCGAGATATTGATGGCAACTATGCTCTTAAACTCAGACCCTTCTTGGGGGTGGTAGCCCGACCAAGGCATCAGGAGGGTTGTTTATCAATTTCCTGGTCTCGAGATCTAGATGGCAACTATTCTATTACACTCAGACCCCTGTTGGGGGTGGTAGCCTGACCAAGGCATCAGTAGGGCTATTTAGCTATTTCCTGGTCTCTAGATCTGGATGGCAACTATACTCTTACACTTAGACCCTTTTTGGGGTGGTAGCCCGACCAAGGCATCAGGAGGGCTGTTTAGCTATTTCCTGGTCTCGTGATCTTGATGGCAACTATGGTCTTACACTCAGACCCTTCTTGGGGGTGGTAGCCCGACCAAGGCATCAGGAGGGCTGTTTGGCTTTTTCCTGGTCTCTAGATCTGGATAGCAACTATGCTCTTATACTCAGACCCTTCTTGGGGTGGTAGCTCGACCAAGGCATCAGGATGATTATTTAGCTATTTCCTGGTCTCGAGATCTAGATGCCAGCTATGCACTTACACTCAGACCCTTCTTGGGGCTGGTAGCCCGACTAAGGCATCAGGAGGGCTGTTTAGCTATTTCCTGGTCTCAAGATCTGGACGGCAACTATGCTCTTACACTCGACCCTTTTTGGGGGTGGTAGCCCGACCAAGGCATCAACTGGGTTGTTTAGCTATTTCTTGGTCTAGAGATCTAGATGGCAACTACGCTCTTACAGTCAGACCCTTCTTGGGGGTGGTAGCCCGACCAAGGAATCAGGAGGGTTGTATAGCTATTTCCTGGTCTCGAGATCTTGATGGCAACTATGCTCTTACACTCAGACCCTTCTTGAGGGTGGTAGCCCGACCAAGGCATCATGAGGGTTGTTTAGCTATTTTCTGGTCTCGAATCTAGATGGCAACTATGCTCTTACACTCAGACCCTTCTTGGGAGTGGTAGCCCGACCAAGGCATCAGGAGGGCTGTCTAGCTTCTTCCTGGTCTCGCGATTGGGATGGCAACTATGCACTTATACTCAGACCCTTCTTAAGGGTGGTAGCCCAACCAAGGCATCAGGAGGGTTGTTTAGCTATTTCCTGGTCTAGAGACCTGGATGGCAACTATGGTCTTACACTCAGACCCTTCTTGGGGGTGTTAGCACGACCAAGGCATCAGGAGGGTTGTTTAGCTATTTCCCGGTCTCGAGATCTAGATGGCAATTATTCTCTTACACTCAGACCCTTCTTGGGGGTGGTAGCCCGACCAAGGCATCAGGAGGGTTGTTTAGCTATTTCCTGGTCTCGAGATCTTAATGGCAACTATGCTCTTACACTCAGACCCTTCATGAAGTGGTAGCCCGACCAAGGCATCATGAGGGTTGTTTAGCTATTTTCTGGTCTCGAATCTAGATGGCAACTATGCTCTTACACTCAGACCCTTCTTGGGAGTGGTAACCCGACCAAGGCATCAGGAGGGCTGTCTAGCTACTTCCTGGTCTCGCGATTTGGATGGCAACTATGCACTTATATTCAGACCCTTCTTAAGGGTGGTAGCCCAACCAAGGCATCAGAAGGGCTGTTTAGCTACTTCCTGGTCTAGATATCTGGACGGTAACTATACTCTTACACTCAGACCCTTCTTGGGGGTCGTAGCCCGACCAAGGCATTAGAAGGGCTATTTATCTATTTCATAGTCTCGAGATCTGGATGGCAACTATGCTCTTACACTCAGGCCCTTCTTGGGGGTGGTAGCCCGACCAAGGCATCAGGAGGGCTGTTTAGCTATTTTCTAGTCTCGTGATCTGGATGGCAACTGTGCTCTTATACTCAGTCCCTTCATGGGGGTGGCAGCCCGACCAAGGCATCAGGAGGGCTTTTTAGCTATTTCCTGGTCTCGAGATCTGGACGGCAAGTATACTCTTACACTCAGACCCTTCTTGGGGGTGGTAGCCCGACCAAGGCATTAGGAGGGCTGTTTAGCTATTTCCTGGTCTCGAGATCTGAATGGCAACAATGCTCTTACACTTAGGACCCTTCTTGGGGGTGGTAGCACGACCAAGGCATCAGGAGGGTTGTTTAGCTATTTCCTGGTCTCGAGGTCTAGATGGCAACTATGCTCTTACACTCAGACCCTTCTTGGGGGTGGTAGCCCGACCAAGGCATCAGGAGGGCTGTTTAGCTATTTCCTGGCCTCGAGATCTGGATGGCAACTATGCTCTTACACTAAGACCCTTCTTTGGGGTGGTAGCCCGACCAAGGCATTAGAAGGGCTGTTTAGCTATTTCCTGGTCTAGAGATTTTTGATGGTAACTATGCTCTTACACTCAGACCCTTCTGGGGGGTGGTAGCTAGACAAAGGCATCAGGAGGGTTGTTTACCTATTTCCTAGTCTCGAGATCTGGACGGCAACTATGCTCTTACACTCGACCCTTTTTTGAGGTGGTAGCCCGACCAAGGCATTAGGAGGGCTGTTTAGCTATTTCCTGGTCTCGAGAACTGGATGGCAACTGTGCTCTTACAATCTGACCATTCTTGGGGGTGGTAGCCCGACCAAGGCATCAAGAGGGTTGTTTAGCTATTTCTTTGTCTAGAGATCTAGATGGCAACTATGCTCTTACACTCAGACCCTTCTTGGGGGTGGTAGCCCGACCAAGGCATCAGGAGGGTTTTTTAGCTATTTCCTGGTCTCGAGATCTAGATGCCAGCTATGCTCTTACACTCATACCCTTCTTGGGGGTGGTAGCCCGACCAAGGCATCAGGAGGGTTGTTTAGCTATTTCCTGGTCTCAAGATCTGGATGGCAACTACGCTCTTACACTCTGACCCTTCTTAGGGGTGGTAGCCTGACCAAGGCATCAGGGGTGTTGTTTATCTATTTCCGGGTCTCGAGATATGGATGGCAACTATGCTCTTACACTTAGACCCTTCTTGGGGGTGGTAGCCCGACCAAGTCATCATAAGGGTTGTTTGGCTATTTCCTAGTCTGGAGACCTGGATGGCAACTATGGTCTTACACTCAGACCCTTCTTGGGGGTAGGTAGCCCGACCAAGGCATCAGGTGGGCTGTTTAGCTATTTCCTGGTCTCAAGATCTGGATGGCAACTACGCTCTTACATTCTGACCCTTCTTAGGGGTGGTAGCCTGAACAAGGCATCAGGGGGGTTGTTTATCTATTTCCGGGTCTCGAGATATGGATGGCAACTATGCTCTTACACTTAGACCCTTCTTGGGGGTGGTAGCCCGACCAAGTCATCATAAGGGTTGTTTGGCTATTTCCTAGTCTGGAGACCTGGATGGCAACTATGGTCTTACACTCAGACCCTTCTTGGGGGTAGGTAGCCCGACCAAGGCATCAGGTGGGCTGTTTAGCTATTTCCCGGTCTCGAGATATTGATGGCAACTATGCTCTTAAACTCAGACCCTTCTTGAGGGTGGTAGCCCGACCAAGTCATCATGAGGGTTGTTTGGCTATTTCCTGGTCTCGAGACCTGGATGGCAACTATGGTCTTACACTCAGACCCTTCTTGGGGGTGGTAGCCCGACCAAGGCATCAGGAGGGCTGTTTAGCTATTTCCCGGTCTCGAGATATTGATGGCAACTATGCTCTTAAACTCAGACCCTTCTTGGGGGTGGTAGCCCGACCAAGGCATCATGAGGGTTGTTTAGCAATTTCTTGGTCTCGAGATCTAGATGGCAACTATTCTCTTACACTCAGACCCCTCTTGGGGGTGGTAGCCCGACAAAGGCATCAGCAGGGCTATTTAGCTACTTCCTGGTCTCTAGATCTGGATGGCAACTATACTCTTACACTTAGACCCTTCTTGGGGTGGTAGCCCGACCAAGGCATCAGGAGGGCTGTTTAGCTATGTCCTGGTCTCGTGATCTAGATGGAAACTATGATCTTACACTCAGACCCTTCTTGGGGGTGGTAGCCCGACCAAGGCATCAGGAGGGCTGTTTGGCTTTTTCCTGGTCTCGAGATCTGGATAGCAACTATGCTCTTATACTCAGACCGTTCTTGGGGTGGTAGCTCGACCAAGGCATCAGGATGGTTGTTTAGCTATTTCATGGTCTCGAGATCTAGATGCCAGCTATGCACTTACACTCAGACCCTTCTTAAGGGTGGTAGCCCAACCAAGGCATTAGAAGGGCTGTTTAGCTACTTCCTGGTCTAGATATCTTGACGGCAACTATACTCTTACACTCAGACACTTCTTGGGGGTGGTAGCCCGACCAAGGAATTAGGAGGGCTGTTTAGCTATTTCCTGGTCTCGAGATCTGGATGGCAACAATGCTCTTACACTTAGGACCCTTCTTGGGGGTGGTGGCACGACCAAGGCATCAGGAGGGTTGTTTAGCTATTTCCTGGTCTCGAGGTCTAGATGGCAACTATGCTGTTAGACTCAGACCCTTCTTGTGGGTGGTAGCCCGACCAAGGCATCAGGAGGGCTGTTTAGCTATTTCCTGGCCTCGAGATCTGGATGGCAACTATGCTCTTACACTAAGACCCTTCTTTGGGGTGGTAGCCCGACCAAGGCATTAGGAGGGCTGTTTAGCTATTTCCTGGTCTTGAGATCTGGATGGCAACTATGCTCTTACACTCAGACCCTTCTGGGGGGTGGTATCTAGACCAAGGCATCAAGAGGGTTGTTTACCTATTTCCTGGTCTCAAGATCTGGACGGCAACTATGCTCTTACACTCGACCCTTTATTGAGGTGGTAGCCCGACCAAGGCATTAGGAGGGCTGTTTAGCTATTTCCTGGTCTCGAGAACTGGATGGCAACTGTGATCTTACACTCTGACCCTTCTTGGGGGTGGTAGCCTGACCAAGGCATCAAGAGGGTTGTTTAGTTATTTCTTGGTCTAGAGATCTAGATGGCAACTATGCTCTTACACCCAGACCCTTCTTGGGGGTGGTAGCCCGACCAAGGCATCAGGATGGTTTTTTAGCTATTTCCTGGTCTCGAGATCTAGATGCCAGCTATGCTATTACACTCAGACCCTTCTTGGGGGTGGTAGCCCGACCAAGGCATCAGAAGGGCTGTTTAGCTATTTCCTGGTCTCGAGATCTTGATGGCAACTATGCTCTTACACTCAGACCCTTCTTGGGGGTGGTAGCCCGACCAAGGCATCAGGAGGGTTGTTTATCTATTTTCTGGTCTCGAGATCTGGATGGCAACTATGCTCTTACACTTAGGCCCTTCTTGGGGGTGGTAGCCCGACCAAGTCATCATAAGGGTTGTTTGGCTATTTCCTGGTCTCGAGACCTGGATGGCAACTATGGTCTTACACTCAGACCCTTCTTGGGGGTGGTAGCCCGACCAAGGCATCAGGTGGGCTGTTTAGCTATTTCCCGGTCTCGACATCTAGATGGCAACTATTCTCTTACACTCAGACCCTTTTTGGGGGTGGTAGCCCGACCAAGGCACCAGTAGGGCTATTTAGCTACTTCCTGGTCTCGAGATCTGGATGGCAACTATACTCTTACACTTAGACCATTCTTGGGGTGGTAGCCCGACCAAGGCATCAAGAGGACTGTTTAGCTATTTCCAGGTCTCATGATCTTGATGGCAACTATGATCTTACACTCAGACCCTTATTAGGGGTGGTAGCCCCGACCAAGGCATTAGGAGGGCTGTTTGGCTTTTTCCTGGTCTCGAGATCTGGATAGCAACTATGCTCTTATACTCAGACCCTTCTTGGGGTGGTAGCCCGACCAAGGCATCAGGAGGGTTATTTATCTATTTTCTGGTCTCGAGATCTGGATGGCAACTATGCTCTTACACTTAGACCCTTCTTGGGGGTGGTAGCCCGACCAAGTCATCATAAGGGTTGTTTGGCTATTTCCTGGTCTCGAGACCTGGATGGCAACTATGGTCTTACACTCAGACCCTTCTTGGGGTTGGTAGCCCGACCAAGGCATCAGGTGGGCTGTTTAGCTATTTCCCGGTCTCGAGATCTAGATGGCAACGATTCTCTTACACTCAGACCCTTCTTGGGGGTGGTAGCCCGACCAAGGCATCAGTAGGGCTATTTAGCTACTTCCTGGTCTCGAGATCTGGATGGCAACTATACTCTTACACTTAGACCCTTCTTGGAGTGGTAGCCCGACCAAGGCATCAAGAGGACTGTTTAGCTATTTCCAGGTCTCATGATCTAGATGGCAACTATGATGTTACACTCAGACCCTTATTGGGGTTGGTAGCCCCGACCAAGGCATTAGGAGGGCTGTTTGGCTTTTTCCTGGTCTCAAGATCTGGATAGCAACTATGCTCTTATACTCAGACCCTTCTTGGGGTGGTAGCTCGACCAAGGCATCAGGATGGTTGTTTACCTATTTCCTGGTCTCGAGATCTAGATGCCAGCTATGCACTTACACTCAGACCCTTCTTGGGGCTGGTAGCCCGACTAAGGCATCAGGAGGGCTGTTTAGCTATTTCCTGGTCTCGAGATCTGGACGGCAACTATGCTCTTACACTCGACCCTTTTTGGGGGTGGTAGCCCGACCAAGGCATTAGGAGGGCTGTTTAGCTATTTCCTGGTCTCGAGAACTGGATGGCAACTATGCTCTTACACTTAGACCCTTCTTAGGGGTGGTAGCCAGACCAAGTCATCATAAGGGTTGTTTGGCTATTTCCTGGTCTCGAGACCTGGATGGCAACTATGGTCTTACACTCAGACCCTTCTTGGGGGTTGTAGCCCGACCAAGGCATCAAGCGGGCTGTTTAGCTATTTCCAGGTCTCGAGATCTAGATGGCAACTTTTCTCTTACACTCAGACCCTTCTTGGGGGTGGTAGCCCGACCAAGGCATCATGAGGGCTGTTTAGCTATTTCCTGGTCTCGTGATCTAGATGGCAACTACGATCTTACACTCAGACCCTTATTGGGGGTGGTAGCCCGACTAAGGCATCAGGACGGCTGTTTGGCTTTTTCCTGGTCTCGAGATCTGGATAGCAACTATGCTCTTATACTCAGACCCTTCTTGGGGTGGTAGCTCGACCAAGGCATCAGGATGGTTGTTTAGATTTTTCCTGGTCTAGAGATCTGGATAGCAACTATGCTCTTATACTCAGACCCTACTTGGGGTGGTAGCTCGACCAAGGCATCAGGATGGTTGTTTAGCTATTTCCTGGTCTCGAGATCTAGATGCCAGCTATGCACTTACACTCAGACCCTTCTTGGGGCTGGTAGCCTGACTAAGGCATCAGGAGGGCTGTTTAGCTATTTCCTGGTCTCGAGATCTGGACGGCAACTATGCTCTTACACTCGACCCTTTTGGGGGTGGTAGCCCGACCAAGGCATTAGGAGGGCTGTTTAGCTATTTCCTGGTCTCGAGAACTGGATGGCAACTATGCTCTTACACTCTGACCCTTCTTGGGGGTGGTAGCCCGACCAAGGCATCAAGTGGGTTGTTTAGCTATTTCCTGGTCTCGAGATCTGGACGGGAACTATGCTCTTACACTCGACCCTTTTTGGGGGTGGTAGCCCGACCAAGGCATTAGGAGGGCTGTTTAGCTATTTCCTGGTCTCGAGAACTGGATGGCAACTATGCTCTTACACTTAGACCCTTCTTGGGGGTGGTAGCCCGACCAAGTCATCATAAGGGTTGTTTGGCTATTTCCTGGTCTCGAGACCTGGATAGCAACTATGGTCTTACACTCAGACCCTTCTTGGGGGTGGTAGCCCGACCAAGGCATCAAGTGGGCTGTTTAGCTATTTCCCGATCTCGAGATCTAGATGGCAACTTTTCTCTTACACTCAGACCCTTCTTGGGGCTGGTAGCCCGACTAAGGCATCAGGAGAGCTGTTTAGCTATTTCCTGGTCTCGAGATCTGGATGGAAACAACGCTCTTACACTTAGGACCCTTCTTGAGGGTGGTAGTACGACCAAGGCATCAGGAGGGTTGTTTAGCTATTTCCTGGTCTCGAGGTCTAGATGGCAACCATGCTCTTACAGTCAGACCCTTCTTGGGGGTGGTAGCCCGACCAAGGCATCAGGAGGGCTGTTTAGCTATTTCCTGGCCTCGAGATCTGGATGGAAACTATGCTCTTACACTAAGACCCTTCTTTAGGGTGGTAGCCCGACCAAGGCATTAGGAGGGCTGTTTAGCTATTTCCTGATCTCGAGATCTGGATGGCAACTATGATTTTACACTCAGACCCTTTTGGGGGGTGGTAGCTAGACCAAGGCATTAGGAGGGTTGTTTACCTATTTCCTGGTCTCGAGATCTTGACGGCAACTATGCTCTTACACTCGACCCTTCTTGGGGCTGGTAGCCCGACTAAGGCATCATGAGGGCTGTTTAGCTATTTCCTGGTCTCGAGATCTGGATGGCAACAATGCTTTTACACTTAGGACCCTTCTTGGGGGTGGTAGCACGACCAAGGCATCAGGAGGGTTGTTTAGCTATTTCCTGGTCTCGAGGTCTAGATGGCAACCATGCTCTTACACTCAGACCCTTCTTGGGGGTGGTAGCCCGACCAAGGCATCAGGAGGGCTGTTTAGCCAATTCCTGGCCTCGAGATCTGGATGGAAACTATGCTGTTACACTAAGACCCTTCTTTGGGGTGGTAGCCCGACCAAGGCATCAGGAGGGTTGTTTAGCTATTTCCTGGTCTCGAGATCTGGATGGCAACAATGCTTTTACACTTAGGACCCTTCTTGGGGGTGGTAGCACGACCAAGGCATCAGGAGGGTTGTTTAGCTATTTCCTGGTCTCGAGGTCTAGATGGCAACCATGCTCTTACACTCAGACCCTTCTTGGGGTGGTAGCCCGACCAAGGCATTAGGAGGGCTGTTTAGCTATTTCCTGGTCTCGAGATCTGGATGGCAACTATGCTCTTACACTCAGACCCTTCTGGGGGCTGGTAGCTAGACCAAGGCATCAGGAGGGTTGTTTACCTATTTCCTGGTCTCGAGATCTTGACGGCAACTATGCTCTTACACTCGACCCTTTTTTGAGGTGGTAGCCCGACCAAGGCATTAGGAGGGCTGTTTAGCTATTTCCTGGTCTCGAGAACTGGATGGCAACTGTGCTCTTGCACTCTGACTTTTCTTGGGGGTGGTAGCCCGACCAAGGCATCAAGAGGGTTGTTTAGCTATTTCTTGGTCTAGAGATCTAGATGGCAACTATGCTCTTACGCTCAGCCCCTTCTTGGGGGTGGAAGCCCGACCAAGGCATCAGGATGGTTTTTTAGCTATTTCCTGGTCTCGAGATCTAGATGCCAGTTATGCTCTTACACTCAGACCCTTCTTGGGGGTGGTAGCCCGACCAAGGCATCAGGTGGGCTGTTTAGCTATTTCCCGGTCTCGAGATCTAGATGGCAACTATTCTCTTACACTCAGACACTTCTTGGGGGTGGTAGCCCGACCAAGGCATCAGTAGGGCTATTTAGCTACTTCTTGGTCTCGAGAACTGGATGGCAACTGTGCTCTTGCACTCTGACCCTTCTTGGGGGTGGTAGCCCGACCAAGGCATCAAGAGGGTTGTTTAGCTATTTCTTGGTCTAGAGATCTAGATGGCAACTATGCTCTTACACTCAGACCCTTCTTGGGGGTGGTAGCCCGACCAAGGCATCAGGATGGTTTTTTAGCTATTTCCTGGTCTCGAGATCTAGATGCCAGTTATGCTCTTATACTCAGACCCTTCTTGGGGGTGGTAGCCCGACCAAGGCATCAGGAGGGCTGTTTAGCTATTTCTTGGTCTCGAGATCTTGATGGCAACTATGCTCTTACACTCAGACCCTTCTTGGGGGTGGTAGCCCGACCAAGGCATCAGGAGGGTTGTTTAGCTATTTCCTGGTCTCGAGATCTGGATGGCAACTACGCTCTTACACTCAGACCCTTCTTGGGGGTGGTAGCCCGACCAAGGCATCAGGGGGGTTGTTTATCTATTTCCTGGTCTCGAGATCTGGATGGCAACTATGCTCTTACACTTAGACCCTTCTGGGGGGTGGTAGCCCGACCAAGTCATCATAAGGGTTGTTTGGCTATTTCCTGTTCTCGAGACCTGGATGGAAACTATGGTCTTACACTAAGACCCTTCTTGGGGGTGGTAGCCCGACCAAGGCATCAGGTGGGCTGTTTAGCTATTTCCCGGTCTCGAGATATTGCTGGCAACTATACTCTTAAACTCAGACCCTTCTTGGGGGTGGTAGCCGGACCAAGGCATCAGGAGGGTTGTTTAGCAATTTCCTGGTCTCGAGATCTAGATGGCAACTATTCTCTTACACTCAGACCCTTCTTGGGGGTGGTAGCCCGACCAAGGCATCAGCAGGGCTATTTAGCTACTTCCTGGTCTCGAGATCTGGATGGCAACTATGCTCTTACACTCAGACCCTTCTTGGGCGTGGTAACCCGACCAAGGTATCTGGAGGGCTGTTTATCTATTTCCTGGTCTCGAGATCTGGACGGCAACTATACTCTTACACTTAGACTCTTCTTGGGGTGGTAGCCCGACAAAGGCATCAGGAGGGCTGTTTAGCAAATTATTGGTCTCGTGATCTAGATGGCAACTATGATCTTACACTCAGACCCTTCTTCGGGGTGGTAGCCCGACCAAGGCATCAGGAGGGCTGTTTAGCAATTTCCTTGTCTCGTGATCTAGATGGCAACTATGATCTTACACTCAGACCCTTCTTGGGGTGGTAGCTCGAAGAAGGCATCATGATGGTTGTTTAGCTATTTCCTGGTCTCGAGATCTAAATGCCAGCTATGCTCTTACACTCAGACCCTTCTTGGGGCTGGTAGCCCGACTAAGGCATTAGGAGGGCTGTTTAGCTATTTCCTGGTCTCGAGATCTTGATGGCAACTATGTTTTTACACTCAGACCCTTCTTGGGGGTGGTAGCCCGACCAAGGCATCATGAGGGTTGTTTAGCTATTTCCTGGTCTCGAGATCTGGATGGCAACTATGCTCTTACACTTAGACCCTTCTTGGGGGTGGTAACCTGACCAAGGCATCAAGAGGGCTGTTTAGCTACTTCCTGGTCTCGAGTTCTGGATGGCAACTATGCTCTTACACTCAGACCCTTCTTGGGGGTGGTAGACCGACCAAGGCATCAGGAGGGTTGTTTAGCTATTTCCTGGTCTCGAGTTCTTGATGGCAACTATGCTCTTACACTCAGACCCTTCTTAAGGGTGGTAGCCCGACCAAGGCATCATGAGGGTTGTTTAGCTATTTCCTGGTCTCGAGATCTGGATGGCAACTATGCTCTTACACTTGGACCCTTCTTGAGAGTGGCAGCCTGACCAAGGCATCAGGAGGTCTGTTTAGCTACTTTCATGGTCTCGAGATCTGGTTGGCAACTATGCTCTTACACTCAGAACCTTCTTAGGTGTGGTAGCCCGACCAAGGCATCAGGAGGGATGTTTAGCTATTTCCTGGTCTCGAGAACAGGATGAAAACTATGCTCTTACACTCAGACCCTTCTTGGGGGTGGTAGCCCGACCAAGGCATCAAGAGGGTTGTTTAGCTATTTCGTGGTCTCGAGAACAGGATGGCAACTATGCTCTTACACTCAGACCCTTCTTGGGGGTGGTAACCCGACCAAGGCATCAGGATGGTGTTTAGCTATTTCCTTGTCTCGAGATCTGGATGGCAACTATGCTCTTACACTCAGACCGTTCTTGGGTGTGGTAGCCCGACCAAGGCATCAGGAGGGCTATTTAGCTATTTCCTGGTCTCGAGAACAGGATGAAAACTATGCTCTTACACTCAGACCCTTCTTGGGGGTGGTAGCCCGACCAAGGCATCAGGTGGGTTGTTTAGCTATTTCTCGGTCTCGAGATATTGCTGGCAACTATACTCTTAAACTCAGACCCTTCTTGGGGGTGGTAGCCGGACCAAGGCATCAGGAGGGTTGTTTAGCAATTTCCTGGTCTCGAGATCTAGATGGCAACTATTCTCTTACACTCAGACCCTTTTTGGGGGTGGTAGCCCGACCAAGGCATCAGCAGGGCTATTTAGCTACTTCCTGGTCTCGAGATCTGGATGGCAACTATGCTCTTACACTCAGACCCTTCTTGGGCGTGGTAACCCGACCAAGGTATCTGGAGGGCTGTTTATCTATTTCCTGGTCTCGAGATCTGGACGGCAACTATACTCTTACACTCAGACCCTTCTTGGGGTGGTAGCCCGACCAAGGCATCAGGAGGGCTGTTTAGCTATTTCCTGGTCTCGAGATATGGATGGCAACTATGCTCTTACACTTAGACCCTTCTTGGGGGTGGTAGCCCGACCAAGGCATCATGAGGGTTGTTTGGCTATTTCCTCATCTCGAGACCTGGATGGCAACTATGCTCTTACACTCAGACCCTTCTTGGGGGTGGTAGCCCGACCAAGGCATCAGGAGGGCTGTTTAGCTATTTCCCGGTCTCGAGATCTTGATGGCAACTATGCTCTTAAACTCAGACCCTTCTTGGGGGTGGTAGCCCGACCAAGGCATCAGGAGGGTTGTTTAGCAATTTCCTGGTCTCGAGATCTAAATGGCAACTATGCTCTTACACTCAGACCCTTCTTGGGCGTGGTAGCCCAACCAAGGTATCAAGAGGGCTGCTTATCTATTTCCTGGTCTCGAGATCTTGACGGCAACTATACTCTTACACTAAGACCCTTCTTGGGGTGGTAGCCCGACCAAGGCATCAGGAGGGCTGTTTGGCTTTTTCCTGGTCTCGAGATCTAGATGGCAACTATGCTCTTATACTCAGACCCTTCTTGGGGGTGGTAGCCCGACCAAGGCATTAGAAGGGTTTTTTTCGCTACTTCCAGGTCTCGAGATCTTGATGGCAATGCTCTTACACTTAGACCCTTCTTGGGGTTAGTAGCCCGTAAAAGGCAACAGGAGGGCTGCTTAGCTATTTCTTGGTCTCGAGATCTGGATGTCAACTATGCCCTTACACTCGAACCCTTCTTGGGGTTGGTAGCCCGACCAAGGCATTAGGAAGGCTATTTAGCTATTTCCTGGTCTCAAGATCTGGATGGCCACTACACTCTTACACTAAGGCCCTTCTTAGGGGTGGTAGCCCGACCAAGGCATCAGTTGGGCTGTTTAGCTATTTCCCGGTCTTTAGATCTTGATGGCAACTATGCTCTTACACTAAGACCCTTCTTGGGGGTGGTAACCCGAAAAAGGCATCAGGAGGGCTGTTTAGCTATTTCTTGGTCTCGAGATCTAGATGGCAACTATGCTCTTACACTCAGACCCTTCTTGGGGGTGGTAGCCCGACCAAGGCATCAGGATGGTTGTTTAGCTATTTCCTGGTCTCGAGATCTGGATGGCAACTATGCTCTTACACTCAGACCCTTCTTGGGCGTGGTAGCCCGACCAAGTCTTAAGGAGGGCTGTTTAGCTATTTCCTGGTCTCGAGATCTAGATGGCAACTATTCTCTTACACTCAGACCCTTCTTGGGGGTGGTAGCCCGACCAAGGCATCAGTAGGGCTATTTAGCTACTTCCTAGTCTCGAGAACTGGATGGCAACTGTGCTCTTGCACTCTGACCCTTCTTGGGGGTGGTAGCCCGACCAAGGCATCAAGAGGGTTGTTTAGCTATTTCTTGGTCTAGAGATCTAGATGGCAACTATGCTCTTACACTCAGACCCTTCTTGGGGGTGGTAGCCCGACCAAGGCATCAGGAGGGTTGTTTAGCTATTTCCTGGTCTCGAGATCTGGATGGCAACTACGCTCTTACACTCAGACCCTTCTTGGGGGTGGTAGCCCGACCAAGGCATCAGTGGGGTTGTTTATCTATTTCCTGGTCTCGAGATCTGGATGGCAACTATGCTCTTACACTTAGACCCTTCTTGGGGGTGGTAGCCCGACCAAGTCATCATAAGGGTTGTTTGGCTATTTCCTGTTCTCGAGACCTGGATGGAAACTATGGTCTTACAGTCAGACCCTTCTTGGGGGTGGTAGCCCGACCAAGGCATCAGGTGGGCTGTTTAGCTATTTCCCGGTCTCGAGATATTGCTGGCAACTATACTCTTAAACTCAGACCCTTCTTGGGGGTGGTAGCCGGACCAAGGCATCAGCAGGGCTATTTAGCTATTTCCTGGTCTCAAGATCTGGATGGCAACTATGCTCTTACACTCAGACCCTTCTTGGGGGTGGTAGCCCGACCAAGGCATCAGGATGGTTTTTTAGCTATTTCCTGGTCTCGAGATCTAGATGCCAGTTATGCTCTTACACTCAGACCCTTCTTGGGGGTGGTAGCCCGACCAAGGCATCAGGAGGGCTGTTTAGCAATTTAGTGGTGTCGTGATCTAGATGGCAACTATGATCTTACACTCATACCCTTCTTCGGGGTGGTAGCCCGACCAAGGCATCAGGAGGGCTGTTTAGCTATTTCCTGGTCTCGAGATCTTGATGGCAACTATGCTCTTACACTCAGACCCTTCTTGGGGGTGGTAGCCCGACCAAGGCATCAGGAGGGTTGTTTAGCTATTTCCTGGTCTCGAGATCTAGATGGCAACTACGCTCTTACACTCAGACCCTTCTTGGGGGTGGTAGCCCGACCAAGGCATCAGTGGGGTTGTTTATCTATTTCCTGGTCTCGAGATCTGGATGGCAACTATGCTCTTACACTTAGACCCTTTTTGGGGGTGGTAGCCCGACCAAGTCATCATAAGGGTTGTTTGGCTATTTCCTGTTCTCGAGACCTGGATGGAAACTATGGTCTTACACTCAGACCCTTCTTGGGGGTGGTAGCCCGACCAAGGCATCAGGTGGGCTGTTTAGCTATTTCCCGGTCTCGAGATATTGCTGGCAACTATACTCTTAAACTCAGACCCTTCTTGGGGGTGGTAGCCGGACCAAGGCATCAGGAGGGTTGTTTAGCAATTTCCTGGTCTCGAGATCTAGATGGCAACTATTCTCTTACACTCAGACCCTTCTTGGGGGTGGTAGCCCGACCAAGGCATCAGCAGGGCTATTTAGCTACTTCCTGGTCTTGAGATCTGGATGGCAACTATGCTCTTACACTCAGACCCTTCTTGGGCGTGGTAACCCGACCAAGGTATCTGGAGGGCTGTTTATCTATTTCCTGGTCTCGAGATCTGGACGGCAACTATACTCTTACACTTAGACTCTTCTTGGGGTGGTAGCCCGACAAAGGCATTTGGAGGGCTGTTTAGCAAATTATTGGTCTCGTGATCTAGATGGCAACTATGATCTTACACTCAGACCCTTCTTCGGGGTGGTAGCCCGACCAAGGCATCAGGAGGGCTGTTTAGCAATTTCCTTGTCTCGTGATCTAGATGGCAACTATGATCTTACACTCAGACCCTTCTTGGGGTGGTAGCTCGAAGAAGGCATCAGGATGGTTGTTTAGCTATTTCCTGGTCTCGAGATCTAAATGCCAGCTATGCTCTTACACTCAGACCCTTCTTGGGGCTGGTAGCCCGACTAAGGCATTAGGAGGGCTATTTAGCTATTTCCTGGTCTCGAGATCTTGATGGCAACTATGCTTTTACACTTAGACCCTTCTTGGGGGTGGTAGCCCGACCAAGGCATCATGAGGGTTGTTTAGCTATTTCCTGGTCTCGAGATCTGGATGGCAACTACGCTCTTACACTCAGACCCTTCTTGGGGGTGGTAGCCCGACCAAGGCATCAGGAGGGCTGTTTAGCTACTTCCTGGTCTCGAGTTCTGGATGGCAACTATGCTCTTACACTCAGACCCTTCTTGGGGGTGGTAGCCCGACCAAGGCATCAGGAGGGTTGTTTAGCTATTTCCTGGTCTCGAGTTCTTGATGGCAACTATGCTCTTACACTCAGACCCTTCTTAAGGGTGGTAGCCCGACCAAGGCATCATAAGGGTTGTTTAGCTATTTCCTGGTCTCGAGATCTGGATGGCAACTATGCTCTTACACTTGGACCCTTCTTGAGAGTGGTAGCCTGACCAAGGCATCAGGAGGGCTGTTTAGCTACTTTCATGGTCTCGAGATCTGGTTGGCAACTATGCTCTTACACTCAGAACCTTCTTAGGTGTGGTAGCCCGACCAAGGCATCAGAAGGGCTGTTTAGCTATTTCCTGGTCTCGAGAACAGGATGAAAACTATGCTCTTACACTCAGACCCTTCTTGGGGGTGGTAGCCCGACCAAGGCATCAGGAGGGTTGTTTAGCTATTTCCTGGTCTCGAGATCTTGATGGCAACTATGCTTTTACACTTAGACCCTTCTTGGGGGTGGTAGCCCGACCAAGGCATCATGAGGGTTGTTTAGCTATTTCCTGGTCTCGAGATCTGGATGGCAACTACGCTCTTACACTCAGACCCTTCTTGGGGGTGGTAGCCCGACCAAGGCATCAGGAGGGCTGTTTAGCTACTTCCTGGTCTCGAGTTCTGGATGGCAACTATGCTCTTACACTCAGACCCTTCTTGGGGGTGGTAGCCCGACCAAGGCATCAGGAGGGTTGTTTAGCTATTTCCTGGTCTCGAGTTCTTGATGGCAACTATGCTCTTACACTCAGACCCTTCTTAAGGGTGGTAGCCCGACCAAGGCATCATAAGGGTTGTTTAGCTATTTCCTGGTCTCGAGATCTGGATGGCAACTATGCTCTTACACTTGGACCCTTCTTGAGAGTGGTAGCCTGACCAAGGCATCAGGAGGGCTGTTTAGCTACTTTCATGGTCTCGAGATCTGGTTGGCAACTATGCTCTTACACTCAGAACCTTCTTAGGTGTGGTAGCCCGACCAAGGCATCAGAAGGGCTGTTTAGCTATTTCCTGGTCTCGAGAACAGGATGAAAACTATGCTCTTACACTCAGACCCTTCTTGGGGGTGGTAGCCCGACCAAGGCATCAGGAGGGTTGTTTAGCTATTTCCTGGTCTCGAGAACAGGATGGCAACTATGCTCTTACACTCAGACCCTTCTTGGGGGTGGTAACCCGACCAAGGCATCAGGATGGTGTTTAGCTATTTCCTTGTCTCGAGATCTGGATGGCAACTATGCTCTTACACTCAGACCGTTCTTGGGTGTGGTAGCCTGACCAAGGCATCAGGAGGGCTCTTTAGCTATTTCCTGGTCTCGAGAACAGGATGAAAACTATGCTCTTACACTCAGACCCTTCTTGGGGGTGGTAGCCCGACCAAGGCATCAGGTGGGCTGTTTAGCTATTTCCCGGTCTCGAGATATTGCTGGCAACTATACTCTTAAACTCAGACCCTTCTTGGGGGTGGTAGCCGGACCAAGGCATCAGGAGGGTTGTTTAGCAATTTTCTAGTCTCGAGATCTAGATGGCAACTATTCTCTTACACTCAGACCCTTCTTGGGGGTGGTAGCCCGACCAAGGCATCAGCAGGGCTATTTAGCTACTTCCTGGTCTCGAGATCTGGATGGCAACTATGCTCTTACACTCAGACCCTTCTTGGGCGTGGTAACCCGACCAAGGTATCTGGAGGGCTGTTTATCTATTTCCTGGTCTCGAGATCTGGACGGCAACTATACTCTTACACTCAGACCCTTCTTGGGGTGGTAGCCCGACCAAGGCATTAGGAGGGCTGTTTAGCTATTTCCTGGTCTCGAGATATGGATGGCAACTATGCTCTTACATTTAGACCCTTCTTGGGGGTGGTAGCCCGACCAAGGCATCATGAGGGTTGTTTGGCTATTTCCTCATCTCGAGACCTGGATGGCAACTATGCTCTTACACTCAGACCCTTCTTGGGGGTGGTAGCCCGACCAAGGCATCAGGAGGGCTGTTTAGCTATTTCCCGGTCTCGAGATCTTGATGGCAACTATGCTCTTAAACTCAGACCCTTCTTGGGGGTGGTAGCCCGACCAAGGCATCAGGAGGGTTGTTTAGCAATTTCCTGGTCTCGAGATCTAAATGGCAACTATGCTCTTACACTCAGACCCTTCTTGGGTGTGGTAGCCCAACCAAGGTATCAAGAGGGATGTTTAGCTATTTCCTGGTCTCGAGATCGGGACGACAACTATACTCTTACACTCAGACCCTTCTTGGGGTGGTAGCCCGACCAAGGCTTCAGGAGGGCTGTTTGGATTTTTCCTGGTCTCGAGATCTGGATGGCAACTATGCTCTTATACTCAGACCCTTCTTGGGGGCGGTAGCCCGACCAAGGCATTAGAAGGGTTTTTTTCGCTACTTCCAGGTCTCGAGATCTGGATGGCAATGCTCTTATACTTAGACCCTTCTTGGGGTTAGTAGCCCGAAAAAGGCAACAGGAGGGCTGCTTAGCTATTTCTTGGTCTCGAGATCTGGATGTCAACTATGCCCTTACACTCGAACCCTTCTTGGGGTTGGTAGCCCGACCAAGTCATTAGGAAGGCTGTTTAGCTATTTCCTGGTCTCGAGATCTGGATGGCAACTATGCTCTTACACTCAAACCCTTCTTGGGGGTGGTAGCCCGACCAAGGCATCAGGAGGGCTGTTTAGCTATTTCCTGGTCTCAAGATCTGGATTTCAACTATGCTCTTACACTCAGACCCTTCTTGGGGGAGGTAGCCCGACCAAGGCATACGGAGGGTTGTTTAGCTATTTCCAGGTCTCGAGATCTGGATGGCAATGCTCTTACACTTAGACCCTTCTTGGGGGTGGTAGCCCGACCAAGGCATCAGGAGGGCTGTTTAGCTATTTCCTAGTCTCGAGATCTGGATGGCAACTATGCTCTTACACTCAGACCCTTCTTGGGGGAGGTAGCCCGACCAAGGCATACGGAGGGTTGTTTAGCGATTTCCAGGTCTCGAGATCTGGATGGCAATGCTCTTACACTTAGACCCTTCTTGGGGTTGGTAGCCCGGAAAAGGCAACAGGAAGGCTGTTCAGCTATTTCCTAGTCTCGAGATCTGGATGTCAACTATGCTCTTACACTCGGACCCTTCTTTGGGTTGGTAGCCCGACCAAGGCATTAGGAGGGCTATTTAGATATTTCCTAGTCTCAAGATCTGGATGGCCACTATGCTCTTACACTTAGGCCCTTCTTGGGGGTTGTAGCCCGACCAAGGCATCAGGAGGGCTGTTTAGCTATTTCTCGGTCTCGAGATCTTGATGGCAACTATGCTTTTACACTCAGACCCTTCTTGGGGCCGGTAGCCCGACCAAGGCATCAGGAGGGTTGTTTACTTCCTGGTCTCGAGATCTGGATTGCAACTATGCTCTTACACTCAGACCTTTCTTGGGCGTGGTAGCCCGACCAAGGCATCAGGAGGGCTGTTTAGCTACTTCCTGGTCTCGTGATTTTGATGGCAACTATGCTCTTATACTCAGACCCTTCATGGGGGTGGTAGCTCGACCGGGGCATCAGGAGGGCTGTTTAACTATTTCCTGGTCTCGAGATCTGGACGGCAACTATACTCTTACACTCAGACCCTTCTTGGGGATGGTAGCCCGACCAAGGCATTAGGAGTGCTGTTTAGCTATTTCCTGGTCTCGAGATATGGACGGTAACTATGCTCTTACACTCGACTCTTCTTGGGGGTTGTAGCCCGACCAAGGCTTTAGGAGTGCTATTTAGCTATTTCCTGGTCTCGAGATCTGGATGGCAACTATGCTCTTAAACTCAGACCCTTCTTGGGGGTGGTAGCCTGACCAAGGCATCAGGAGGGTTGTTTAGCTATTTCTTGGTCTCGAGATCTGGATGGCAACTATGCTCTTACACTTAGACCATTTTTGGGGGTGGTAGCCCGACCAAGGCATCATGAGGGTTGTTCAGCTATTTCCTGGTCTCGAGATCTGGATGGCAACTATGCTCTTACACTCAGACCATTCTTGGGGGAGGTAGCCCGACCAAGGCATAATGAGGGTTGTTTAGCTATTTCCAGGTCTTAGGATCTGGATGGCAATGCTCTTACACTTAGACCCTTCTTGGGGTTGGTAGCTCGAAAAAGGCAACAGGAAGGCTGTTTAGCTATTTCCTAGTCTCGAGATCTGGATGTCAACTATGCTCTTACACTTGGACCCTTCTTGGGGTTGGTAGCCCGACCAAGGCATTAGGAAGGCTATTTAGCTATTTCCCGGTCTTAAGATCTGGATGGCCACTACGCTCTTACACTTAGGCCTTTCTTGGGGGTGGTAACCCGACCAAGGCATCAGGAGGGCTGTCTAGCTATTTCCCGGTCTTGAGAACAGGATGAAAACTATGCTCTTACACTCAGACCCTTCTTGGGGGTGGTAGCCGGACAAAGGCATCAGCAGGGCTATTTAGCTATTTCCTGGTCTCAAGATCTGGATGGCAACTATGCTCTTACACTCAGACCCTTCTTGGGGGTGGTAGCCCGACCAAGGCATCAGGATGGTTTTTTAGCTATTTCCTGGTCTCGAGATCTGGATGTCAACTATGCCCTTACACTCGAACCCTTCTTGGGGTTGGTAGCCCGACCAAGTCATTAGGAAGGCTGTTTAGCTATTTCCTGGTCTCGAGATCTGGATGGCAACTATGCTCTTACACTCAAACCCTTCTTGGGGGTGGTAGCCCGACCAAGGCATCAGGAGGGCTGTTTAGCTATTTCCTGGTCTCAAGATCTGGATTTCAACTATGCTCTTACACTCAGACCCTTCTTGGGGGAGGTAGCCCGACCAAGGCATACGGAGGGTTGTTTAGCTATTTCTAGGTCTCGAGATCTGGATGGCAATGCTCTTACACTTAGACCCTTCTTGGGGGTGGTAGCCCGACCAAGGCATCAGGAGGGCTGTTTAGCTATTTCCTAGTCTCGAGATCTGGATGGCAACTATGCTCTTACACTCAGACCCTTCTTGGGGGAGGTAGCCCGACCAAGGCATACGGAGGGTTGTTTAGCGATTTCCAGGTCTCGAGATCTGGATGGCAATGCTCTTACACTTAGACCCTTCTTGGGGTTGGTAGCCCGGAAAAGGCAACAGGAAGGCTGTTCAGCTATTTCCTAGTCTCGAGATCTGGATGTCAACTATGCTCTTACACTCGGACCCTTCTTTGGGTTGGTAGCCCGACCAAGGCATTAGGAGGGCTATTTAGCTATTTCCTAGTCTCAAGATCTGGATGGCCACTATGCTCTTACACTTAGGCCCTTCTTGGGGGTTGTAGCCCGACCAAGGCATCAGGAGGGCTGTTTAGCTATTTCTCGGTCTCGAGATCTTGATGGCAACTATGCTTTTACACTCAGACCCTTCTTGGGGCCGGTAGCCCGACCAAGGCATCAGGAGGGTTGTTTACTTCCTGGTCTCGAGATCTGGATTGCAACTATGCTCTTACACTCAGACCTTTCTTGGGCGTGGTAGCCCGACCAAGGCATCAGGAGGGCTGTTTAGCTACTTCCTGGTCTCGTGATTTTGATGGCAACTATGCTCTTATACTCAGACCCTTCATGGGGGTGGTAGCTCGACCGGGGCATCAGGAGGGCTGTTTAACTATTTCCTGGTCTCGAGATCTGGACGGCAACTATACTCTTACACTCAGACCCTTCTTGGGGATGGTAGCCCGACCAAGGCATTAGGAGTGCTGTTTAGCTATTTCCTGGTCTCGAGATATGGACGGTAACTATGCTCTTACACTCGACTCTTCTTGGGGGTTGTAGCCCGACCAAGGCTTTAGGAGTGCTATTTAGCTATTTCCTGGTCTCGAGATCTGGATGGCAACTATGCTCTTAAACTCAGACCCTTCTTGGGGGTGGTAGCCTGACCAAGGCATCAGGAGGGTTGTTTAGCTATTTCTTGGTCTCGAGATCTGGATGGCAACTATGCTCTTACACTTAGACCATTTTTGGGGGTGGTAGCCCGACCAAGGCATCATGAGGGTTGTTCAGCTATTTCCTGGTCTCGAGATCTGGATGGCAACTATGCTCTTACACTCAGACCCTTCTTGGGGGAGGTAGCCCGACCAAGGCATAATGAGGGTTGTTTAGCTATTTCCAGGTCTTAGGATCTGGATGGCAATGCTCTTACACTTAGACCCTTCTTGGGGTTGGTAGCTCGAAAAAGGCAACAGGAAGGCTGTTTAGCTATTTCCTAGTCTCGAGATCTGGATGTCAACTATGCTCTTACACTTGGACCCTTCTTGGGGTTGGTAGCCCGACCAAGGCATTAGGAAGGCTGTCTAGCTATTTCCCGGTCTTGAGAACAGGATGAAAACTATGCTCTTACACTCAGACCCTTCTTGGGGGTGGTAGCCGGACAAAGGCATCAGCAGGGCTATTTAGCTATTTCCTGGTCTCAAGATCTGGATGGCAACTATGCTCTTACACTCAGACCCTTCTTGGGGGTGGTAGCCCGACCAAGGCATCAGGATGGTTTTTTAGCTATTTCCTGGTCTCGAGATCTAGATGCCAGTTATTCTCTTACACTCAGACCCTTCTTGGGGGTGGTAGCCCGACCAAGGCATCAGGTGGGCTGTTTAGCTATTTCCTGGTCTCGAGATCTAGATGGCAACTATTCTCTTACACTCAGACCCTTCTTGGGGGTGGTAGCCCGACCAAGGCATCAGTAGGGCTATTTAGCTACTTCCTAGTCTCGAGAACTGGATGGCAACTGTGCTCTTGCACTCTGACCCTTCTTGGGGGTGGTAGCCCGACCAAGGCATCAAGAGGGTTGTTTAGCTATTTCTTGGTCTAGAGATCTAGATGGCAACTATGCTCTTACACTCAGACCCTTCTTGGGGGTGGTAGCCCGACCAAGGCATCAGGAGGGTTGTTTAGCTATTTCCTGGTCTCGAGATCTGGATGGCAACTACGCTCTTACACTCAGACCCTTCTTGGGGGTGGTAGCCCGACCAAGGCATCAGTGGGGTTGTTTATCTATTTCCTGGTCTCGAGATCTGGATGGCAACTATGCTCTTACACTTAGACCCTTCTTGGGGGTGGTAGCCCGACCAAGTCATCATAAGGGTTGTTTGGCTATTTCCTGTTCTCGAGACCTGGATGGAAACTATGGTCTTACAGTCAGACCCTTCTTGGGGGTGGTAGCCCGACCAAGGCATCAGGTGGGCTGTTTAGCTATTTCCCGGTCTCGAGATATTGCTGGCAACTATACTCTTAAACTCAGACCCTTCTTCGGGGTGGTAGCCGGACCAAGGCATCAGCAGGGCTATTTAGCTATTTCCTGGTCTCAAGATCTGGATGGCAACTATGCTCTTACACTCAGACCCTTCTTGGGGGTGGTAGCCCGACCAAGGCATCAGGATGGTTTTTTAGCTATTTCCTGGTCTCGAGATCTAGATGCCAGTTATGCTCTTACACTCAGACCCTTCTTGGGGGTGGTAGCCCGACCAAGGCATCAGGAGGGCTGTTTAGCAATTTAGTGGTGTCGTGATCTAGATGGCAACTATGATCTTACACTCATACCCTTCTTCGGGGTGGTAGCCCGACCAAGGCATCAGGAGGGCTGTTTAGCTATTTCCTGGTCTCGAGATCTTGATGGCAACTATGCTCTTACACTCAGACCCTTCTTGGGGGTGGTAGCCCGACCAAGGCATCAGGAGGGTTGTTTAGCTATTTCCTGGTCTCGAGATCTAGATGGCAACTACGCTCTTACACTCAGACCCTTCTTGGGGGTGGTAGCCCGACCAAGGCATCAGTGGGGTTGTTTATCTATTTCCTGGTCTCGAGATCTGGATGGCAACTATGCTCTTACACTTAGACCCTTTTTGGGGGTGGTAGCCCGACCAAGTCATCATAAGGGTTGTTTGGCTATTTCCTGTTCTCGAGACCTGGATGGAAACTATGGTCTTACACTCAGACCCTTCTTGGGGGTGGTAGCCCGACCAAGGCATCAGGTGGGCTGTTTAGCTATTTCCCGGTCTCGAGATATTGCTGGCAACTATACTCTTAAACTCAGACCCTTCTTGGGGGTGGTAGCCGGACCAAGGCATCAGGAGGGTTGTTTAGCAATTTCCTGGTCTCGAGATCTAGATGGCAACTATTCTCTTACACTCAGACCCTTCTTGGGGGTGGTAGCCCGACCAAGGCATCAGCAGGGCTATTTAGCTACTTCCTGGTCTTGAGATCTGGATGGCAACTATGCTCTTACACTCAGACCCTTCTTGGGCGTGGTAACCCGACCAAGGTATCTGGAGGGCTGTTTATCTATTTCCTGGTCTCGAGATCTGGACGGCAACTATACTCTTACACTTAGACTCTTCTTGGGGTGGTAGCCCGACAAAGGCATTTGGAGGGCTGTTTAGCAAATTATTGGTCTCGTGATCTAGATGGCAACTATGATCTTACACTCAGACCCTTCTTCGGGGGGGTAGCCCGACCAAGGCATCAGGAGGGCTGTTTAGCAATTTCCTTGTCTCGTGATCTAGATGGCAACTATGATCTTACACTCAGACCCTTCTTGGGGTGGTAGCTCGAAGAAGGCATCAGGATGGTTGTTTAGCTAATTCCTGGTCTCGAGATCTAAATGCCAGCTATGCTCTTACACTCAGACCCTTCTTGGGGCTGGTAGCCCGACTAAGGCATTAGGAGGGCTGTTTAGCTATTTCCTGGTCTCGAGATCTTGATGGCAACTATGCTTTTACACTTAGACCCTTCTTGGGGGTGGTAGCCCGACCAAGGCATCATGAGGGTTGTTTAGCTATTTCCTGGTCTCGAGATCTGGATGGCAACTACGCTCTTACACTCAGACCCTTCTTGGGGGTGGTAGCCCGACCAAGGCATCAGGAGGGCTGTTTAGCTACTTCCTGGTCTCGAGTTCTGGATGGCAACTATGCTCTTACACTCAGACCCTTCTTGGGGGTGGTAGCCCGACCAAGGCATCAGGAGGGTTGTTTAGCTATTTCCTGGTCTCGAGTTCTTGATGGCAACTATGCTCTTACACTCAGACCCTTCTTAAGGGTGGTAGCCCGACCAAGGCATCATAAGGGTTGTTTAGCTATTTCCTGGTCTCGAGATCTGGATGGCAACTATGCTCTTACACTTGGACCCTTCTTGAGAGTGGTAGCCTGACCAAGGCATCAGGAGGGCTGTTTAGCTACTTTCATGGTCTCGAGATCTGGTTGGCAACTATGCTCTTACACTCAGAACCTTCTTAGGTGTGGTAGCCCGACCAAGGCATCAGAAGGGCTGTTTAGCTATTTCCTGGTCTCGAGAACAGGATGAAAACTATGCTCTTACACTCAGACCCTTCTTGGGGGTGGTAGCCCGACCAAGGCATCAGGAGGGTTGTTTAGCTATTTCCTGGTCTCGAGAACAGGATGGCAACTATGCTCTTACACTCAGACCCTTCTTGGGGGTGGTAACCCGACCAAGGCATCAGGATGGTGTTTAGCTATTTCCTTGTCTCGAGATCTGGATGGCAACTATGCTCTTACACTCAGACCGTTCTTGGGTGTGGTAGCCTGACCAAGGCATCAGGAGGGCTCTTTAGCTATTTCCTGGTCTCGAGAACAGGATGAAAACTATGCTCTTACACTCAGACCCTTCTTGGGGGTGGTAGCCCGACCAAGGCATCAGGTGGGCTGTTTAGCTATTTCCCGGTCTCGAGATATTGCTGGCAACTATACTCTTAAACTCAGACCCTTCTTGGGGGTGGTAGCCGGACCAAGGCATCAGGAGGGTTGTTTAGCAATTTTCTAGTCTCGAGATCTAGATGGCAACTATTCTCTTACACTCAGACCCTTCTTGGGGGTGGTAGCCCGACCAAGGCATCAGCAGGGCTATTTAGCTACTTCCTGGTCTCGAGATCTGGATGGCAACTATGCTCTTACACTCAGACCCTTCTTGGGCGTGGTAACCCGACCAAGGTATCTGGAGGGCTGTTTATCTATTTCCTGGTCTCGAGATCTGGACGGCAACTATACTCTTACACTCAGACCCTTCTTGGGGTGGTAGCCCGACCAAGGCATCAGGAGGGCTGTTTAGCTATTTCCTGGTCTCGAGATATGGATGGCAACTATGCTCTTACATTTAGACCCTTCTTGGGGGTGGTAGCCCGACCAAGGCATCATGAGGGTTGTTTGGCTATTTCCTCATCTCGAGACCTGGATGGCAACTATGCTCTTACACTCAGACCCTTCTTGGGGGTGGTAGCCCGACCAAGGCATCAGGAGGGCTGTTTAGCTATTTCCCGGTCTCGAGATCTTGATGGCAACTATGCTCTTAAACTCAGACCCTTCTTGGGGGTGGTAGCCCGACCAAGGCATCAGGAGGGTTGTTTAGCAATTTCCTGGTCTCGAGATCTAAATGGCAACTATGCTCTTACACTCAGACCCTTCTTGGGTGTGGTAGCCCAACCAAGGTATCAAGAGGGATGTTTAGCTATTTCCTGGTCTCGAGATCGGGACGGCAACTATACTCTTACACTCAGACCCTTCTTGGGGTGGTAGCCCGACCAAGGCTTCAGGAGGGCTGTTTGGATTTTTCCTGGTCTCGAGATCTGGATGGCAACTATGCTCTTATACTCAGACCCTTCTTGGGGGCGGTAGCCCGACCAAGGCATTAGAAGGGTTTTTTTCGCTACTTCCAGGTCTCGAGATCTGGATGGCAATGCTCTTATACTTAGACCCTTCTTGGGGTTAGTAGCCCGAAAAAGGCAACAGGAGGGCTGCTTAGCTATTTCTTGGTCTCGAGATCTGGATGTCAACTATGCCCTTACACTCGAACCCTTCTTGGGGTTGGTAGCCCGACCAAGTCATTAGGAAGGCTGTTTAGCTATTTCCTGGTCTCGAGATCTGGATGGCAACTATGCTCTTACACTCAAACCCTTCTTGGGGGTGGTAGCCCGACTAAGGCATCAGGAGGGCTGTTTAGCTATTTCCTGGTCTCAAGATCTGGATTTCAACTATGCTCTTACACTCAGACCCTTCTTGGGGGAGGTAGCCCGACCAAGGCATACGGAGGGTTGTTTAGCTATTTCCAGGTCTCGAGATCTGGATGGCAATGCTCTTACACTTAGACCTTTCTTGGGGGTGGTAGCCCGACCAAGGCATCAGGAGGGCTGTTTAGCTATTTCCTAGTCTCGAGATCTGGATGGCAACTATGCTCTTACACTCAGACCCTTCTTGGGGGAGGTAGCCCGACCAAGGCATACGGAGGGTTGTTTAGCGATTTCCAGGTCTCGAGATCTGGATGGCAATGCTCTTACACTTAGACCCTTCTTGGGGTTGGTAGCCCGGAAAAGGCAACAGGAAGGCTGTTCAGCTATTTCCTAGTCTCGAGATCTGGATGTCAACTATGCTCTTACACTCGGACCCTTCTTTGGGTTGGTAGCCCGACCAAGGCATTAGGAGGGCTATTTAGCTATTTCCTAGTCTCAAGATCTGGATGGCCACTATGCTCTTACACTTAGGCCCTTCTTGGGGGTTGTAGCCCTACCAAGGCATCAGGAGGGCTGTTTAGCTATTTCTCGGTCTCGAGATCTTGATGGCAACTATGCTTTTACACTCAGACCCTTCTTGGGGCCGGTAGCCCGACCAAGGCATCAGGAGGGTTGTTTACTTCCTGGTCTCGAGATCTGGATTGCAACTATGCTCTTACACTCAGACCTTTCTTGGGCGTGGTAGCCCGACCAAGGCATCAGGAGGGCTGTTTAGCTACTTCCTGGTCTCGTGATTTTGATGGCAACTATGCTCTTATACTCAGACCCTTCATGGGGGTGGTAGCTCGACCGGGGCATCAGGAGGGCTGTTTAACTATTTCCTGGTCTCGAGATCTGGACGGCAACTATACTCTTACACTCAGACCCTTCTTGGGGATGGTAGCCCGACCAAGGCATTAGGAGTGCTGTTTAGCTATTTCCTGGTCTCGAGATATGGACGGTAACTATGCTCTTACACTCGACTCTTCTTGGGGGTTGTAGCCCGACCAAGGCTTTAGGAGTGCTATTTAGCTATTTCCTGGTCTCGAGATCTGGATGGCAACTATGCTCTTAAACTCAGACCCTTCTTGGGGGTGGTAGCCTGACCAAGGCATCAGGAGGGTTGTTTAGCTATTTCTTGGTCTCGAGATCTGGATGGCAACTATGCTCTTACACTTAGACCATTTTTGGGGGTGGTAGCCCGACCAAGGCATCATGAGGGTTGTTCAGCTATTTCCTGGTCTCGAGATCTGGATGGCAACTATGCTCTTACACTCAGACCCTTCTTGGGGGAGGTAGCCCGACCAAGGCATAATGAGGGTTGTTTAGCTATTTCCAGGTCTTAGGATCTGGATGGCAATGCTCTTACACTTAGACCCTTCTTGGGGTTGGTAGCTCGAAAAAGGCAACAGGAAGGCTGTTTAGCTATTTCCTAGTCTCGAGATCTGGATGTCAACTATGCTCTTACACTTGGACCCTTCTTGGGGTTGGTAGCCCGACCAAGGCATTAGGAAGGCTATTTAGCTATTTCCCGGTCTTAAGATCTGGATGGCCACTACGCTCTTACACTTAGGCCTTTCTTGGGGGTGGTAACCCGACCAAGGCATCAGGAGGGCTGTCTAGCTATTTCCCGGTCTTGAGATCTTGATGGCAACTATGCTCTTACACTCAGACCATTCTTGGGGTGGTAGCCCGAAAAAGGCATCAGGAGGGCTGTTTAGCTATTTCTTGGTCTCGAGATCTAGATGGCAACTATGTTCTTACACTCAAACCCTTCTTGGGAGTGGTAGCCCGACCTAGGCATCAGGTGGGCTGTTTAGCTATTTCCCAATCTCGAGAACTGGACGGCAACTTTGCTCTTACACTCGACTCTTCTTGGGGGTGGTAGCCCGACCAAGGCTTTAAGAGGGCTGTTTAGCTATTTCCTAGTCTCGAGATCTGGATGGCAACTATGCTCCTACACTCAGACCCTTCTTGGGGGTGGTATCCCGATCAAGCCATCAGGAGGGTTGTTTAGCTATTTCCTGGTCTAGAGATCTAGATGGCAACTATGCTCTTACACTCAGACCCTTCTTGTGGGTGGTAGCCCGAACAAGGCATCAGGATGGTTGTTTAGCTATTTCCTGGTCTCGAGATCGAGATGGCAACTATGCTCTTACACTCAGACCCTTCTTGGGGGTGGTAGCCCGACAAGGCATCAGGACGGTGGTTTAGCTATTTCCTGGTCTCGAGATCTGGATGGCAACTATGCTCTTACTCTCAGACCCTTCTTGGGGGTGGTAGCCCGACCAAGGCATCATGAGGGTTGTTTGGCTATTTCCTGGTCTCGAGACCTAGATGGCAACTATGCTCTTACACTCAGAGCCTTCTTGGGGGTGGTAGCCCGACCAAGGCATCAGGAGGGCCGTTTAGCTATTTTCTGGTCTCAAGATCTGGATGGCAACTATGCTCTTACACTCAGACCCTTCTTGGGGTAGGTAGCCCGACCAAGGCATACGGAGGGTTGTTTAGCTATTTCCAGGTCTCGAGATATGGATGGCAATGCTTTTACACTTAGACCCTTCTTGGTGTTGGTAGCCAAAAAAGGCAACAGGAAGGCTGTTTAGCTATTTCCTAGTCTCGAGATCTGGATGTCAATTATGCTCTTACACTTAGACCCTTCTTGGGGGTGGTAGCCTGACCAAGGCATCAGGAGGGTTGTTTAGCTACTTCCTGGTCTCGAGATCTGGATGGCAACTATGCTCTTACACTCAGACCCTTCTTGGGGGTGGTAGCCCGACCAAGGCATCAGGAGTGTTGTTTAGCTATTTCCTGGTCTAGAGATCTAGATGGCAGCTATGCTCTTACACTCAGACCCTTCTTGGGGGTGGTAGCCCAAAAAAGGCATCAGGAGGGCTGTTTAGCTATTTCCTGGTCTCGAGATCTAGATGGCAACTATGTTCTTACACTCACACCCTTCTTGGGGGTGGTAGCCCGACCTAGGCATTAGGTGGGCTGTTTAGCTATTTCCTGGTCTCGAGATCTGGACGGCAACTTTGCTCTTACACTCGACTCTTCTTGGGGGTGGTAGCCCGACCAAGGCATCAGGAGGGTTGTTTAGCAATTTCCTGGTCTCGAGATCTAAATGGCAACTATGCTCTTACACTCAGACCCTTCTTGGGGGTGGTAGCCCGACCAAGGCATCAGGAGGGCTGTTTGGCTATTTCCTGGTCTCAAGATCTGGATGGCAACTATGATCTTACACTCAGACCCTTCTTGGGGGAGGTTGCCCGACCAAGGGATAAGGAGGGTTGTTTAGCTATTTTCAGGTTTCGAGATCTGGATGGCAATGCTCTTACACTTAGACCCTTCTTGGGGTTGGTAGCCCAAAAAAGGCAACAGGAAGGCTGTTTAGCTATTTCCTAGTCTCGAGATCTGGATGTCAACTATGCTCTTACACTCGGACCCTTCTTTGGGTTGGTAGCCCGACCAAGGCATTAGGATGGCTATTTACCTATTTCCTAGTCTCAAGATCTGGATGGCCACTATGCTCTTACACTCAGGCCGTTCTTGGGGGTTGTAGCCCGACCAAGGCATCAGGAGGGCTGTTTAGCTATTTCTCGATCTCGAGATCTTGATGGCAGCTATGCTCTTAAACTCAGACCTTTCTTGGGGGCGGTAGCCTGACCAAGGGATCAGGAGGGTTGTTTACTTCCTGGTCTCGAGATCTGGATTGCAACTATGCTCTTACACTCAGACCTTTCTTGGGCGTGGTAGCCCGACCAAGGCATTAGGAGGACTGTTTAGCTACTTCCTGGTCTCGTGATTTGGATGGCAACTATGCTCTTATACTCAGACCCTTCATGGGCGTGGTAGCTCGACCGGGGCATCAGGAGGGCTGTTTAGCTATTTCCTGGTCTCGAGATCTGGACGGCAACTATACTCTTACACTTAGACCCTTCTTGGGGATGGTAGCCCGACCAAGGCATTAGGAGGGCTGTTTAGCTATTTCCTGGTCTCGATATTTGGACGGTAACTATACACTTACACTCAGACCCTTCTTGGGGATGGTAGCCCGACCAAGGCATTAGGAGGGCTGTTTAGCTATTTCCTGGTCTCGAGATCTAAATGGCAACTATGCTCTTACACTCAGACCCTTCTTGGGGGTGGTAGCCCGACCAAGGCATCAGGAGGGCTGTTTGGCTATTTCCTGGTCTCAAGATCTGGACGGCAACTATACTCTTACACTCAGACCCTTCTTGGGGGAGGTTGCCCGACCAAGGCATTAGGAGGGCTGTTTAGCTATTTCCTGGTCTCGAGATCTAGATGGCAACTACGTTCTTACACTCACACCCTTCTTGGGGGTGGTAGCCCGACCTAGGCATTAGGTGGGCTGTTTAGCTATTTCCTGGTCTCGAGATCTGGACGGCAACTTTGCTCTTACACTCAGACTCTTCTTGGGGGTGGTAGCCCGACCAAGGCATCAGGAGGGTTGTTTAGCAATTTCCTGGTCTCGAGATCTAAATGGCAACTATGCTCTTACACTCAGACCCTTCTTGGGGGTGGTAGGCCGACCAAGGCATCAGGAGGGCTGTTTGGCTATTTCCTGGTCTCAAGATCTGGATGGCAACTATGATCTTACACTCAGACCCTTCTTGGGGGAGGTTGCCCGACCAAGGGATAAGGAGGGTTGTTTAGCTATTTTCAGGTTTCGAGATCTCAAGATCTGGATGGCCATTATGCTCTTACACTTAGGCCCTTCTTGGGGGTTGTAGCCCGACCAAGGCATCAGGAGGGTTGTTTAGCTATTTCTCGGTCTCGAGATCTTGATGGCAACTATGCTCTTACACTCAGACCCTTTTTGGGGATGGTAGCCCGACCAAGACATTAGGAGGGCTATTTAGCTATTTCCTGGTCTCGAGATCTTGACGGCAACTATGCTCTTACACTCAGACCTTTCTTGGGCGTGGTAGCCCGACCAAGGCATCAGGAGGGCTGTTTAGCTACTTCCTGGTCTCTTGATTTGGATGGGAACTATGCTCTTATACTCAGACCCTTCATGGGGGTGGTAGCCCGACCGGGGCATCAGGAGGGCTGTTTAGCTATTTCCTGGTCTCGAGATCGGGACGGCAACTATACTCTTACACTCAGACCCCTCTTGGGGATGGTAGCCCGACCAAGGCATTAGGAGGGTTGTTTAGCTATTTCATGGTCTCGAGATCTGGACGGTAACTATACACTTACACACAGACCCTTATTGGGAATGGTAGCCCGACTAAGGCATTAGGAGGGCTGTTTAGCTATTTCCTGGTCTCGAGATCTTGATGTCAACTATGCTCTTACCCTCAAACCCTTCATGGGGGTGGTAGCCCGACCAAGGCATCAGGAGGGCTGTTTAGCTATTTCCTGGTCTCGAGATCTAGATGGCAACTATGTTCTTACACTCACACCCTTCTTGGGGGTGGTAGCCCGACCTAGGCATTAGGTGGGCTGTTTAGCTATTTCCTGGTCTCGAGATCTGGACGGCAACTTTGCTCTTACACTCGACTCTTCTTGGGGGTGGTAGCCCGACCAAGGCATCAGGAGGGTTGTTTAGCAATTTCCTGGTCTCGAGATCTAAATGGCAACTATGCTCTTACACTCAGACCCTTCTTGGGGGTGGTAGCCCGACCAAGGCATCAGGAGGGCTGTTTGGCTATTTCCTGGTCTCAAGATCTGGATGGCAACTATGATCTTACACTCAGACCCTTCTTGGGGGAGGTTGCCCGACCAAAGGATAAGAAGGGTTGTTTAGCTATTTTCAGGTTTCGAGATCTGGATGGCAATGCTCTTACACTTAGACCCTTCTTGGGGTTGGTAGCCCAAAAAAGGCAACAGGAAGGCTGTTTAGCTATTTCCTAGTCTCGAGATCTGGATGTCAACTATGCTCTTACACTCGGACCCTTCTTTGGGTTGGTAGCCCGACCAAGGCATTAGGATGGCTATTTACCTATTTCCTAGTCTCAAGATCTGGATGGCCACTATGCTCTTACACTCAGGCCGTTCTTGGGGGTTGTAGCCCGACCAAGGCATCAGGAGGGCTGTTTAGCTATTTCTCGATCTCGAGATCTTGATGGCAGCTATGCTCTTAAACTCAGACCTTTCTTGGGGGCGGTAGCCTGACCAAGGGATCAGGAGGGCTGTTTAGCTATTTCCTGGTCTCGAGATCTGGATTGCAACTATGCTCTTACACTCAGACCTTTCTTGGGCGTGGTAGCTCGACCGGGGCATTAGGAGGGCTGTTTAGCTATTTCCTGGTCTCGAGATCTGGACGGCAACTAAACTCTTACACTTAGACCCTTCTTGGGGATGGTAGCCCGACCAAGGCATTAGGAGGACTGTTTAGCTATTTCCTGGTCTCGATATTTGGACGGTAACTATACACTTACACTCAGACCCTTCTTAGGGATGGTAGCCCGACCAAGGCATTAGGAGGGCTGTTTAGCTATTTCCTGGTCTCGAGATCTGGATGTCAACTATGCTCTTACCCTGAGACCCTTCATGGGGGTGGTAGCCCGACCAAGGCATCAGGAGGGCTGTTTAGCTATTTCCTGGTCTCGAGATCTGGATGGCAACTATACTCTTACACTCAGACTCTTCTTGGGGTTGGTAGCCCGAAAAAGGCAACAGGAAGGCTGTTTAGCTATTTCCTTGTCTCGAGATCTGGATGTCAACTATGCTCTTACACTCGGACCCTTCTTTGGGTTGGTAGCCCGACCAAGGCATTAGGATGGCTATTTAGCTATTTCCTAGTCTCAAGATCTGGATGGCCATTATGCTCTTACACTTAGGCCCTTCTTGGGGGTTGTAGCCCGACCAAGGCATCAGGAGGGTTGTTTAGCTATTTCTCGGTCTCGAGATCTTGATGGCAACTATGCTCTTACACTCAGACCCTTTTTGGGGATGGTAGCCCGACCAAGGCATTAGGAGGACTGTTTAGCTATTTCCTGGTCTCGAGATCTTGACGGCAACTATGCTCTTACACTCAGACCTTTCTTGGGCGTGGTAGCCCGACCAAGGCATCAGGAGGGCTGTTTAGCTACTTCCTGGTCTCTTGATTTGGATGGGAACTATGCTCTTATACTCAGACCCTTCATGGGGGTGGTAGCCCGACCGGGGCATCAGGAGGGCTGTTTAGCTATTTCCTGGTCTCGAGATCGGGACGGCAACTATACTCTTACACTCAAACCCCTCTTGGGGATGGTAGCCCGACCAAGGCATTAGGAGGGCTGTTTAGCTATTTCATGGTCTCGAGATCTGGACGGTAACTATACACTTACACACAGACCCTTATTGGGAATGGTAGCCCGACTAAGGCATTAGGAGGGCTGTTTAGCTATTTCCTGGTCTCGAGATCTGGATGTCAACTATGCTTTTACCCTCAAACCCTTCATGGGGGTGGTAGCCCGACCAAGGCATCAGGAGGGTTGTTTAGCTATTTCCTGGTCTCGAGATCCGGATGTCAACTATGCTCTTACACTCAGACCCTTCTTGGGGATGGTAGCCCAACCAAGTTATTATGAGGGCTATTTTGCTATTACTTGGTCTCGAGATCTTGACGGCAACTATGCTCTTACACTCAGACCCTTCTTGGGGGTGGTAACCCGACCAAGGCATCATGAGGGTTGTTTAGCTATTTCCTGGTCTCGAGATATGGATGGCAACTATGCTCTTACACTCAGACCCTTCTTAGGGGAGGTAGCCCGACCAAGGCATAAGGAGGGTTGTTTAGCTATTTCCAGGTCTTGAGATCTGGATGGCAATGCTCTTACATTTAGACCCTTCTTGGGGTTAGTATCCCGAAAAAGGCAACAGGAAGGCTGTTTAGCTATTTCCTAGTCTTGAGATCTTGATGGCAACTATGCTCTTACACTCAGACCCTTCTTAGGGGTGGTAGCCCGAAAAAGGCATCAGGATGGTTGTTTAGCTATTTCCTGGTCTCGAGATCTAGATGGCAACTATGCTCCTACACTCAGACCCTTCTTGGGGGTGGTAGCCCGATCAAGCCATCAGGAGGGTTGTTTAGCTATTTCCTGGTCTTGAGATCTAGATGGCAACTATGCTCTTACACTTAGACCCTTCTTGGGGGTGGTAGCCCGAACAAGGCATCAGGATGGTTGTTTTGCTATTTCCTGGTCTCGAGATCTGGACGGTAACTATACACTTACACACAGACCCTTATTGGGAATGGTAGCCCGACTAAGGCATTAGGAGGGCTGTTTAGCTATTTCCTGGTCTCGAGATCTTGATGTCAACTATGCTCTTACCCTCAAACCCTTCATGGGGGTGGTAGCCCGACCAAGGCATCAGGAGGGCTGTTTAGCTATTTCCTGGTCTCGAGATCTAGATGGCAACTACGTTCTTACACTCACACCCTTCTTGGGGGTGGTAGCCCGACCTAGGCATTAGGTGGGCTGTTTAGCTATTTCCTGGTCTCGAGATCTGGACGGCAACTTTGCTCTTACACTCGACTCTTCTTGGGGGTGGTAGCCCGACCAAGGCATCAGGAGGGTTGTTTAGCAATTTCCTGGTCTCGAGATCTAAATGGCAACTATGCTCTTACACTCAGACCCTTCTTGGGGGTGGTAGCCCGACCAAGGCATCAGGAGGGCTGTTTGGCTATTTCCTGGTCTCAAGATCTGGATGGCAACTATGATCTTACACTCAGACCCTTCTTGGGGGAGGTTGCCCGACCAAGGGATAAGGAGGGTTGTTTAGCTATTTTCAGGTTTCGAGATCTGGATGGCAATGCTCTTACACTTAGACCCTTCTTGGGGTTGGTAGCCCAAAAAAGGCAACAGGAAGGCTGTTTAGCTATTTCCTAGTCTCGAGATCTGGATGTCAACTATGCTCTTACACTCGGACCCTTCTTTGGGTTGGTAGCCCGACCAAGGCATTAGGATGGCTATTTACCTATTTCCTAGTCTCAAGATCTGGATGGCCACTATGCTCTTACACTCAGGCCGTTCTTGGGGGTTGTAGCCCGACCAAGGCATCAGGAGGGCTGTTTAGCTATTTCTCGATCTCGAGATCTTGATGGCAGCTATGCTCTTAAACTCAGACCTTTCTTGGGGGCGGTAGCCTGACCAAGGGATCAGGAGGGTTGTTTACTTCCTAGTCTCGAGATCTGGATTGCAACTATGCTCTTACACTCAGACCTTTCTTGGGCGTGGTAGCCCGACCAAGGCATTAGGAGGACTGTTTAGCTACTTCCTGGTCTCGTGATTTGGATGGCAACTATGCTCTTATACTCAGACCCTTCATGGGGGTGGTAGCTCGACCGGGGCATCAGGAGGGCTGTTTAGCTATTTCCTGGTCTCGAGATCTGGACGGCAACTATACTCTTACACTTAGACCCTTCTTGGGGATGGTAGCCCGACCAAGGCATTAGGAGGGCTGTTTAGCTATTTCCTGGTCTCGATATTTGGACGGTAACTATACACTTACACTCAGACCCTTCTTGGGGATGGTAGCCCGACCAAGGCATAAGGAGGGCTGTTTAGCTATTTCCTGGTCTCGAGATCTGGATGTCAACTATGCTCTTACCCTGAGACCCTTCATGGGGGTGGTAGCCCGACCAAGGCATCAGGAGGGCTGTTTAGCTATTTCCTGGTCTCGAGATCTGGACGGCAACTATACTCTTACACTCAGATCCTTCTTGGGGATGGTAGCCCGACCAAGGCATTAGGAGGGCTGTTTAGCTATTTCCTGGTCTTGAGATCTGGATGTCAACTATGCTCTTACACTCAGACCCTTCTTGGGGATGGTAGCCCGACCTAAGCATTAGGAGGGCTGTTTAGCTATTTCCTGGTCTCGAGATCTTGACGGCAACTATGCTCTTACACTCAGACCCTTCGTGGGGGTGGTAGCTCGACCAAGGCATCATGAGGGTTGTTTAGCTATTTCCTGGTCTCGAGATCAGGATGTCAACTATGCTCTTACACTCAGACCCTTCTGGAGGGAGGTAGGCCGACCAAGGCATCATGAGGGTTGTTTAGCTATTTCCTGGTCTCGAGATCTGGATGTCAACTATGCTCTTACACTCAGACCCTTCTTGAGGGAGGTAGGCCGACCAAGGCATCATGAGGGTTGTTTAGCTATTTCCTGGTCTCGAGATCTGGATGTCAACTATGCTCTTACACTCAGACCCTTCTTGGGGATGGTAGCCCGACCAAGGCATTAGGAGGGCTGTTTAGCTATTTCCTGGTCTCGAGATCTTGACGGCAACTATGCTCTTACACTCAGACCCTTCGTGGGGGTGGTAGCCCGACCAAGGCATCATGAGGGTTGTTTAGCTATTTCCTGGTCTCGAGATCTGGATGTCAACTATGCTCTTACACTCAGACCCTTCTTGAGGGAGGTAGGCCGACCAAGGCATCATGAGGGTTGTTTAGCTATTTCCTGGTCTCGAGATCTGGATGTCAACTATGCTCTTACCCTCAGACCCTTCTTGGGGGTGGTAGCCCGACAAGGCATCGGGACGGTTGTTTAGCTATTTCCTGGTCTCGAGATCTGGATGGCAACTATGCTTTTACACTCAGACCCTTCTTGGGGGTGGTAGCCCGAGCAAGGCATCATGAGGGTTGTTTGGCTATTTCCTGGTCTCGAGACCTGGATGGCAACTATGCTCTTACACTCACACCCTTCTTGGGGGTGGTAGCCCGACCAAGGCATCAGAAGGGATGTTTAGCTATTTCCTGGTCTCAATATCTGGATGGAAACTATGCTCTTACACTCAGACCGTTCTTAGGGGAGGTAGCCCGACCAAGGCATAAGGAGGGTTGTTTAGCTATTTCCAGGTCTCGAGATCTGGATGGCAATGCTCTTACACTTAGACTCTTCTTGGGGTTGGTAGCCCGAAAAAGGCAACAGGAAGGCTGTTTAGCTATTTCCTTGTCTCGAGATCTGGATGTCAACTATGCTCTTACACTCGGACCCTTCTTTGGGTTGGTAGCCCGACCAAGGCATTAGGATGGCTATTTAGCTATTTCCTAGTCTCAAGATCTGGATGGCCATTATGCTCTTACACTTAGGCCCTTCTTGGGGGTTGTAGCCCGACCAAGGCATCAGGAGGGTTGTTTAGCTATTTCTCGGTCTCGAGATCTTGATGGCAACTATGCTCTTACACTCAGACCCTTTTTGGGGATGGTAGCCCGACCAAGACATTAGGAGGGCTATTTAGCTATTTCCTGGTCTCGAGATCTTGACGGCAACTATGCTCTTACACTCAGACCTTTCTTGGGCGTGGTAGCCCGACCAAGGCATCAGGAGGGCTGTTTAGCTACTTCCTGGTCTCTTGATTTGGATGGGAACTATGCTCTTATACTCAGACCCTTCATGGGGGTGGTAGCCCGACCGGGGCATCAGGAGGGCTGTTTAGCTATTTCCTGGTCTCGAGATCGGGACGGCAACTATACTCTTACACTCAGACCCCTCTTGGGGATGGTAGCCCGACCAAGGCATTAGGAGGGCTGTTTAGCTATTTCATGGTCTCGAGATCTGGACGGTAACTATACACTTACACACAGACCCTTATTGGGAATGGTAGCCCGACTAAGGCATTAGGAGGGCTGTTTAGCTATTTCCTGGTCTCGAGATCTGGATGTCAACTATGCTTTTACCCTCAAACCCTTCATGGGGGTGGTAGCCCGACCAAGGCATCAGGAGGGTTGTTTAGCTATTTCCTGGTCTCGAGATCCGGATGTCAACTATGCTCTTACACTCAGACCCTTCTTGGGGATGGTAGCCCAACCAAGTTATTATGAGGGCTATTTTGCTATTACTTGGTCTCGAGATCTTGACGGCAACTATGCTCTTACACTCAGACCCTTCTTGGGGGTGGTAACCCGACCAAGGCATCATGAGGGTTGTTTAGCTATTTCCTGGTCTCGAGATATGGATGGCAACTATGCTCTTACACTCAGACCCTTCTTAGGGGAGGTAGCCCGACCAAGGCATAAGGAGGGTTGTTTAGCTATTTCCAGGTCTTGAGATCTGGATGGCAATGCTCTTACATTTAGACCCTTCTTGGGGTTAGTAGCCCGAAAAAGGCAACAGGAAGGCTGTTTAGCTATTTCCTAGTCTTGAGATCTTGATGGCAACTATGCTCTTACACTCAGACCCTTCTTAGGGGTGGTAGCCCGAAAAAGGCATCAGGATGGTTGTTTAGCTATTTCCTGGTCTCGAGATCTAGATGGCAACTATGCTCCTACACTCAGACCCTTCTTGGGGGTGGTAGCCCGATCAAGCCATCAGGAGGGTTGTTTAGCTATTTCCTGGTCTTGAGATCTAGATGGCAACTATGCTCTTACACTTAGACCCTTCTTGGGGGTGGTAGCCCGAACAAGGCATCAGGATGGTTGTTTTGCTATTTCCTGGTCTCGAGATCTAGATGGCAACTATGCTCTTACACTCAGACCCTTCTTGGGGGTGGTAGCCCGACAAGGCATCAGGATGGTTGTTTAGCTATTTCCTGGTCTCGAGATCTGGATGGCAACTATGCTTTTACACTCAGACCCTTCTTGGGGGTGGTAGCCCGACCAAGGCATCATGAGGGTTGTTTGGCTATTTCCTGGTCTCGAGACCTGGATGGCAACTATGCTCTTACACTCAGACCCTTCTTGGGGGTGGTAGCCCGACCAAGGCATCAGGAGGGCTGTTTAGCTATTTCCTGGTCTCAATATTTGGATGGAAACTATGCTCTTACACTCAGACCGTTCTTGGGGGAGGTATCCCGACCAAGGCATAAGGAGGGTTGTTTAGCTATTTCCAGGTCTCGAGATCTGGATGGCAATGCTCTTACACTTAGACCCTTCTTGGGGTTGGTAGCCCGAAAAAGGCAACAGGAAGGCTGTTTAGCTATTTCCTTGTCTCGAGATCTGGATGTCAACTATGCTCTTATACTCGGACCCTTCTTTGGGTTGGTAGCCCGACCAAGGCATTAGGATGGCTATTTAGCTATTTCCTAGTCTCAAGATTTGGATGGCTACTATGCTCTTACACTTAGGCCCTTCTTGGGGGTTATAGCCCGACCAAGGCATCAGGAGGCTTGTTTAGCTATTTCTCGGTCTCGAGATCTTGATGGCAACTATGCTCTTACACTCAGACCCTTCTTGGGGATGGTAGCCCGACCAAGACATTAGGAGGGCTATTTAGCTATTTCCTGGTCTCGAGATCTTGACGGCAACTATGCTCTTACACTCAGACCTTTCTTGGGCGTGGTAGCCCGACCAAGGCATCAGGAGGGTTGTTTAGCTACTTCCTGGTCTCTTGATTTGGATGGGAACAATGCTCTTATACTCAGACCCTTCATGGGGTGGTAGCCCGACCGGGGCATCAGGAGGGCTGTTTAGCTATTTCCTGGTCTCGAGATCGGGACGGCAACTATACTCTTACACTCAGACCCCTCTTGGGGATGGTAGCCCGACCAAGGCATTAGGAGGGCTGTTTAGCTATTTCTTTTTTCTCGAGATCTGGACGGTAACTATACACTTACACTCAGACCCTTCTTGGGAATGGTAGCCCGACCAAGGCATTAGGAGGGCTGTTTAGCTATTTCCTGGTCTCGAGATCTGGATGTCAACTATGCTCTTACCCTCAGACCCTACATGGGGGTGGTAGCCCGACCAAGGCATCAGGAGGGCTGTTTAGCTATTTCCTGGTCTCGAGATCTGGACGGCAACTATACTCTTACACTCAGACCCTTCTTGGGGATGGTAGCCCGACCAAGGCATTAGGAGGGCTGTTTAGCTATTTCCTAGTCTCGAGATCTGGATGTCAACTATGCTCTTACACTCAGACCCTTCTTGGGGATGGTAGCCCGACCAAGACATTAGGAGGGCTATTTAGCTATTTCCTGGTCTCGAGATCTTGTCGGGAACTATGCTCTTACACTCAGACCCTTCTTGGGGGTGGTAACCCGACCAAGGCATCATGAGGGTTGTTTAGCTATTTCCTGGTCTCGAGATATGGATGGCAACTATGCTCTTACACTCAGACCCTTCTTAGGGGAGGTAGCCCGACCAAGGCATAAGGAGGGTTGTTTAGCTATTTCCAGGTCTTGAGATCTGGATGGCAATGCTCTTACACATAGACCCTTCTTGGGAATGGTAGCCCGACCAAGGCATAAGGAGGGTTGTTTAGCTATTTCCAGGTCTTGAGATCTGGATGGCAATGCTCTTACACTCAGACCCTTCATGGGGGTGGTAGCCCGACCAAGGCATCAGAAGGGCTGTTTAGCTATTTCCTCGTCTCGAGATCTGGACGGCAACTATACTCTTACACTCAGACCCTTCTTGGGGATGGTAGCCCGACCAAGGCATTAGGAGGGCTGTTTAGCTATTTCCTAGTCTCGAGATCTGGATGTCAACTATGCTCTTACACTCAGACCCTTCTTAGGGGAGGTAGCCCGACCAAGGCATAAGGAGGGCTATTTAGCTATTTCCTGGTCTCGAGATCTTGTCGGGAACTATGCTCTTACACTCAGACCCTTCTTGGGGGTGGTAGCCCGACCAAGGCATCAGGAGGGCTGTTTAGCTATTTCCTGGTCTCGAGATCTGGACGGCAACTATACTCTTACACTCAGACCCTTCTTGGGGATGGTAGCCCGACCAAGACATTAGGAAGGCTGTTTAGCTATTTCCTAGTCTCGAGATCTGGATGTCAACTATGCTCTTACACTCGGACCCTTCTTGGGGTTGGTATCCCGACCAAGGCATTAGGAAGGCTATAAGCTATTTCCTGGTCTTAAGATCTGGATGGCCACTGCGCTCTTACACTCAGGCCCTTCTTGGGGATGGTCGCCCGACCAAGGCATCAGGAGGGCTGTTTAGCTATTTCCCGGTCTTGAGATCTTGATGGCAACTATGCTCTTACACTCAGACCCTTCTTGGGGGTGGTAGCCCGAAAAAGGCATCAGGAAGGCTGTTTAGATATTTCCTGGTCTCGAGATCTAGATGGCAACTATGCTCTTACACTCAGACCCTTCTTGGGGGTGGTAGCCCGACCTAGGCATCAGGTGGGCTGTTTAGCTATTTCCTGGTCTCGAGATCTGGACGGCAACTATGCTCTTACACTCGACTCTTCTTGGGGGTGATAGCCTGACCAAGGCTTTAGGAGGGCTGTTTAGTTATTCCCTAGTCTCGAGATCTGGATGGTAACTATGCTCCTACACTCAGACCCTTCTTGGGGGTGGTAGCCCGATCAAGCCATCAGGAGGGTTGTTTAGCTATTTCCTGGTCTAGAGATCTAGATGGCAACTATGCTCTTACACTCGGACCCTTCTTGGGGGTGGTAGCCCGAACAAGGCATCCGGATGGTTGTTTAGCTATTTCCTGGTCTCGAGATCTAGATGGCAACTATGCTCTTACACTCAGACCCTTCTTGGGGGTGGTAGCCCGACAAGGCATCAGGACGGTTGTTTAGCTATTTCCTGGTCTCGAGATCTGGATGGCAACTATGCTCTTACACTCAGACCCTTCTTGGGGGTGGTAGCCTGACCAAGGCATCATGAGGGTTTTTTGGCTATTTCCTGGTCTCAAGACCTGGATGGCAACTATGCTCTTACACTCAGACCCATCTTGGGGGTGGTAGCCCGACAAAGGCATCATGAGGGCTGTTTAGCTATTTCCTGGTCTCAAGATCTGGATGGAAACTATGCTCTTACACTCAGACCCTTCTTGGGGGAGGTAGCCCGACCAAGGCATAAGGAGGGTTGTTTAGCTATTTCCAGGTCTCGAGATCTGGATGGCAATGCTCTTACACTTAGACCCTTCTTGGGGGTGGTAGCCTGACCAAGGCATCATGAGGGTTGTTTGGCTATTTCCTGGTCTCGAGATCTGGATGGCAACTATGCTCTTACACTCAGACCCTTCTTGGGGGTGGTAGCCTGACCAAGGCATCATGAGGGTTGTTTGGCTATTTCCTGGTCTCGAGACCTGGATGGCAACTGTGCTCTTACACTCAGACCCTTCTTGGGGGATGGTAGCCCGACCAAGGCATCAGGAGGGCTGTTTAGCTATTTCTCGGTCTCAAGATCTTGATGGCAACTATGATCTTACACTCAGACCTTTCTTGGGGGCGGTAGGCCGACCAAGGCATCAACAGGGTTGTTTACTTCCTGGTCTCGAGATCTGGATTGCAACTATGCTCTTACACTCAGACCTTTCTTGGGCGTGGTAGCCCGACCAAGGCATCAGGAGGGCTGTTTAGCTACTTCCTGGTCTCGTGATTTGGATGACAACTATGCTCTTATACTCAGACCCTTCATGGGGGTGGTAGCCCGACCAGGGCATCAGGAGGGCTGTTTAGCTATTTCCTGGTCTCGAGATCTGGACGGCAACTATACTCCTACACTCAGACCCTTCTTGGGGGTGGTAGCCCGACCAAGGCATTAGGAGGGCTGTGTAACTATTTCCTGGTCTCGAGATCTGGATGGCAACTATGCTCTTAAACTCAGACCCTTCTTGGGCGTGGTAGCCCGACCAAGGAATCTGGAGGGCTGTTTATCTTTTTCCTAGTCTCGAAATCTTGATGGCAACTATGCTCTTACACTCAGACCCTTCTTGGGGGGTGGTAGCCCGACCAAGGCATCAGGAGGGCTATTTAGCTATTTCCTTGTCTCGTGATCTGGATGGCAACTATGCTCTTATACTCAGATCCTTCATGGGGGTGATAGCCCGACCAGGGCATCAGGAGGGCTTTTTAGCTATTTCCTGGTCTCGAGATCTGGACGGCAACTATACTCTTTCACTCAGACCCTTCTTGAGGGTGGTATCCCGACCAAGGCATTAGGAGGGCTGTTTAGCTATTTCCTGGTCTCGAGATCTTGATGGCAACTATGCTGTTACACTCAGGACCCTTCTTGGGGGTGGAAGCCCGACCAAGGCATCAGGAGGGTTATTTAGCTATTTCCTGGTCTCGAGGTCTAGATGGCAACTATGCTCTTACACTCAGACCCTTCTTGGGGGTGGTAGCCCGACCAAGGCGTCAGGAGGGCTTTTTAGCTACTTCCTGGTCTCGAGATCTGGATAGCAATTATGCTCCTACACTCAGAACCTTCTTAGGGGTGGTAGCCCTACCAAGGCATCAGGAGGGTTGTTTAGCTATTTCCTGGTCTCGAGATCTGGACGGTAACTATACTCTTTCACTCAGACCCTTCTTGGGGGTGGTAGCCCGACCAAGGCATTAGGAGGGCTGTTTAGCTATTTCCTGGTGACGAGATCTTGATGGCAACTATGTTGTTACACTCAGGACCCTTCTTGGGGGTGGTAGCCCGACCAAGGCATCAGGAGGGCTGTTTATCTTCTTCCTAGTTTCGAGATCTGGATGGCAACTATGCTCTTACACTCAGAACCTTCTTAGGTGTGGTAGCCCGACCAAGGCATCAGGAGGGCTGTTTAGCTATTTCCTGGTCTCGAGAACAGGATGGCAACTATGCTCTTACACTCAGACCCTTCTTGGGGGTGGTAGCCCGACCAAGGCATCAGGAGGGTTGTTTAGCTATTTCCTGGTCTAGAGATCTAGATGGCAACTATGCTCTTACACTTACACCCTTCTTGGGGGTGGTAGCCCGAACAAGGCATCAGGATGGTTGTTTAGCTATTTCCTGGTCTCGAGAACTGGATGGCAACTATGCTCTTACACTCAGACCTTTCTTGGGGATGGTAGCCCGACCAAGGCATCAAAAGGGTAGTTTAGCTATTTCCTTGTCTCGAGATCTGGATGGCAACTATGCTCTTACACTCAGACCCTTCTTGGGGGTGGTAGCCCGACCAAGGTATCAGTAGGGTTGTTTATATATTTCCTAGTCTCCAGATCTGGATGGCAACTATGCTCTTACACTCAGAACCTTCTTAGGGGTGGTAGCCCGACCAAGGCATCAGGAGGGCTGTTTAGATATTTCCTGGTCTCGAGAACAGGATGGCAACTATGCTCTTACACTCAGACCCTTTTTGGGGGTGGTAGCCCGACCAAGGCATCAGGATGGTTGTTTAGCTATTTCCTAGTCTCGAGAACAGGATGGCAACTATGCTCTTACACTCAGACCCTTCTTGGGGGTGGTAGCCCGACCAAGGCATCAGGATGGTTGTTTAGCTATTTCCTGGTCTCGAGATCTAGATGGCAACTATGCTCTTACACTCAGACCCTTTTAGGGGTGGTAGCCCGACCAAGGCATCAGGATGGTTGTTTAGCTATTTCCTGGTCTCGAGAACTGGACGGCAACTATGCTCTTTCACTCAGACCTTTCTTGGGGGTGGTAGCCCGACCAAGGCATCAAAAGGGTTGTTTAGCTATTTCCTTGTCTCGAGATCTGGATGGCAACTATGCTCTTACACTCAGACCCTTCTTGGGGGTGGTAGCCCGACCAAGGTATCAGTAGGGTTGTTTATATATTTCCTAGTCTCGAGATCTGGATGGCAACTATGCTCTTACACTCAGAACCTTCTTAGGGGTGGTAGCCCGACCAAGGCATCAGGAGGGCTGTTTAGATATTTCCTGGTCTCGAGAACAGGATGGCAACTATGCTCTTACACTCAGACCCTTTTTGGGGGTGGTAGCCCGACCAAGGCATCAGGATGGTTGTTTAGCTATTTCCAGGTCTCGAGAATAGGATGGCAACTATGCTCTTACACTCAGACCCTTCTTGGGGGTGGTACCCGCACCAAGGCATCAGGAGGGCTGTTTAGCTACTTCCTGGTCTCGAGATCTGGACGGCAACTATGCTCTTACACTCAGACCCTTCTTGGGGGTGGTAGCCCGACCAAGGTATCAGGAGGGCTATTTAACTATTTCCTTGTCTCGAGATCGGAATGGCAACTATGCTTTTACACTCAGAACCTTCTTAGTGGTGGTAGCCCGACCAAGGCATCAGGAGGGCTGTTTAGCTATTTCCTGGTCTCGAGAACAGGATGGCAACTATGCTTTTACACTCAGACCCTTCTTGGGGGTGGTAGCCCGACCAAGGCATCAGGATGGTTGTTTAGCTATTTCCTGGTCTCGAGAACAGGATGGCAACTATGCTCTTACACTCAGACCTTTCTTGGGGGTGGTAGCCCGACCAAAGCATCAGGAGGGCTGTTTAGCTACTTCCTGGTCTCGAGATCTGGATGGCAACTATGCTCTTATACTCGAACCTTCTTGGGGGTGGTAGCCCGACCAAGGCATTAAGAGGGCTGTTTAGCTATTTCCTGGTCTCGAGAACAAGATGGCAACTATGCTCTTACACTCAGACCCTTCTTGGGGGTGGTAGCCCGACCAAGGCATCAGAAGGGCTATTTAACTATTTCCTTGTCTCGAGATCTGGATGGCAACTATACTCTTACACTCAGATCCTTCTTAGGGGTGGTAGCCCGACCAAGGCATCAGGAGGGTTGTTTATATATTTCCTAGTCACGAGATCTGGATGGCAACTATGCTCTTACACTTAGACCCTTCTTGGGGGTGGTAGCCCGACCAAGGCATCAGGAAGGTTGTTTATATATTTCCTAGTCTCGAGATCTGGATGGCAACTATGCTGTTACACTTAGACCCTTCTTGGGGGTGGTAGCCCGACCAAGGCATCAAAAGGGTTGTTTATATATTTCCTAGTCTCGAGATCTGGATGGCAACTATGCTCTTACACTCAGAACCTTCTTAGGGGTGGTAGCCCGACCAAGGCATCAGGAGGGCTGTTTAGATATTTCCTGGTCTCGAGAACAGGATGGCAACTATGCTCTTACACTCAGACCCTTTTTGGGGGTGGTAGCCCGACCAAGGCATCAGGATGGTTGTTTAGCTATTTCCTAGTCTCGAGAACAGGATGGCAACTATGCTCTTACACTCAGACCCTTCTTGGGGGTGGTAGCCCGACCAAGGCATCAGGATGGTTGTTTAGCTATTTCCTGGTCTCGAGATCTAGATGGCAACTATGCTCTTACACTCAGACCCTTTTAGGGGTGGTAGCCCGACCAAGGCATCAGGATGGTTGTTTAGCTATTTCCTGGTCTCGAGAACTGGACGGCAACTATGCTCTTACACTCAGACCTTTCTTGGGGGTGGTAGCCCGACCAAGGCATCAAAAGGGTTGTTTAGCTATTTCCTTGTCTCGAGATCTGGATGGCAACTATGCTCTTACACTCAGACCCTTCTTGGGGGTGGTAGCCCGACCAAGGTATCAGTAGGGTTGTTTATATATTTCCTAGTCTCGAGATCAGGATGGCAACTATGCTCTTACACTCAGAACCTTCTTAGGGGTGGTAGCCCGACCAAGGCATCAGGAGGGCTGTTTAGATATTTCCTGGTCTCGAGAACAGGATGGCAACTATGCTCTTACACTCAGACCCTTTTTGGGGGTGGTAGCCCGACCAAGGCATCAGGAGGGCTGTTTAGCTACTTCCTGGTCTCGAGATCTGGACGGCAACTATGCTCTTACACTCAGACCCTTCTTGGGGGTGGTAGCCCGACCAAGGTATCAGGAGGGCTATTTAACTATTTCCTTGTCTCGAGATCGGAATGGCAACTATGCTCATACACTCAGAACCTTCTTAGGGGTGGTAGTCCGACCAAGGCATCAGGAGGGCTGTTTAGCTATTTCCTGGTCTCGAGAACAGGATGTCAACTATGCTTTTACACTCAGACCCTTCTTGGGGGTGGTAGCCCGACCAAGGCATTAGGATGGTTGTTTAGCTATTTCCTGGTCTCGAGAACAGGATGGCAACTATGCTCTTACACTCAGACCCTTCTTGGGGGTGGTAGCCCGACCAAAGCATCAGGAGGGCTGTTTAGCTACTTCCTGGTCTCGAGATCTGGATGGCAACTATGCTCTTACACTTAGACCCTTCTTGGGGGTGGTAGCCCGACCAAGGCATTAGGAGGGCTATTTAGCTATTTCCTGGTCTCGAGAACAAGATGGCAACTATGCTCTTACACTCAGACCCTTCTTGGGGGTGGTAGCCCGACCAAGGCATCAGAAGGGCTATTTAACTATTTCCTTGTCTCGAGATCTGGATGGCAACTATACTCTTACACTCAGATCCTTCTTAGGGGTGGTAGCCCGACCAAGGCATCAGGAGGGTTGTTTATATATTTCATAGTCACGAGATCTGGATGGCAACTATGCTCTTACACTTAGACCCTTTTTGGGGGTGGTAGCCCGACCAAGGCTTCAGGAAGGTTGTTTATATATTTCCTAGTCTCGAGATCTGGATGGCAACTATGCTGTTACACTTAGACCCTTCTTGGGGGTGGTAGCCTGACCAAGGCATCAAAAGGGTTGTTTAGCTATTTCCTTGTCTCGAGATCTGGATGGCAACTATGCTCTTACACTCATACCCTTCTTGGGGGTGGTAGCCCGACCAAGGAATCAGGAGGTTTGTTCATATATTTCCTAGTCTCGAGATCTGGATGGCAACTATGCTGTTACACTTGGACCCTTCTTGGGGGTGGTAGCCTGACCAAGGCATCAGGAGGGCTGTTTAGGTACTTCCCGGTCTCGAGATCTGGATGGCAACTATGCTCTTACACTCAGAACCTTCTTAGGGGTGGTAGCCCGACCAAGGCATCAGGAGGGCTGTTTAGCTATTTCCTGGTCTCGAGAACAGGATGAAACCTATGCTCTTACACTCAGACCCTTCTTGGGGGTGGTAGCCCGACCAAGGCATCAGGAGGGCTATTTAGTTATTTCCTTGTCTCGAGATCTGGATGGCAACTATGCTCTTACACTCTGACCCTTCTTGGGGGTGGTAGCCTGAACAAGGCATCAGGAGGTTTGTTTAGCTATTTCCTAGTCTAGAGATCTGAATGGCAACTATGCTCTTACACTCAGACCCTTTTTAGGGGTGGTAGCCCGACCAAGGCATCAGATGGGCTATTTAGTTATTTCCTTGTCTCGAGATCTGGATGACAACTATGCTCTTATACTCAGACCCTTCTTGGGGGTGCTAGCCCGACCAAGGTATCAGGAGGGCTATTTAGCTATTTCTTGGTCTCGAGATCTTGATGGCAACTATGCTCTTACACTCAGTCCTTTCTTGGGGGTGGTAGCCCGACCAAGGCATCAGGAGGGTTGTTTAGCTATTTCCTTGTCTCGAGATCTGGATGGCAACTATGCTCTTACACTCAGACCATTCTTGGGTGTGGTAGCCCGACCAAGGCATCAGGAGGGTTGTTTAGCTATTTCCTTGTCTCGAGATCTGGATGGCAACTATGCTCTTACACTCAGACCCTTCTTGGGGGTGGTAGCCCGACCAAGGTATCAGGAGGGTTGTTTAGCTATTTCCTGGTCTCGAGATCTGGATGGCAGCTATGCTCTTACACTCAGACCCTTCTAGGGGGTGGTAGCCAGACCAAGGCATCAGGAGGGTTATTTAGCTATTTCCTGGTCTAGAGATCTAGATGGCAACTATGCTCTTACACTCAGACCCTTCTTGGGGGTGGTAGCCCGACCAAAGCATCAGGAGGGCTGTTTAGCTACTTCCTGGTCTCGAGATCTGGATGGAAACTATACTCTTACACTCCAACCTTCTTGGGGGTGGTAGCCCGACCAAGGCATTAGGAGGGCTGTTTAGCTATTTCCTGGTCTCGAGAACAAGATGGCAACTATGCTCTTACACTCAGACCCTTCTTGGGGGTGGTAGCCCGACCAAGGCATCAGGAGGGCTATTTAACTATTTATTTGTCTCGAGATCTAGATGGCAACTATGCTCTTACATTCAGATCCTTCTTGGGGGTGGTAGCCCGACCAAGGCATCAGGAGGGTTGTTTATATATTTCCTAGTCTCGAGATCTGGATGGCAACTATGCTCTTACACTTAGACCCTTCTTGGGGGTGGTAGCCCGACCAAGGCATCAGGAAGTTTGGTTATATATTTCCTAGTCTCGAGATCTGGATGGCAACTATGCTCTTACACTTAGACCCTTCTTGGGGGTGGTAGCCTGACCAAGGCATCAAAAGGGTTGTTTAGCTATTTCCTTGTCTCGAGATCTGGATGGCAACTATTCTCTTACACTTAGACCCTTCTTGGGGGTGGTAGCCCGACTAAGGCATCAGGAGGGTTGTTTAGCTATTTCCTGGTCTAGAGATCTAGACGGCAGCTATGCTCTTACACTCAGACCCTTCTAGGGGGTGGTAGCCCGACCAAGTCATTAGGAGGGCTTTTTAGCTACTTCATGGTCTCGAGATCTGAATGGCAACTATGCTCTTACACTCAGAACCTTCTTAGGGGTGGTAGCCTGACCACGGCATCAGGAGGGCTGTTTAGCTATATCCTGGTCTCGAGAACATGATGGCAACTATGCTCTTACACGCAGACTCTTCTTAGGGGTGGTAGCCCGACCAAGGCATCAGGATGGTTGTTTAGCTATTTCCTGGTCTCGAGAACGGGATGGCAACTATGCTCTTACACTCAGACCCTTCTTGGGGGTGGTAGCCCGACCAAGGCATCAGGAGGGTTGTTTAGCTATTTCTTGGTCTAGAGATCTAGACGGCAACTATGCTCTTAGACTCAGACCCTTCTTGGCGGTGGTATCCCGACCAAGGCATCAGGATGGTTGTTTAGCTATTTCCTGGTCTCGAGATCTAGATGGCAATTATGCTCTTACACTCAGACCCTTCTTGGGGGTGGTAGCCCGACCAAGGCATCAGGAGGGCTGTTTAGCTATTTCCTGGTCGCGAGAACAGGATGAAAACTATGCTCTTACACTCAGACCCTTCTTGGGGGTGGTAGCCCGACCAAGGCATCAGGAGGGTTGTTTAGCTATTTCCTGGTCTAGAGATCTAGATGGCAGCTATGCTCTTACACTCAGACCTTTCTAGGGGGTGGTAGCCCGACCAAGTCATTAGGAGGGCTTTTTAGCTACTTCATGGTCTCGAGATCTGAATGGCAACTATGCTCTTACACTCAGAACCTTCCTAGGGGTGGTAGCCAGACCAAGGCATCAGGAAGGCTATTTAGCTATATCCTGGTCTCGAGAACAGGATGGCAACTATGCTCTTACACTCAGACCCTTCTTAGGGGTGGTAGCCCGACCAAGGCATCAGGATGGTTGTTTAGCTATTTCCTGGTCTCGAGAACAGGATGGCAACTATGCTCTTACACTCAGACCCTTCTTGGGGGTGGTAACCTTACCAAGGCATTAGGATGGTTGTTTAGCTATTTCCTTGTCTCGAGATCTGGATGGCAACTATGCTCTTACACTCAGACCGTTCTTGGGTGTGGTAGCCCGACCAAGGCATCAGGAGGATAGTTTAGATATTTCCTGGTATCGAGATCTGGATGGCAACTATGCTCTTACACTTAGACCCTTCTTGGGGGTGGTAGCCCGACCAAGGCATCAGGAAGGCTTTTTAGCTACTTCCTGGTCTCGAGATCTGGATGGCAACTATGCTCTTACACTCAGAACCTTCTTAGGGGTGGTAGCCCGACCAAGGCATCAGGATGGCTGTTTAGCTATTTGCTGGTCTCGAGAACAGGATGGCAACTATGCTCTTACACTCAGATCCTTCTTGGGGGTGGTAGCCCGACCAAGGCATCAGGATGGTTGTTTAGCTATTTCCTGGTCTCGAGATCTTGATGGCAACTATGCTCTTACACTCAGACCCTTCTTGGGGGTGGTAGCCCGACCAAGGCATCAGGAGGGTTGTTTAGCTATTTCCTGGTCTCGAGATCTTGATGGCAACTATGCTCTTACACTCAGACCCTTCTTGGGGGTGGTAGCCCGACCAAGGCATCAGGAGGGTTGTTTAGCTATTTCCTTGTCTCGAGATCTGGATGGCAACTATGCTCTTACACTCAGACCCTTCTTGGGGGTGGTAGCCCGACCAAGGCATCAGGAGGGTTGTTTACCTATTTCCTGGTCTCGAGATCTTGATAGCAACTATGCTCTTACACTCAGACCCTTCTTGAGGGTGGAAACCCGACCAAGGCATCATGAGGGTTGTTTAGCTATTTCCTGGTCTCGAGATCTGGATGGCAACTATGCTCTTACACTTAGACCCTTCTTGGGGGTGGTAGCCTGACCAAGGCATCAGGAGGGCTGTTTAGCTACTTCCTGGTCTCAAGATCTGGATGGCAACTATGCTCTTACACTCAGACCCTTCTTGGGGGTGGTAGCCCGACCAAGGCATCAGCAGGGTTTTTTAGCTATTTCCTGGTCTCGAGTTCTTGATGGCAACTATGCTCTTACACTCAGACACTTCTTGAGGGTGGTAGCCCGACCAAGGCATCATGAGGGTTGTTTAGCTATTTCCTGGTCTCGAGATCTGGATGGCAACTATGCTCTTACACTCAGAACCTTCTTAGGAGTGGTAGCCCGACCAAGGCATCAGGAGGGCTGCTTAGCTATTTCCTGGTCTCGAGAACAGGATGAAAACTATGCTCTAACACTCAGACCCTTCTTGGGGGTGGTAGCCCGACCAAGGCATCAGGAGGGCTGTTTAGCTAATTCCTGGTCTCGAGATCTGGATGGCAACTATTCTCTAACACTCAGAACCTTCTTAGGGGTGGTAGCCAAACCAAGGCATCAAGAGGGCTGTTTAGAAATTTCCTGTTCTCGAGAACAGGATGAAAACTATGCTCTTACATTCAGACCCTTCTTGGGGGTGGTAGCCTGACCAAGGCATCAGGAGGGTTGTTTAGCTATTTCCTGGTCTAGAAATCTAGATGGTAGCTATGCTCTTACACTCAGACAATTCTAGGTGGTGGTAGCCCGACCAAGTCATTAGGAGGGCTTTTTAGCTACTTCATGGTCTCGAGATCTGAATGGCAACTATGCTCTTACACTCAGAACCTTCTTAGGGGTGGTAGCCTGACCACGGCATCAGGAGGGCTGTTTAGCTATATCCTGGTCTCGAGAACAGGATGGCAACTATGCTCTTACACTCAGACCCTTCTTAGGGGTGGTAGCCCGACCAAGGCATCAGGATGGTTGTTTAGCTATTTCCTGGTCTCGAGAATAGGATGGCAACTATGCTCTTACACTCAGACCCTTATTGGGGGTGGTAGCCCGACCAAGGCATCAGGAGGGTTGTTTAGCTATTTCCTGGTCTAGAGATCTAGATGGCAACTATGCTCTTAGACTCAGACCCATCTTGGCGGTGGTATCCCGACCAAGGCATCAGGATGGTTGTTTAGCTATTTCCTGGTCTCGAGATCTAGATGGCAACTATTCTCTTACACGCAGACCCTTCTTGGGGGTGGTAGCCCGACCAAGGCATCAGGAGGGCTGTTTAGCTATATCCTGGTCTCGAGAACAGGATGGCAACTATGCTCTTACACTCAGACCCTTCTTAGGGGTGGTAGCCCGACCAAGGCATAAGGATGGTTGTTTAGCTATTTCCTGGTCTCGAGAACAGGATGGCAACTATACTCTTACACTCAGACCCTTCTTGGGGGTGGTAACCCGACCAAGGCATCAGGATGGTTGTTTAGCTATTTCCTTGTCTCGAGATCTGGATGGCAACTATGCTCTTACACTCAGACCGTTCTTGGGTGTGGTAGCCCGACCAAGGCATCAGGAAGGCTGTTTAGCTATATCCTGGTCTCGAGAACAGGATGGCAACTAAGCTCTTACACTCAGACCCTTCTTAGGGGTGGTAGCCCGACCAAGGCATAAGAATGGTTGTTTAGCTATTTCCTGGTCTCGAGAACAGGATGAAAACTATGCGCTTACACTCAGACCCTTCTTGGGGGTGGTAGCCCGACCAAGGCATCAGGAGGGCTGTTTAGCTACTTCCTGGTCTCGAGATCTGGATGGCAACTATGCTCTTACACTCAGAACCTTCTTAGGGGTGGTAGCCCAACCAAGGCATCAGGAGGGCTGTTTAGAAATTTCCTGGTCTCGAGAACAGGATGAAAACTATGCTCTTACACTCAGACCCTTCTTGGGGGTGGTAGCCCGACCAAGGCATCAGGAGGGTTGTTTAGCTATTTCCTGGTCTAGAGATCTAGATGGCAGCTATGCTCTTACACTCAGACCCTTCTAGGGGGTGGTAGCCCGACCAAGTCATTAGGAGGGCTTTTTAGCTACTTCATGGTCTCGAGATCTGAATGGCAACTATGCTCTTACACTCAGAACCTTCTTAGGGGTGGTAGCCTGACCACGGCATAAGGAGGGCTGTTTAGCTATATCCTAGTCTCGAGAACAGGATGGCAACTATGCTATTACACTCAGACCCTTCTTAGGGGTGGTAGCCCGACCAAGGCATCAGGAGGGTTGTTTAGCTATTTCCTTGTCTCGAGATCTGGATGGCAACTATGCTCTTACACTCAGATCCTTCTTGGGGGTGGTAGCCCGACCAAGGCTTTAGGAGGGTTGTTTAGCTATTTCCTGGTCTCGAGAATAGGATGGCAACTATGCTCTTACACTCAGACCCTTATTGGGGGTTGTAGCCCGACCAAGGCATCAGGAGGGTTGTTTGGCTATTTCCTGGTCTGGAGATCTAGATGGCAACTATGCTCTTAGACTCAGACCCTTCTTGGCGGTGGTATTCCGACCAAGGCATCAGGATGGTTGTTTAGCTATTTCCTGGTCTCGAGATCTAGATGGCAACTATTCTCTTACACTCAGACCCTTCTTGGGGGTGGTAGCCCGACCTAGGTATCAGGAGGGCCGTTTAGAAATTTCCTGGTCTCGAGAACAGGATGAAAACTATGCTCTTACACTCAGACCCTTCTTGGGGGTGGTAGCCCGACCAAGGCATCAGGAGGGTTGTTTATCTATTTCCTGGTCTAGAGATCTAGATGGCAGCTATGCTCTTACACTCAGACCCTTCTAGGGGGTGGTAGCCTGACCAAGTCATTAGGAGGGCTTTTTAGCTACTTCATGGTCTCGTTGATCTGAATGGCAACTATGCTCTTACACTCAGAACCTTCCTAGGGGTGGTAGCCCGACCAAGGCATCAGGAGGGCTGTTTAGCTATATCCTGGTCTCGAGAACAGGATGGCAACTATGCTCTTACACTCAGACCCTTCTTAGGGGTGGTAGCCCGACCAAGGCATCAGGATGGTTGTTTAGCTATTTCCTGGTCTCGAGAACAGGATGGCAACTATGCTCTTACACTCAGACCCTTCTTGGGGTGGTAACCTGACCAAGGCATCAGGATGGTTGTTTAGCTATTTCCTTGCCTCGAGATCTGGATGGCAACTATGCTCTTACACTCAGACCGTTCTTGGGTGTGGTAGCCCGACCCAGGCATCATGAGGGTTGTTTAGATATTTCCTGGTATCGAGATCTGGATGGCAACTATGCTCTTACACTTAGACCCTTCTTGGGGGTGGTAGCCCGACCAAGGCATCAGGAAGGCTTTTTAGCTACTTCCTGGTCTCGAGATCTGGATGGCAACTATGCTCTTACACTCAGAACCTTCTTAGGGGTGGTAGCCCGACCAAGGAATCAGGATGGCTGTTTAGCTATTTCCTGGTCTCGAGAACAGGATGGCAACTATGCTCTTACACTCAGACCCTTCTTGGGGGTGGTAGCCCGACCAAGGCATCAGGATGGTTGTTTAGCTATTTCCTGGTCTCGAGATCTAGATGGCAACTATGCTCTTACACTCAGACCCTTTAAGGGGTGGTAGCCCGACCAAGGCATCAGGAAGGCTTTTTAGCTACTTCCTGGTCTCGAGATCTTGATGGCAACTATGCGCTTACACTCAGACCTTTCCTGGGGGTGGTAGCCCGACCAAGGCATCAGGAGGGTTGTTTAGCTATTTCCTTGTCTCGAGATCTGGATGGCAACTATGCTCTTACACTCAGACCCTTCTTGGGGGTGGTAGCCCGACCAAGGCATCAGGAGGGTTGTTTAGCTATTTCCTGGTCTCGAGATCTTGCTGGCAACTATGCTCTTACACTCAGACCCTTCTTGAGGCTGGTAACCCGACCAAGGCATCATGAGGGTTGTTTAGCTATTTCCTGGTTTCGAGATCTGGATGGCAACTATGCTCTTACACTTAGACCCTTCTTGGGGGAGGTAGCCTGACCAAGGCATCAGGAGGGCTGTTTGGCTACTTCCTGGTCTCGAGATCAGGATGGCAACTACGCTCTTACACTCAGACCCTTCTTGGGGGTGGTAGCCCGACCAAGGCATCAGCAGGGTTGTTTAGCTATTTCCTGGTCTCGAGTTCTTGATGGCAACTATGCTCTTACACTCAGACCCTTCTTGAGGGTGGTAGCCCGACCAAGGCATCATGAGGGTTGTTTAGCTATTTCCTGGTCTCGAGATCTGGATGGCAACTATGCTCTTACACTTGGACCCTTCTTGGGGGTGGTAGCCTGACCAAGGCATCAGGAGGGCTGTTTAGCTACTTCGTGGTCTCGAGATCTGGATGGCAACTATGCTCTTACACTCAGAACCTTCTTAGGGGTGGTAGCCCGACCAAGGCATCAGGACGGCTGTTTAGCTATTTCCTGATCTCGAGAACAGGATGAAAACTATGCTCTTACACTCAGACCCTTCTTGGGGGTGGTAGCCCGACCAAGGCATCAGGAGGGTTGTTTAGCTAATTCCTGGTCTAGAGATCTAGATATCATCTATGCTCTTACACTCAGACCCTTCTAGGGGGTGGTAGCCCGACCAAGTCATTAGGAGGGCTTTTTAGCTACTTCATGGTCTCGAGATCTGAATGGCAACTATGCTCTTACACTCAGACCGTTCTTGGGTGTGGTAGCCCAACCCAGGCATCAGGAGGGTTGTTTAGATATTTCCTGGTATCGAGATCTGGATGGCAACTATGCTCTTACACTTAGACCCTTCTTGGGGGTGGTAGCCCGACCAAGGCATCAGGAAGGCTTTTTAGCTACTTCCTGGTCTCGAGATCTGGATGGCAACTATGCTCTTACACTCAGAACCTTCTTAGGGGTGGTAGCCCGACCAAGGAATCAGGATGGCTGTTTAGCTATTTCCTGGTCTCGAGAACAGGATGGCAACTATGCTCTTACACTTAGACCCTTCTTGGGGGTGGTAGCCCGACCAAGGCATCAGGAGGGTTGTTTAGCTATTTCCTTGTCTCGAGATCTGGATGGCAACTATGCTCTTACACTCAGATCCTTCTTGGGGGTGGTAGCCCGACCAAGGCTTTAGGAGGGTTGTTTAGCTATTTCCTGGTCTCGAGAATAGGATGGCAACTATGCTCTTACACTCAGACCCTTATTGGGGGTTGTAGCCCGACCAAGGCATCAGGAGGGTTGTTTGGCTATTTCCTGGTCTGGAGATCTAGATGGCAACTATGCTCTTAGACTCAGACCCTTCTTGGCGGTGGTATTCCGACCAAGGCATCAGGATGGTTGTTTAGCTATTTCCTGGTCTCGAGATCTAGATGGCAACTATTCTCTTACACTCAGACCCTTCTTGGGGGTGGTAGCCCGACCTAGGTATCAGGAGGGCCGTTTAGAAATTTCCTGGTCTCGAGAACAGGATGAAAACTATGCTCTTACACTCAGACCCTTCTTGGGGGTGGTAGCCCGACCAAGGCATCAGGAGGGTTGTTTATCTATTTCCTGGTCTAGAGATCTAGATGGCAGCTATGCTCTTACACTCAGACCCTTCTAGGGGGTGGTAGCCTGACCAAGTCATTAGGAGGGCTTTTTAGCTACTTCATGGTCTCGTTAATCTGAATGGCAACTATGCTCTTACACTCAGAACCTTCCTAGGGGTGGTAGCCCGACCAAGGCATCAGGAGGGCTGTTTAGCTATATCCTGGTCTCGAGAACAGGATGGCAACTATGCTCTTACACTCAGACCCTTCTTAGGGGTGGTAGCCCGACCAAGGCATCAGGATGGTTGTTTAGCTATTTCCTGGTCTCGAGAACAGGATGGCAACTATGCTCTTACACTCAGACCCTTCTTGGGGTGGTAACCTGACCAAGGCATCAGGATGGTTGTTTAGCTATTTCCTTGCCTCGAGATCTGGATGGCAACTATGCTCTTACACTCAGACCGTTCTTGGGTGTGGTAGCCCGACCCAGGCATCATGAGGGTTGTTTAGATATTTCCTGGTATCGAGATCTGGATGGCAACTATGCTCTTACACTTAGACCCTTCTTGGGGGTGGTAGCCCGACCAAGGCATCAGGAAGGCTTTTTAGCTACTTCCTGGTCTCGAGATCTGGATGGCAACTATGCTCTTACACTCAGAACCTTCTTAGGGGTGGTAGCCCGACCAAGGAATCAGGATGGCTGTTTAGCTATTTCCTGGTCTCGAGAACAGGATGGCAACTATGCTCTTACACTCAGACCCTTCTTGGGGGTGGTAGCCCGACCAAGGCATCAGGATGGTTGTTTAGCTATTTCCTGGTCTCGAGATCTAGATGGCAACTATGCTCTTACACTCAGACCCTTTAAGGGGTGGTAGCCCGACCAAGGCATCAGGAAGGCTTTTTAGCTACTTCCTGGTCTCGAGATCTTGATGGCAACTATGCGCTTACACTCAGACCTTTCCTGGGGGTGGTAGCCCGACCAAGGCATCAGGAGGGTTGTTTAGCTATTTCCTTGTCTCGAGATCTGGATGGCAACTATGCTCTTACACTCAGACCCTTCTTGGGGGTGGTAGCCCGACCAAGGCATCAGGAGGGTTGTTTAGCTATTTCCTGGTCTCGAGATCTTGCTGGCAACTATGCTCTTACACTCAGACCCTTCTTGAGGCTGGTAACCCGACCAAGGCATCATGAGGGTTGTTTAGCTATTTCCTGGTTTCGAGATCTGGATGGCAACTATGCTCTTACACTTAGACCCTTCTTGGGGGAGGTAGCCTGACCAAGGCATCAGGAGGGCTGTTTGGCTACTTCCTGGTCTCGAGATCAGGATGGCAACTACGCTCTTACACTCAGACCCTTCTTGGGGGTGGTAGCCCGACCAAGGCATCAGCAGGGTTGTTTAGCTATTTCCTGGTCTCGAGTTCTTGATGGCAACTATGCTCTTACACTCAGACCCTTCTTGAGGGTGGTAGCCCGACCAAGGCATCATGAGGGTTGTTTAGCTATTTCCTGGTCTCGAGATCTGGATGGCAACTATGCTCTTACACTTGGACCCTTCTTGGGGGTGGTAGCCTGACCAAGGCATCAGGAGGGCTGTTTAGCTACTTCGTGGTCTCGAGATCTGGATGGCAACTATGCTCTTACACTCAGAACCTTCTTAGGGGTGGTAGCCCGACCAAGGCATCAGGACGGCTGTTTAGCTATTTCCTGATCTCGAGAACAGGATGAAAACTATGCTCTTACACTCAGACCCTTCTTGGGGGTGGTAGCCCGACCAAGGCATCAGGAGGGTTGTTTAGCTAATTCCTGGTCTAGAGATCTAGATATCAGCTATGCTCTTACACTCAGACCCTTCTAGGGGGTGGTAGCCCGACCAAGTCATTAGGAGGGCTTTTTAGCTACTTCATGGTCTCGAGATCTGAATGGCAACTATGCTCTTACACTCAGACCGTTCTTGGGTGTGGTAGCCCAACCCAGGCATCAGGAGGGTTGTTTAGATATTTCCTGGTATCGAGATCTGGATGGCAACTATGCTCTTACACTTAGACCCTTCTTGGGGGTGGTAGCCCGACCAAGGCATCAGGAAGGCTTTTTAGCTACTTCCTGGTCTCGAGATCTGGATGGCAACTATGCTCTTACACTCAGAACCTTCTTAGGGGTGGTAGCCCGACCAAGGAATCAGGATGGCTGTTTAGCTATTTCCTGGTCTCGAGAACAGGATGGCAACTATGCTCTTACACTTAGACCCTTCTTGGGGGTGGTAGCCTGACCAAGGCATCAGGAGGGGTGTTTAGCTATATCCTGGTCTCGAGAACAGGATGGCAACTATGCTCTTACACTCAGACCCTTCTTAGGGGTGGTAGCCCGACCAAGGCATCAGGACGGCTGTTTAGCTATTTCCTGGTCTCGAGAACAGGATGAAAACTATGCTCTTACACTCAGACCCTTCTTGGGGGTGGTAGCCCGACCAAGGCATCAGGAGGGTTGTTTAGCTAATTCCTGGTCTAGAGATCTAGATATCAGCTATGCTCTTACACTCAGACCCTTCTAGGGGGTGGTAGCCCGACCAAGTCATTAGGAGGGCTTTTTAGCTACTTCATGGTCTCAAGATCTGAATGGCAACTATGCTCTTACACTCAGAACCTTTTTAGGGGTGGTAGCCCGACCAAGGCATCAGGAGGGCTGTTTAGCTATATCCTGGTCTCGAGAACAGGATGGCAACTATGGTCTTACACTCAGACCCATCTTAGGGGTGGTAGCCCGACCAAGGCATAAGGATGGTTGTTTAGCTATTTCCTGGTCTCGAGAACAGGATGAAAACTATGCTCTTACACTCAGACCCTTCTTGGGGGTGGTAGCCCGACCAAGGCATCAGGAGGGCTGTTTAGCTATTTCCTGGTCTCGAGAACAGGATGAAAACTATGCTCTTACACTCAGACCCTTCTTGGGGGTGGTAGCCCGACCAAGGCATCAGGAGGGTTGTTTAGCTATTTCCTGGTCTAGAGATCTAGATGGCAGCTAGGCTCTTACACTCAGACCTTTCTAGGGGGTGGTAGCCCGACCAAGTCATTAGGAGGGCTTTTTAGCTACTTCATGGTCTCGAGATCTGAATGGAAACTATGCTCTTACACTCAGAACCTTCTTAGGGGTGGTAGCCCGACCAAGGCATCAGGAGGGCTGTTTAGCTATATCCTGGTCTCGAGAACAGGATGGCAACTATGCTCTTACACTCAGACCCTTCTTAGGGGTGGTAGCCTGACCAAGGCATAAGGATGGTTGTTTAGCTATTTCCTGGTCTCGAGAACAGGATGGCTACTATGCTCTTACACTCAGACCCTTCTTGGGGGTGGTAACCCGACCAAGGCATCAGGATGGTTGTTTAGCTATTTCCTTGTCTCGAGATCTGGATGGCAACTATGCTCTTACACTCAGACCGTTCTTGGGTGTGGTAGCCCGACCAAGGCATCAGGAAGGCTGTTTAGCTATATCCTGGTCTCGAGAACAGGATGGCAACTATGCTCTTACACTCAGACCCTTCTTAGGGGTGGTAGCCCGACCAAGGCATAAGAATGGTTGTTTAGCTATTTCCTGGTCTCGAGAACAGGATGAAAACTATGCTCTTACACTCAGACCCTTCTTGGGGGTCGTAGCCCGACCAAGGCATCAGGAGGGCTGTTTAGATACTTCCTGGTCTCGAGAACAGGATGAAAACTATGCTCTTACACTCAGACCCTTCTTGGGGGTGGTAGCCCGACCAAGGCATCAGGAGGGTTGTTTAGCTATTTCCTGGTCTAGAGATCTAGATGGCAGCTATGCTCTTACACTCAGACCTTTCTAGGGGGTGGTAGCCTGACCAAGTCATTAGGAGGGCTTTTTAGCTACTTCATGGTCTCGAGATCTGAATGGCAACTATGCTCTTACACTCAGAACCTTCTTAGGGGTGGTAGCCCGACCAAGGCATCAGGAGGGCTGCTTAGCTATATCCTGGTCTCGAGAACAGGATGGCAACTATGCTCTTACACTCAGACCCTTCTTAGGGGTGGTAGCCTGACCAAGGCATAAGGATGGTTGTTTAGCTATTTCCTGGTCTCGAGAACAGGATGGCTACTATGCTCTTACACTCAGACCCTTCTTGGGGGTGGTAACCCGACCAAGGCATCAGGATGGTTGTTTAGCTATTTCCTTGTCTCGAGATCTGGATGGCAACTATGCTCTTACACTCAGACCGTTCTTGGGTGTGGTAGCCCGACCAAGGCATCAGGAAGGCTGTTTAGCTATATCCTGGTCTCGATAACAGGATGGCAACTATGCTCTTACACTCAGACCCTTCTTAGGGGTGGTAGCCCGACCAAGGCATAAGAATGGTTGTTTAGCTATTTCCTGGTCTCGAGAACAGGATGAAAACTATGCTCTTACACTCAGACCCTTCTTGGGGGTGGTAGCCCGACCAAGGCATCAGGAGGGCTGTTTAGCTACTTCCCGGTCTCGAGATCTGGATGGCAACTATGCTCTTACACTCAAAACCTTCTTAGGGGTGGTAGCCCAACCAAGGCATCAGGAGGGCTGTTTAGCTATATCCTGGTCTCGAGAACAGGATGGCAACTATGCTCTTACACTCAGACCCTTCTTTGGGGTGGTAGCTCGACCAAGGCATAAGGATGGTTTTTTAGCTATTTCCTGGTCTCGAGAACAGGATGGCAACTATGCTCTTACACTCAGACCCTTCTTGGGGGTGGTAACCCGACCAAGGCATCAGGAAGGCTTTTTAGCTACTTCCTGGTCTCGAGATCTTGATGGCAACTATGCGCTTACACTCAGACTTTCCCTGGGGGTGGTAGCCCGACCAAGGCATCAGGAGGGTTGTTTAGCTATTTCCTTGTCTCGAGATCTGGATGGCAACTATGCTCTTACACTCAGACCGTTCTTGGGTGTGGTAGCCCGACCAAGGCATCAGGAGGGCTGTTTAGCTATATCCTGGTCTCGAGAACAGGATGGCAACTATGCTATTACACTCAGACCCTTCTTAGGGGTGGTAGCCCGACCAAGGCATTAGGATGGTTGTTTAGCTATTTCCTGGTCTCGAGATCTAGATGGCAACTATGCTCTTACACTCAGACCCTTTTAGGGGTGGTAGCCCAACCAAGGCATTAGGAGGGCAATTTAGCTATTTCCTGGTCTCGAGATCTTGATGGCAACTATGCGCTTACACTCAGACCTTTCCTGGGGGTGGTAGCCCGACCAAGGCATCAGGAGGGTTGTTTAGCTATTTCCTTGTCTCGAGATCTGGATGGCAACTATGCTCTTACACTCAGATCCTTCTTGGGGGTGGTAGCCCGACCAAGGCTTTAGGAGGGTTGTTTAGCTATTTCCTGGTCTCGAGATCTTGATGGCAACTATGCTCTTACACTCAGACCCTTCTTGAGGCTGGTAACCCGACCAAGGCATCATGTGGGTTGTTTAGCTATTTCCTGGTTTCTAGATCTGGATGGCAACTATGCTCTTACACTTAGACCCTTCTTGGGGGTGGTAGCCTGACCAAGGCATCAGGAGGGCTGTTTAGCTACTTCCTGGTCTCGAGATCTGGATGGCAACTATGCTCTTACACTCAGACCCTTCTTGGGGGTGGTAGCCCGACCAAGGCATCAGCAGGGTTGTTTAGCTATTTCCTGGTCTCGAGTTCTTGATGGCAACTATGCTCTTACACTCAGACCCTTCTTGAGGGTGGTAGCCCGACCAAGGCATCATGAGGGTTGTTTAGCTATTTCCTGGTCTCGAGATCTGGATGGCAACTATGCTCTTACACTTGGACCCTTCTTGGGGGTGGTAGCCTGACCAAGGCATCAGGATGGCTGTTTAGCTACTTCCTGGTCTCGAGATCTGGATGGCAACTATGCTCTTACACTCAGAACCTTCTTAGGGGTGGTAGCCCGACCAAGGCATCAGGACGACTGTTTAGCTATTTCCTGGTCTCGAGAACAGGATTAAAACTATGCTCTTACACTAAGACCCTTCTCGGGGGTGGTAGCCCGACCAAGGCATCAGGAGGGTTGTTTAGCTAATTCCTGGTCTAGAGATCTAGATATCAGCTATGCTCTTACACTCAGACCCTTCTAGGGGGTGGTAGCCCGACCAAGTCATTAGGAGGGCTTTTTAGCTACTTCATGGTCTCGAGATCTAAATGGCAACTATGCTCTTACACTCAGAACCTTTTTAGGGGTGGTAGCCCGACCAAGGCATCAGGAGGGCTGTTTAGCTATATCCTGGTCTCGAGAACAGGATGGCAACTATGCTCTTACACTCAGACCCTTCTTAAGGTTGGTAGCCCGACCAAGGCATCAGGACGGCTGTTTAGCTATTTCCTGGTCTCGAGAATAGGATGAAAACTATGCTCTTACACTCAGACCCTTCTTGGGGGTGGTAGCCCGACCAAGGCATCAGGAGGGTTGTTTAGCTAATTCCTGGTCTAGAGATCTAGATATCAGCTATGCTCTTACACTCAGACCCTTCTAGGGGGTGGTAGCCCGACCAAGTCATTAGGAGGGCTTTTTAGCTACTTCATGGTCTCGAGATCTGAATGGCAACTATGCTCTTACATTGAGAACCTTTTTAGGGGTGGTAGCCCGACCAAGGCATCAGGAGGGCTGTTTAGCTATATCCTGGTCTCGAGAACAGGATGGCAACTATGGTCTTACACTCAGACCCTTCTTAGGGGTGGTAGCCCGACCAAGGCATAAGGATGGTTGTTTAGCTATTTCCTGGTCTCGAGAACAGGATGGCAACTATGCTCTTACACTCAGACCCTTCTTGGGGGTGGTAACCCGACCAAGGCATCAGGATGGTTGTTTAGCTATTTCCTTGTCTCGAGAACAGGATTGCAACTATGCTCTTACACTCAGACCGTTCTTGGGTGTGGTAGCCCAACCAAGGCATAAGGATGTTTGTTTAGCTATTTCCTGGTCTCGAGAACAGGATGAAAACTATGCTCTTACACTCAGACCCTTCTTAGGGGTGGTAGCCCGACCAAGGCATCAGGAGGGTTGTTTAGCTATTTCCTGGTCTAGAGATCTAGATGGCAGCTATGCTCTTACACTCAGACCCTTCTAAGGGGTGGTAGCCCGTCCAAGTCATTAGGAGGGCTTTTTAGCTACTTCATGGTCTCGAGATCTGAATGGCAACTATGCTCTTACACTCAAAACCTTCTTAGGGGTGGTAGCCCGACCAAGGTATCAGGAGGGCTGTTTAGCTATATCCTGGTCTCGAGAACAGGATGGCAACTATGCTCTTACACTCAGACCCTTCTTAGGGGTGGTAGCCTGACCAAGGCATAAGGATGGTTGTTTAGCTATTTCCTGGTCTCGAGAACAGGATGGCTACTATGCTCTTACACTCAGACCCTTTTTGGGGGTGGTAACCCGACCAAGGCATCAGGATGGTTGTTTAGCTATTTCCTTGTCTTGAGATCTGGATGGCAACTATGCTCTTACACTCAGACCGTTCTTGGGTGTGGTAGCCCGACCAAGGCATCATGAGGGTTGTTTAGCTATTTCCTGGTCTCGAGAACAGGATGAAAACTATGCTCTTACACTCAGACCCTTCTTGGGGGTGGTAGCCCGACCAAGGCATCAGGAGGGTTGTTTAGCTATTTCCTGGTCTAGAGATCTAGATGGCAGCTATGCTCTTACACTCGGACCCTTATAGGGGGTGGTAGCCCGACCAAGTCATTATGAGGGCTTTTTAGCTACTTCATGGTCTCGAGATCTGAATGGCAACTATGCTCTTACACTCAGAACCTTCTTAGGGGTGGTAGTCCGACCAAGGCTTCAGGAGGGCTGTTTAGCTATATCCTAGTCTCGAGAACAGGATGGCAACTATGCTCTTACACTCAGACCCTTCTTAGGGGTGGTAGCCCGACCAAGGCATCAGGAGGGCTGTTTAGCTATATCCTGGTCTCGAGAACAGGATGGCAACTATGCTCTTACACTCAGACCCTTCTTAGGGGTGGTAGCCTGACCAAGGCATAAGGATGGTTGTTTAGCTATTTCCTGGTCTCGAGAACAGGATGGCTACTATGCTCTTACACTTAGACCCTTCTTGGGGGTGGTAACCCGACCAAGGCATCAGGATGGTTGTTTAGCTATTTCCTTGTCTCGAGATCTGGATGGCAACTATGCTCTTACACTCAGACCGTTCTTGGGTGTGGTAGCCTGACCAAGGCATCAGGAGGGCTGTTTAGCTATTTCCTGGTCTCGAGAACAGGATGAAAACTATGCTCTTACGCTCAGACCCTTCTTGGGGGTGGTAGCCCGACCAAGGCATCAGGAGGGTTGTTTAGCTATTTCCTGGTCTAGAGATCTAGATGGCAGCTATGCTCTTACACTCAGACAATTCTAGGGGGTGGTAGCCCGACCAAGTCATTAGGAGGGCTTTTTAGCTACTTCATATTCTCGAGATCTGAATGGCAACTATGCTCTTACACTCAGAACCTTCTTAGGGGTGGTAGCCCGACCAAGGCATCAGGAGGGCTGTTTAGCTATATCCTGGTCTCGAGAACAGGATGGCAACTATGCTCTTACACTCAAACCCTTCTTAGGGGTGGTAGCCTGACCAAGGCATAAGGATGGTTGTTTAGCTATTTCCTGGTCTCGAGAACAGGATGGCTACTATGCTCTTACACTTAGACCCTTCTTGGGGGTGGTAACCCGACCAAGGCATCAGGATGGTTGTTTAGCTATTTCCTTGTCTCGAGATCTGGATGGCAACTATGCTCTTACACTCAGACCGTTCTTGGGTGTGGTAGCCCGACCAAGGCATCAGGAGGGCTGTTTAGCTATTTCCTGGTCTCGAGAACAGGATGAAAACTATGCTCTTACGCTCAGACCCTTCTTGGGGGTGGTAGCCCGACCAAGGCATCAGGAAGGTTGTTTAGCTATTTCCTGGTCTAGAGATCTAGATGGCAGCTATGCTCTTACACTCGGACCCTTCTAGGGGGTGGTAGCCCGACCAAGTCATTAGGAGGGCTTTTTAGCTACTTCATGGTCTCGAGATCTGAATGGCAACTATGCTCTTACACTCAGAACCTTCTTAGGGGTGGTAGTCCGACCAAGGCATCAGGAGGGCTGTTTAGCTATATCCAGGTCTCGAGAACAGGATGGCAACTATGCTCTTACACTCAGACCCTTCTTAGGGGTAGTAGCCCGACCAAGGCATAAGGATGGTTGTTTAGCTATTTCCTGGTCTCGAGAACAGGATGGCAACTATGCTCTTACACTCAGACCCTTCTTGGGGGTGGTAACCGACCAAGGCATCAGGATGGTTGTTTAGCTATTTCCTTGTCTCGAGATCTGGATGGCAACTATGCTCTTACACTCAGACCGTTCTTGGGTGTGGTAGCCCGACTAAGGCATCAGGAGGGCTGTTTAGCTATATCCTGGTCTCGAGAACAGGATGGCAACTATGCTATTACACTCAGACCCTTCTTAGGTGTGGTAGCCCGACCAAGGCATAAGGATGGTTGTTTAGCTATTTCCTGGTCTCGAGAACAGGATGAAAACTATGCTCTTACACTTAGACCCTTCTCGGGGGTGGTAGCCCGACCAAGGCATCAGGAGGGTTGTTTAGCTATTTCCTGGTCTAGAGATCTAGATGGCAGCTATGCTCTTACACTCAGACCCTTCTAGGGGGTGGTAGCCCGACCAAGTCATTAGGAGGGCTTTTTAGCTACTTCATGGTCTCGAGATCTGAATGGCAACTATGCTCTTACACTCAGAACCTTCTTAGGGGTGGTAGCCCGACCAAGGCATCAGGAGGGCTGTTTAGCTATATCCTGGTCTCGAGAACAGGATGGCAACTATGCTCTTACACTCAGACCCTTCTTAGGGGTGGTAGCCCTACCAAGGCATAAGGATGGTTGTTTAGCTATTTCCTGGTCTCGAGAACAGGATGGCAACTATGCTCTTACACTCAGACCCTTCTTGGCGGTGGTAACCCGACCAAGGCATCAGGATGGTTGTTTAGCTATTTCCTTGTCTCAAGATCTAGATGGTAACTATGCTCTTACACTAAGACCGTTCTTGGGTGTGGTAGCCCGACCAAGGCATCAGGAGGGCTGTTTAGCTATTTCCTGGTCTCGAGAATAGGATGAAAACTATGCTCTTACGCTCAGACCCTTCTTGGGGGTGGTAGCCCGACCAAGGCATCAGGAGGGTTGTTTAGCTATTTCCTGGTCTAGAGATCTAGATGGCAGCTATGCTCTTACACTCAGACTCTTCTAGGGGGTGGTAGCCCGACCAAGTCATTAGGAGGGCTTTTTAGCTTCTTCATGGTCTCGAGATCTGAATGGCAACTATGCTCTTACACTCAGAACCTTCTTAGGGGTGGTAGCCCGACCAAGGCATCAGGAGGGCTGTTTAGCTATATCCTAGTCTCGAGAACAGGATGGCAACTATGCTCTTACACTCAGACCCTTCTTGGGGGTGGTAGCCCGACCAAGGAATCAGGAGGGTTGTTTAGCTATTTCCTGGTCTAGAGATCTAGATGGCAGCTATGCTCTTACACTCAGAAACTTCTAGGGGGTGGTAGCCCGACCAAGTCATTAGGAGGGCTTTTTAGCTACTTCATGGTCTCGAGATCTGAATGGCAACTATTCTCTTACACTCAGAACCTTCTTAGGGGTGGTAGCCCGACCAAGGCATCAGGAGGGTTGTTTAGCTATTTCCTGGTCTCGAGAACAGGATGAAAACTATGCTCTTACACTCAGACCCTTCTTGGGGGTGGTAGCCCGACCAAGGCATCAGAAGGGTTGTTTAGCTATTTCCTGGTCTAGAGATCTAGATGGCAGCTATGCTCTTACACTCAGACCCTTCTTAGGGGTTGTAGCCCGACCAAGGCATAAGGATGGTTGTTTAGCTATTTCCTGGTCTCGAGAACAGGATGGCAACTATGCTCTTACACTCAGACCCTTCTTGGCGGTGGTAACCCGACCAAGGCATCAGGATGGTTGTTTAGCTATTTCCTTGTCTCAAGATCTAGATGGTAACTATGCTCTTACACTAAGACCGTTCTTGGGTGTGGTAGCCCGACCAAGGCATCAGGAGGGCTGTTTAGCTATTTCCTGGTCTCGAGAACAGGATGAAAACTATGCTCTTACGCTCAGACCCTTCTTGGGGGTGGTAGCCCGACCAAGGCATCAGGAGGGTTGTTTAGCTATTTCCTGGTCTAGAGATCTAGATGGCAGCCATGCTCTTACACTCAAACTCTTCTAGGGGGTGGTAGCCTGACCAAGTCATTAGGAGGGCTTTTTAGCTTCTTCATGGTCTCGAGATCTGAATGGCAACTATGCTCTTACACTCAGAACCTTCTTAGGGGTGGTAGCCCGACCAAGGCATCAGGAGGGCTGTTTAGCTATATCCTGGTCTCGAGAACAGGATTGCAACTATGCTCTTACACTCAGACCGTTCTTGGGTGTGGTAGCCCAACCAAGGCATAAGGATGTTTGTTTAGCTATTTCCTGGTCTCGAGAACAGGATGAAAACTATGCTCTTACACTCAGACCCTTCTTAGGGGTGGTAGCCCGACCAAGGCATCAGGAGGGTTGTTTAGCTATTTCCTGGTCTAGAGATCTAGATGGCAGCTATGCTCTTACACTCAGACCCTTCTAAGGGGTGGTAGCCCGACCAAGTCATTAGGAGGGCTTTTTAGCTACTTCATGGTCTCGAGATCTGAATGGCAACTATGCTCTTACACTCAGAACCTTCTTAGGGGTGGTAGCCCGACCAAGGTATCAGGAGGGCTGTTTAGCTATATCCTGGTCTCGAGAACAGGATGGCAACTATGCTCTTACACTCAGACCCTTCTTAGGGGTGGTAGCCTGACCAAGGCATAAGGATGGTTGTTTAGCTATTTCCTGGTCTCGAGAACAGGATGGCTACTATGCTCTTACACTCAGACCCTTTTTGGGGGTGGTAACCCGACCAAGGCATCAGGATGGTTGTTTAGCTATTTCCTTGTCTTGAGATCTGGATGGCAACTATGCTCTTACACTCAGACCGTTCTTGGGTGTGGTAGCCCGACCAAGGCATCAGGAGGGTTGTTTAGCTATTTCCTGGTCTCGAGAACAGGATGAAAACTATGCTCTTACACTCAGACCCTTCTTGGGGGTGGTAGCCCGACCAAGGCATCAGGAGGGTTGTTTAGCTATTTCCTGGTCTAGAGATCTAGATGGCAGCTATGCTCTTACACTCGGACCCTTATAGGGGGTGGTAGCCCGACCAAGTCATTATGAGGGCTTTTTAGCTACTTCATGGTCTCGAGATCTGAATGGCAACTATGCTCTTACACTCAGAACCTTCTTAGGGGTGGTAGTCCGACCAAGGCTTCAGGAGGGCTGTTTAGCTATATCCTAGTCTCGAGAACAGGATGGCAACTATGCTCTTACACTCAGACCCTTCTTAGGGGTGGTAGCCCGACCAAGGCATCAGGAGGGCTATTTAGCTATATCCTGGTCTCGAGAACAGGATGGCAACTATGCTCTTACACTCAGACCCTTCTTAGGGGTGGTAGCCTGACCAAGGCATAAGGATGGTTGTTTAGCTATTTCCTGGTCTCGAGAACAGGATGGCTACTATGCTCTTACACTTAGACCCTTCTTGGGGGTGGTAACCCGACCAAGGCATCAGGATGGTTGTTTAGCTATTTCCTTGTCTCGAGATCTGGATGGCAACTATGCTCTTACACTCAGACCGTTCTTGGGTGTGGTAGCCTGACCAAGGCATCAGGAGGGCTGTTTAGCTATTTCCTGGTCTCGAGAACAGGATGAAAACTATGCTCTTACGCTCAGACCCTTCTTGGGGGTGGTAGCCCGACCAAGGCATCAGGAGGGTTGTTTAGCTATTTCCTGGTCTAGAGATCTAGATGGCAGCTATGCTCTTACACTCAGACAATTCTAGGGGGTGGTAGCCCGACCAAGTCATTAGGAGGGCTTTTTAGCTACTTCATATTCTCGAGATCTGAATGGCAACTATGCTCTTACACTCAGAACCTTCTTAGGGGTGGTAGCCCGACCAAGGCATCAGGAGGGCTGTTTAGCTATATCCTGGTCTCGAGAACAGGATGGCAACTATGCTCTTACACTCAAACCCTTCTTAGGGGTGGTAGCCTGACCAAGGCATAAGGATGGTTGTTTAGCTATTTCCTGGTCTCGAGAACAGGATGGCTACTATGCTCTTACACTTAGACCCTTCTTGGGGGTGGTAACCCGACCAAGGCATCAGGATGGTTGTTTAGCTATTTCCTTGTCTCGAGATCTGGATGGCAACTATGCTCTTACACTCAGACCGTTCTTGGGTGTGGTAGCCCGACCAAGGCATCAGGAGGGCTGTTTAGCTATTTCCTGGTCTCGAGAACAGGATGAAAACTATGCTCTTACGCTCAGACCCTTCTTGGGGGTGGTAGCCCGACCAAGGCATCAGGAAGGTTGTTTAGCTATTTCCTGGTCTAGAGATCTAGATGGCAGCTATGCTCTTACACTCGGACCCTTCTAGGGGGTGGTAGCCCGACCAAGTCATTAGGAGGGCTTTTTAGCTACTTCATGGTCTCGAGATCTGAATGGCAACTATGCTCTTACACTCAGAACCTTCTTAGGGGTGGTAGTCCGACCAAGGCATCAGGAGGGCTGTTTAGCTATATCCAGGTCTCGAGAACAGGATGGCAACTATGCTCTTACACTCAGACCCTTCTTAGGGGTAGTAGCCCGACCAAGGCATAAGGATGGTTGTTTAGCTATTTCCTGGTCTCGAGAACAGGATGGCAACTATGCTCTTACACTCAGACCCTTCTTGGGGGTGGTAACCGACCAAGGCATCAGGATGGTTGTTTAGCTATTTCCTTGTCTCGAGATCTGGATGGCAACTATGCTCTTACACTCAGACCGTTCTTGGGTGTGGTAGCCCGACTAAGGCATCAGGAGGGCTGTTTAGCTATATCCTGGTCTCGAGAACAGGATGGCAACTATGCTATTACACTCAGACCCTTCTTAGGTGTGGTAGCCCGACCAAGGCATAAGGATGGTTGTTTAGCTATTTCCTGGTCTCGAGAACAGGATGAAAACTATGCTCTTACACTTAGACCCTTCTCGGGGGTGGTAGCCCGACCAAGGCATCAGGAGGGTTGTTTAGCTATTTCCTGGTCTAGAGATCTAGATGGCAGCTATGCTCTTACACTCAGACCCTTCTAGGGGGTGGTAGCCCGACCAAGTCATTAGGAGGGCTTTTTAGCTACTTCATGGTCTCGAGATCTGAATGGCAACTATGCTCTTACACTCAGAACCTTCTTAGGGGTGGTAGCCCGACCAAGGCATCAGGAGGGCTGTTTAGCTATATCCTGGTCTCGAGAACAGGATGGCAACTATGCTCTTACACTCAGACCCTTCTTAGGGGTGGTAGCCCTACCAAGGCATAAGGATGGTTGTTTAGCTATTTCCTGGTCTCGAGAACAGGATGGCAACTATGCTCTTACACTCAGACCCTTCTTGGCGGTGGTAACCCGACCAAGGCATCAGGATGGTTGTTTAGCTATTTCCTTGTCTCAAGATCTAGATGGTAACTATGCTCTTACACTAAGACCGTTCTTGGGTGTGGTAGCCCGACCAAGGCATCAGGAGGGCTGTTTAGCTATTTCCTGGTCTCGAGAATAGGATGAAAACTATGCTCTTACGCTCAGACCCTTCTTGGGGGTGGTAGCCCGACCAAGGCATCAGGAGGGTTGTTTAGCTATTTCCTGGTCTAGAGATCTAGATGGCAGCTATGCTCTTACACTCAGACTCTTCTAGGGGGTGGTAGCCCGACCAAGTCATTAGGAGGGCTTTTTAGCTTCTTCATGGTCTCGAGATCTGAATGACAACTATGCTCTTACACTCAGAACCTTCTTAGGGGTGGTAGCCCGACCAAGGCATCAGGAGGGCTGTTTAGCTATATCCTAGTCTCGAGAACAGGATGGCAACTATGCTCTTACACTCAGACCCTTCTTGGGGGTGGTAGCCCGACCAAGGAATCAGGAGGGTTGTTTAGCTATTTCCTGGTCTAGAGATCTAGATGGCAGCTATGCTCTTACACTCAGAAACTTCTAGGGGGTGGTAGCCCGACCAAGTCATTAGGAGGGCTTTTTAGCTACTTCATGGTCTCGAGATCTGAATGGCAACTATTCTCTTACACTCAGAACCTTCTTAGGGGTGGTAGCCCGACCAAGGCATCAGGAGGGTTGTTTAGCTATTTCCTGGTCTCGAGAACAGGATGAAAACTATGCTCTTACACTCAGACCCTTCTTGGGGGTGGTAGCCCGACCAAGGCATCAGAAGGGTTGTTTAGCTATTTCCTGGTCTAGAGATCTAGATGGCAGCTATGCTCTTACACTCAGACCCTTCTTAAGGGTTGTAGCCCGACCAAGGCATAAGGATGGTTGTTTAGCTATTTCCTGGTCTCGAGAACAGGATGGCAACTATGCTCTTACGCTCAGACCCTTCTTGGCGGTGGTAACCCGACCAAGGCATCAGGATGGTTGTTTAGCTATTTCCTTGTCTCAAGATCTAGATGGTAACTATGCTCTTACACTAAGACCGTTCTTGGGTGTGGTAGCCCGACCAAGGCATCAGGAGGGCTATTTAGCTATTTCCTGGTCTCGAGAACAGGATGAAAACTATGCTCTTACGCTCAGACCCTTCTTGGGGGTGGTAGCCCGACCAAGGCATCAGGAGGGTTGTTTAGCTATTTCCTGGTCTAGAGATCTAGATGGCAGCCATGCTCTTACACTCAAACTCTTCTAGGGGGTGGTAGCCTGACCAAGTCATTAGGAGGGCTTTTTAGCTTCTTCATGGTCTCGAGATCTGAATGGCAACTATGCTCTTACACTCAGAACCTTCTTAGGGGTGGTAGCCCGACCAAGGCATCAGGAGGGCTGTTTAGCTATATCCTGGTCTCGAGAACAGGATGGCAACTATGCTCTTACACTCAGACCCTTCTTGGGGGTGGTAGCCCGACCAAGGCATCAGGAGGGTTGTTTAGCTATTTCCCGGTCTAGAGATCTAGATGGCAGCTATGCTGTTACACTCATAAACTTCTAGGGGGTGGTAGCCCGACCAAGTCATTAGGAGGGCTTTTTAGCTACTTCATGGTCTCGAGATCTGAATGGCAACTATTCTCTTACACTCAGAACCTTCTTAGGGGTGGTAGCCCGACCAAGGCATCAGGAGGGTTGTTTAGCTATTTCCTGGTCTAGAGATCTAGATGGCAGCTATGCTCTTACACTCAGAAACTTCTAGGGGGTGGTAGCCCGACCAAGTCATTAGGAGGGCTTTTTAGCTACTTCATGGTCTCGAGATCTGAATGGCAACTATTCTCTTACACTCAGAACCTTCTTAGGGGTGGTAGCCCGACCAAGGCATCAGGAGGGTTGTTTAGCTATTTCCTGGTCTAGAGATCTAGATGGCAGCTATGCTCTTACACTCAGAAACTTCTAGGGGGTGGTAGCCCGACCAAGTCATTAGGAGGGCTTTTTAGCTACTTCATGGTCTCGAGATCTGAATGGCAACTATTCTCTTACACTCAGAACCTTCTTAGGGGTGGTAGCCCGACCAAGGCATCAGGAGGGTTGTTTAGCTATTTCCTGGTCTCGAGAACAGGATGAAAACTATGATCTTACACTCAGACCCTTCTTGGGGGTGGTAGCCCGACCAAGGCATCAGGAGGGTTGTTTAGCTATTTCCTGGTCTACAGATCTAGATGGCAGCTATGCTCTTACACTCAGACCCTTCTAGGGGGTGGTAGCCCGACCAAGTCATTAGGAGGGCTTTTTAGCTACTTCATGGTCTCGAGATCTGAATGGCAACTATTCTCTTACACTCAGAACCTTCTTAGGGGTGGTAGCCCGACCAAGGCATCAGGAGGGCTGTTTAGCTATATCCTGGTCTCGAGAACAGGATGGAAACTATGCTATTACACTCAGACCCTTCTTAGGGGTGGTAGCCCGACCAAGGCATAAGGATGGTTGTTTAGCTATTTCCTGGTCTCGAGAACAGGATGAAAACTATGCTCTTACACTCAGACCCTTCTCGGTGGTGGTAGCCCGACCAAGGCATCAGGAGGGTTGTTTAGCTATTTCCTGGTCTAGAGATCTAGATGGCAGCTATGCTCTTACACTCAGACCCTTCTAGGGGGTGGTAGCCCGACCAAGTCATTAGGAGGGCTTTTTAGCTACTTCATGGTCTCGAGATCTGAATGGCAACTATTCTCTTACACTCAGAACCTTTTTAGGGGTGGTAGCCCGACCAAGGCATCAGGAGGGCTGTTTAGCTATATCCTGGTCTCGAGAACAGGATGGAAACTATGCTATTACACTCAGACCCTTCTTAGGGGTGGTAGCCCGACCAAGGCATAAGGATGGTTGTTTAGCTATTTCCTGGTCTCGAGAACAGGATGAAAACTATGCTCTTACACTCAGACCCTTCTCGGTGGTGGTAGCCCGACCAAGGCATCAGGAGGGTTGTTTAGCTATTTCCTGGTCTAGAGATCTAGATGGCAGCTATGCTCTTACACTCAGACCCTTCTAGGGGGTGGTAGCCCGACCAAGTCATTAGGAGGGCTTTTTAGCTACTTCATGGTCTCGAGATCTGAATGGCAACTATGCTCTTACACTCAGAACCTTCTTAGGGGTGGTAGCCCGACCAAGGCATCAGAAGGGCTGTTTAGCTATATCCTGGTCTCGAGAACAGGATGGCAACTATGCTCTTATACTCAGACCCTTCTTAGGGGTGGTAGCCCGACCAAGGCATAAGGATGGTTGTTTAGGTATTTCCTGGTCTCGAGAACAGGATGGCAACTATGCTCTTACACTCAGACCCTTCTTGGGGGTGGTAGCCCGACCAAGGCATCAGGAGGGTTGTTTAGCTATTTCCTGGTCTCGAGATCTTGATGGCAACTATGCTCTTACACTAAGACCCTTCTTGAGGCTGGTAACCCGACCAAGGCATCATGAGGGTTGTTTAGCTATTTCCTGGTTTCGAGATCTGGATGGCAACTATGCTCTTACACTTAGACCCTTCTTGGGGGTGGTAGCCTGACCAAGGCATCAGGAGGGATGTTTAGCTACTTCCTGGTCTCGAGATCTGGATGGCAACTATGCTCTTACACTCAGTCCCTTCTTGGGGGTGGTAGCCCGACCAAGGCATCAGCAGGGTTGTTTAGCTATTTCCTGGTCTCGAGTTCTTGATGGCAACTATGCTCTTACACTCAGACCCTTCTTGAGGGTGGTAGCCCGACCAAGGCATCATGAGGGTTGTTTAGCTATTTCCTGGTCTCGAGATCTGGATGGCAACTATGCTCTTACACTTGGACCCTTCTTGGGGGTGGTAGCCTGACCAAGGCATCAGGAGGGCTGTTTAGCTACTTCCTGGTCTCGAGATCTGGATGGCAACTATGCTCTTACACTCAGACCCTTCTTAGGGGTGGTAGCCCGACCAAGGCATCAGGACGACTGTTTAGCTATTTCCTGGTCTCGAGAACAGGATGAAAACTATGCTCTTACGCTCAGACCCTTCTTGGGGGTGGTAGCCCGACCAAGGCATCAGGAGGGTTGTTTAGCTATTTCCTGGTCTAGAGATCTAGATGGCAGCCATGCTCTTACACTCAAACTCTTCTAGGGGGTGGTAGCCTGACCAAGTCATTAGGAGGGCTTTTTAGCTTCTTCATGGTCTCGAGATCTGAATGGCAACTATGCTCTTACACTCAGAACCTTCTTAGGGGTGGTAGCCCGACCAAGGCATCAGGAGGGCTGTTTAGCTATATCCTGGTCTCGAGAACAGGATGGCAACTATGCTCTTACACTCAGACCCTTCTTGGGGGTGGTAGCCCGACCAAGGCATCAGGAGGGTTGTTTAGCTATTTCCCGGTCTAGAGATCTAGATGGCAGCTATGCTGTTACAGTCAGAAACTTCTAGGGGGTGGTAGCCCGACCAAGTCATTAGGAGGGCTTTTTAGCTACTTCATGGTCTCGAGATCTGAATGGCAACTATTCTCTTACACTCAGAACCTTCTTAGGGGTGGTAGCCCGACCAAGGCATCAGGAGGGTTGTTTAGCTATTTCCTGGTCTAGAGATCTAGATGGCAGCTATGCTCTTACACTCAGAAACTTCTAGGGGGTGGTAGCCCGACCAAGTCATTAGGAGGGCTTTTTAGCTACTTCATGGTCTCGAGATCTGAATGGCAACTATTCTCTTACACTCAGAACCTTCTTAGGGGTGGTAGCCCGACCAAGGCATCAGGAGGGTTGTTTAGCTATTTCCTGGTCTCGAGAACAGGATGAAAACTATGCTCTTACACTCAGACCCTTCTTGGGGGTGGTAGCCCGACCAAGGCATCAGGAGGGTTGTTTAGCTATTTCCTGGTCTACAGATCTAGATGGCAGCTATGCTCTTACACTCAGACCCTTCTAGGGGGTGGTAGCCCGACCAAGTCATTAGGAGGGCTTTTTAGCTACTTCATGGTCTCGAGATCTGAATGGCAACTATTCTCTTACACTCAGAACCTTCTTAGGGGTGGTAGCCCGACCAAGGCATCAGGAGGGCTGTTTAGCTATATCCTGGTCTCGAGAACAGGATGGAAACTATGCTATTACACTCAGACCCTTCTTAGGGGTGGTAGCCCGACCAAGGCATAAGGATGGTTGTTTAGCTATTTCCTGGTCTCGAGAACAGGATGAAAACTATGCTCTTACACTCAGACCCTTCTCGGTGGTGGTAGCCCGACCAAGGCATCAGGAGGGTTGTTTAGCTATTTCCTGGTCTAGAGATCTAGATGGCAGCTATGCTCTTACACTCAGACCCTTCTAGGGGGTGGTAGCCCGACCAAGTCATTAGGAGGGCTTTTTAGCTACTTCATGGTCTCGAGATCTGAATGGCAACTATTCTCTTACACTCAGAACCTTTTTAGGGGTGGTAGCCCGACCAAGGCATCAGGAGGGCTGTTTAGCTATATCCTGGTCTCGAGAACAGGATGGAAACTATGCTATTACACTCAGACCCTTCTTAGGGGTGGTAGCCCGACCAAGGCATAAGGATGGTTGTTTAGCTATTTCCTGGTCTCGAGAACAGGATGAAAACTATGCTCTTACACTCAGACCCTTCTCGGTGGTGGTAGCCCGACCAAGGCATCAGGAGGGTTGTTTAGCTATTTCCTGGTCTAGAGATCTAGATGGCAGCTATGCTCTTACACTCAGACCCTTCTAGGGGGTGGTAGCCCGACCAAGTCATTAGGAGGGCTTTCTAGCTACTTCATGGTCTCGAGATCTGAATGGCAACTATGCTCTTACACTCAGAACCTTCTTAGGGGTGGTAGCCCGACCAAGGCATCAGAAGGGCTGTTTAGCTATATCCTGGTCTCGAGAACAGGATGGCAACTATGCTCTTATACTCAGACCCTTCTTAGGGGTGGTAGCCCGACCAAGGCATAAGGATGGTTGTTTAGGTATTTCCTGGTCTCGAGAACAGGATGGCAACTATGCTCTTACACTCAGACCCTTCTTGGGGGTGGTAGCCCGACCAAGGCATCAGGAGGGTTGTTTAGCTATTTCCTGGTCTCGAGATCTTGATGGCAACTATGCTCTTACACTAAGACCCTTCTTGAGGCTGGTAACCCGACCAAGGCATCATGAGGGTTGTTTAGCTATTTCCTGGTTTCGAGATCTGGATGGCAACTATGCTCTTACACTTAGACCCTTCTTGGGGGTGGTAGCCTGACCAAGGCATCAGGAGGGATGTTTAGCTACTTCCTGGTCTCGAGATCTGGATGGCAACTATGCTCTTACACTCAGTCCCTTCTTGGGGGTGGTAGCCCGACCAAGGCATCAGCAGGGTTGTTTAGCTATTTCCTGGTCTCGAGTTCTTGATGGCAACTATGCTCTTACACTCAGACCCTTCTTGAGGGTGGTAGCCCGACCAAGGCATCATGAGGGTTGTTTAGCTATTTCCTGGTCTCGAGATCTGGATGGCAACTATGCTCTTACACTTGGACCCTTCTTGGGGGTGGTAGCCTGACCAAGGCATCAGGAGGGCTGTTTAGCTACTTCCTGGTCTCGAGAACAGGATGGCAACTATGCTCTTACACTCAGAACCTTCTTAGGGGTGGTAGCCCGACCAAGGCAACAGGAGGGCTGTTTAGCTATATCCTGGTCTCGAGAACAGGATGGCAACTATGCTCTTACACTCAGACCCTTCTTGGGGGTGGTAGCCCGACCAAGGAATCAGGAGGGTTGTTTAGCTATTTCCTGGTCTAGAGATCTAGATGGCAGCTATGCTCTTACACTCAGAAACTTCTAGGGGGTGGTAGCCCGACCAAGTCATTAGGAGGGCTTTTTAGCTACTTCATGGTCTCGAGATCTGAATGGCAACTATGCTCTTACACTCAGAACCTTCTTAGGGGTGGTAGCCCGACCAAGGCATCAGGAGGGTTGTTTAGCTATTTCCTGGTCTCGAGAACAGGATGAAAACTATGCTCTTACACTCAGACCCTTCTTGGGGGTGGTAGCCCGACCAAGGCATCAGGAGGGTTGTTTAGCTATTTCCTGGTCTAGAGATCTAGATGGCAGCTATGCTCTTACACTCAGACCCTTTTTAGGGGTTGTAGCCCGACCAAGGCATAAGGATGGTTGTTTAGCTATTTCCTGGTCTCGAGAACAGGATGGCAACTATGCTCTTACACTCAGACCCTTCTTGGCGGTGGTAACCCGACCAAGGCATCAGGATGGTTGTTTAGCTATTTCCTTGTCTCAAGATCTAGATGGTAACTATGCTCTTACACTAAGACCGTTCTTGGGTGTGGTAGCCCGACCAAGGCATCAGGAGGGCTGTTTAGCTATTTCCTGGTCTCGAGAACAGGATGAAAACTATGCTCTTACGCTCAGACCCTTCTTGGGGGTGGTAGCCCGACCAAGGCATCAGGAGGGTTGTTTAGCTATTTCCTGGTCTAGAGATCTAGATGGCAGCCATGCTCTTACACTCAAACTCTTCTAGGGGGTGGTAGCCTGACCAAGTCATTAGGAGGGCTTTTTAGCGTCTTCATGGTCTCGAGATCTGAATGGCAACTATGCTCTTACACTCAGAACCTTCTTAGGGGTGGTAGCCCGACCAAGGCATCAGGAGGGCTGTTTAGCTATATCCTGGTCTCGAGAACAGGATGGCAACTATGCTCTTACACTCAGACCCTTCTTGGGGGTGGTAGCCCGACCAAGGCATCAGGAGGGTTGTTTAGCTATTTCCTGGTCTAGAGATCTAGATGGCAGCTATGCTGTTACACTCAGAAACTTCTAGGGGGTGGTAGCCCGACCAAGTCATTAGGAGGGCTTTTTAGCTACTTCATGGTCTCGAGATCTGAATGGCAACTATTCTCTTACACTCAGAACCTTCTTAGGGGTGGTAGCCCGACCAAGGCATCAGGAGGGTTGTTTAGCTATTTCCTGGTCTAGAGATCTAGATGGCAGCTATGCTCTTACACTCAGAAACTTCTAGGGGGTGGTAGCCCGACCAAGTCATTAGGAGGGCTTTTTAGCTACTTCATGGTCTCGAGATCTGAATGGCAACTATTCTCTTACACTCAGAACCTTCTTAGGGGTGGTAGCCCGACCAAGGCATCAGGAGGGTTGTTTAGCTATTTCCTGGTCTCGAGAACAGGATGAAAACTATGCTCTTACACTCAGACCCTTCTTGGGGGTGGTAGCCCGACCAAGGCATCAGGAGGGTTGTTTAGCTACTTCCTGGTCTAGAGATCTAGATGGCAGCTATGCTCTTACACTCAGACCCTTCTAGGGGGTGGTAGCCCGACCAAGTCATTAGGAGGGCTTTTTAGCTACTTCATGGTCTCGAGATCTGAATGGCAACTATTCTCTTACACTCAGAACCTTCTTAGGGGTGGTAGCCCGACCAAGGCATCAGGAGGGCTGTTTAGCTATATCCTGGTCTCGAGAACAGGATGGAAACTATGCTATTACACTCAGACCCTTCTTAGGGGTGGTAGCCCGACCAAGGCATAAGGATGGTTGTTTAGCTATTTCCTGGTCTCGAGAACAGGATGAAAACTATGCTCTTACACTCAGACCCTTCTCGGTGGTGGTAGCCCGACCAAGGCATCAGGAGGGTTGTTTAGCTATTTCCTGGTCTAGAGATCTAGATGGCAGCTATGCTCTTACACTCAGACCCTTCTAGGGGGTGGTAGCCCGACCAAGTCATTAGGAGGGCTTTTTAGCTACTTCATGGTCTTGAGATCTGAATGGCAACTATTCTCTTACACTCAGAACCTTTTTAGGGGTGGTAGCCCGACCAAGGCATCAGGAGGGCTGTTTAGCTATATCCTGGTCTCGAGAACAGGATGGAAACTATGCTATTACACTCAGACCCTTCTTAGGGGTGGTAGCCCGACCAAGGCATAAGGATGGTTGTTTAGCTATTTCCTGGTCTCGAGAACAGGATGAAAACTATGCTCTTACACTCAGACCCTTCTCGGTGGTGGTAGCCCGACCAAGGCATCAGGAGGGTTGTTTAGCTATTTCCTGGTCTAGAGATCTAGATGGCAGCTATGCTCTTACACTCAGACCCTTCTAGGGGGTGGTAGCCCGACCAAGTCATTAGGAGGGCTTTTTAGCTACTTCATGGTCTCGAGATCTGAATGGCAACTATGCTCTTACACTCAGAACCTTCTTAGGGGTGGTAGCCCGACCAAGGCATCAGAAGGGCTGTTTAGCTATATCCTGGTCTCGAGAACAGGATGGCAACTATGCTCTTATACTCAGACCCTTCTTAGGGGTGGTAGCCCGACCAAGGCATAAGGATGGTTGTTTAGGTATTTCCTGGTCTCGAGAACAGGATGGCAACTATGCTCTTACACTCAGACCCTTCTTGGGGGTGGTAGCCCGACCAAGGCATTAGGAGGGTTGTTTAGCTATTTCCTGGTCTCGAGATCTTGATGGCAACTATGCTCTTACACTAAGACCCTTCTTGAGGCTGGTAACCCGACCAAGGCATCATGAGGGTTGTTTAGCTATTTCCTGGTTTCGAGATCTGGATGGCAACTATGCTCTTACACTTAGACCCTTCTTGGGGGTGGTAGCCTGACCAAGGCATCAGGAGGGATGTTTAGCTACTTCCTGGTCTCGAGATCTGGATGGCAACTATGCTCTTACACTCAGTCCCTTCTTGGGGGTGGTAGCCCGACCAAGGCATCAGCAGGGTTGTTTAGCTATTTCCTGGTCTCGAGTTCTTGATGGCAACTATGCTCTTACACTCAGACCCTTCTTGAGGGTGGTAGCCCGACCAAGGCATCATGAGGGTTGTTTAGCTATTTCCTGGTCTCGAGATCTGGATGGCAACTATGCTCTTACACTTGGACCCTTCTTGGGGGTGGTAGCCTGACCAAGGCATCAGGAGGGCTGTTTAGCTATATCCTGGTCTCGAGAACAGGATGGAAACTATGCTATTACACTCAGACCCTTCTTAGGGGTGGTAGCCCGACCAAGGCATCAGGAGGGCTGTTTAGCTATATCCTGGTCTCGAGAACAGGATGGCAACTATGCTCTTACACTCAGACCCTTCTTGGGGGTGGTAGCCCGACCAAGGAATCAGGAGGGTTGTTTAGCTATTTCCTGGTCTAGAGATCTAGATGGCAGCTATGCTCTTACACTCAGAAACTTCTAGGGGGTGGTAGCCCGACCAAGTCATTAGGAGGGCTTTTTAGCTACTTCATGGTCTCGAGATCTGAATGGCAACTATTCTCTTACACTCAGAACCTTCTTAGGGGTGGTAGCCCGACCAAGGCATCAGGAGGGTTGTTTAGCTATTTCCTGGTCTCGAGAACAGGATGAAAACTATGCTCTTACACTCAGACCCTTCTTGGGGGTGGTAGCCCGACCAAGGCATCAGGAGGGTTGTTTAGCTATTTCCTGGTCTAGAGATCTAGATGGCAGCTATGCTCTTACACTCAGACCCTTCTTAGGGGTTGTAGCCCGACCAAGGCATAAGGATGGTTGTTTAGCTATTTCCTGGTCTCGAGAACAGGATGGCAACTATGCTCTTACACTCAGACCCTTCTTGGCGGTGGTAACCCGACCAAGGCATCAGGATGGTTGTTTAGCTATTTCCTTGTCTCAAGATCTAGATGGTAACTATGCTCTTACACTAAGACCGTTCTTGGGTGTGGTAGCCCGACCAAGGCATCAGGAGGGCTGTTTAGCTATTTCCTGGTCTCGAGAACAGGATGAAAACTATGCTCTTACGCTCAGACCCTTCTTGGGGGTGGTAGCCCGACCAAGGCATCAGGAGGGTTGTTTAGCTATTTCCTGGTCTAGAGATCTAGATGGCAGCCATGCTCTTACACTCAAACTCTTCTAGGGGGTGGTAGCCTGACCAAGTCATTAGGAGGGCTTTTTAGCTTCTTCATGGTCTCGAGATCTGAATGGCAACTATGCTCTTACACTCAGAACCTTCTTAGGGGTGGTAGCCCGACCAAGGCATCAGGAGGGCTGTTTAGCTATATCCTGGTCTCGAGAACAGGATGGCAACTATGCTCTTACACTCAGACCCTTCTTGGGGGTGGTAGCCCGACCAAGGCATCAGGAGGGTTGTTTAGCTATTTCCTGGTCTAGAGATCTAGATGGCAGCTATGCTGTTACACTCAGAAACTTCTAGGGGGTGGTAGCCCGACCAAGTCATTAGGAGGGCTTTTTAGCTACTTCATGGTCTCGAGATCTGAATGGCAACTATTCTCTTACACTCAGAACCTTCTTAGGGGTGGTAGCCCGACCAAGGCATCAGGAGGGTTGTTTAGCTATTTCCTGGTCTAGAGATCTAGATGGCAGCTATGCTCTTACACTCAGAAACTTCTAGGGGGTGGTAGCCCGACCAAGTCATTAGGAGGGCTTTTTAGCTACTTCATGGTCTCGAGATCTGAATGGCAACTATTCTCTTACACTCAGAACCTTCTTAGGGGTGGTAGCCCGACCAAGGCATCAGGAGGGTTGTTTAGCTATTTCCTGGTCTCGAGAACAGGATGAAAACTATGCTCTTACACTCAGACCCTTCTTGGGGGTGGTAGCCCGACCAAGGCATCAGGAGGGTTGTTTAGCTACTTCCTGGTCTAGAGATCTAGATGGCAGCTATGCTCTTACACTCAGACCCTTCTAGGGGGTGGTAGCCCGACCAAGTCATTAGGAGGGCTTTTTAGCTACTTCATGGTCTCGAGATCTGAATGGCAACTATTCTCTTACACTCAGAACCTTCTTAGGGGTGGTAGCCCGACCAAGGCATCAGGAGGGCTGTTTAGCTATATCCTGGTCTCGAGAACAGGATGGAAACTATGCTATTACACTCAGACCCTTCTTAGGGGTGGTAGCCCGACCAAGGCATAAGGATGGTTGTTTAGCTATTTCCTGGTCTCGAGAACAGGATGAAAACTATGCTCTTACACTCAGACCCTTCTCGGTGGTGGTAGCCCGACCAAGGCATCAGGAGGGTTGTTTAGCTATTTCCTGGTCTAGAGATCTAGATGGCAGCTATGCTCTTACACTCAGACCCTTCTAGGGGGTGGTAGCCCGACCAAGTCATTAGGAGGGCTTTTTAGCTACTTCATGGTCTTGAGATCTGAATGGCAACTATTCTCTTACACTCAGAACCTTTTTAGGGGTGGTAGCCCGACCAAGGCATCAGGAGGGCTGTTTAGCTATATCCTGGTCTCGAGAACAGGATGGAAACTATGCTATTACACTCAGACCCTTCTTAGGGGTGGTAGCCCGACCAAGGCATAAGGATGGTTGTTTAGCTATTTCCTGGTCTCGAGAACAGGATGAAAACTATGCTCTTACACTCAGACCCTTCTCGGTGGTGGTAGCCCGACCAAGGCATCAGGAGGGTTGTTTAGCTATTTCCTGGTCTAGAGATCTAGATGGCAGCTATGCTCTTACACTCAGACCCTTCTAGGGGGTGGTAGCCCGACCAAGTCATTAGGAGGGCTTTTTAGCTACTTCATGGTCTCGAGATCTGAATGGCAACTATGCTCTTACACTCAGAACCTTCTTAGGGGTGGTAGCCCGACCAAGGCATCAGAAGGGCTGTTTAGCTATATCCTGGTCTCGAGAACAGGATGGCAACTATGCTCTTATACTCAGACCCTTCTTAGGGGTGGTAGCCCGACCAAGGCATAAGGATGGTTGTTTAGGTATTTCCTGGTCTCGAGAACAGGATGGCAACTATGCTCTTACACTCAGACCCTTCTTGGGGGTGGTAGCCCGACCAAGGCATTAGGAGGGTTGTTTAGCTATTTCCTGGTCTCGAGATCTTGATGGCAACTATGCTCTTACACTAAGACCCTTCTTGAGGCTGGTAACCCGACCAAGGCATCATGAGGGTTGTTTAGCTATTTCCTGGTTTCGAGATCTGGATGGCAACTATGCTCTTACACTTAGACCCTTCTTGGGGGTGGTAGCCTGACCAAGGCATCAGGAGGGATGTTTAGCTACTTCCTGGTCTCGAGATCTGGATGGCAACTATGCTCTTACACTCAGTCCCTTCTTGGGGGTGGTAGCCCGACCAAGGCATCAGCAGGGTTGTTTAGCTATTTCCTGGTCTCGAGTTCTTGATGGCAACTATGCTCTTACACTCAGACCCTTCTTGAGGGTGGTAGCCCGACCAAGGCATCATGAGGGTTGTTTAGCTATTTCCTGGTCTCGAGATCTGGATGGCAACTATGCTCTTACACTTGGACCCTTCTTGGGGGTGGTAGCCTGACCAAGGCATCAGGAGGGCTGTTTAGCTACTTCCTGGTCTCGAGATCTGGATGGCAACTATGCTCTTACACTCAGACCCTTCTTAGGGGTGGTAGCCCGACCAAGGCATCAGGACGACTGTTTAGCTATTTCCTGGTCTCGAGAACAGGATGAAAACTATGCTCTTACACTCAGACCCTTCTTGGGGGTGGTAGCCCGACCAAGGCATCAGGAGGGTTGTTTAGCTTATTCCTGGTCTAGAGATCTAGATATCAGCTATGCTCTTACACTCAGACCCTTCTAGGGGGTGGTAGCCCGACCAAGTCATTAGGAGGGCTTTTTAGCTACTTCATGGTCTCGAGATCTGAATGGCAACTATGCTCTTACACTTAGAACCTTTTTAGGGGTGGTAACCCAACCAAGGCATCAGGAGGGCTGTTTAGCTATATCCTGGTCTCGAGAACAGGATGGCAACTATGCTCTTACACTCAGACCCTTCTTAGGGGTGGTAGCCCGACCAAGGCATCAGGACGGCTGTTTAGCTATTTCCTGGTCTCGAGAACAGGATGAAAACTATGCTCTTACACTCAGACCCTTCTTGGGGGTGGTAGCCCGACCAAGGCATCATGAGGGTTGTTTAGCTAATTAATGGTCTAGAGATCTAGATATCAGCTATGCTCTTACACTCAGACCCTTCTAGGGGGTGGTAGCCCGACCAAGTCATTAGGAGGGCTTTTTAGCTACTTCATGGTCTCGAGATCTGAATGGCAACTATGCTCTTACACTCAGAACCTTTTTAGGGGTGGTAGCCCGACGAAGGCATCAGGAGGGCTGTTTAGCTATATCCTGGTGTCGAGAACAGGATGGCAACTATGGTCTTACACTCAGACCCTTCTTAGGGGTGGTAGCCCGACCAAGGCATAAGGATGTTTGTTTAGCTATTTCCTGGTCTCGAGAACAGGATGAAAACTATGCTCTTACACTCAGACCCTTCTTAGGGGTGGTAGCCCGACCAAGGCATCAGGAGGGTTGTTTAGCTATTTCCTGGTCTAGAGATCTAGATGGCAGCTATGCTCTTACACTCAGACCCTTCTAGGGGGTGGTAGCCCGACCAAGTTATTAGGAGGGCTTTTTAGCTACTTCATGGTCTCGAGATCTGAATGGCAACTATGCTCTTACACTCAGAACCTTCTTAGGGGTGGTAGCCCGACCAAGGTATCAGGATGGCTGTTTAGCTATATCCTAGTCTCGAGAACAGGATGGCAACTATGCTCTTACACTCAGACCCTTCTTAGGGGTGGTAGCCTGACCAAGGCATAAGGATGGTTGTTTAGCTATTTCCTGGTCTCGAGAACAGGATGGCTACTATGCTCTTACACTCAGACCCTTCTTGGGGGTGGTAACCCGACCAAGGCATCAGGATGGTTGTTTAGCTATTTCCTTGTCTTGAGATCTGGATGGCAACTATGCTCTTACACTCTGACTGTTCTTGGGTGTGGTAGCCCGACCAAGGCATCAGGAGGGCTGTTTAGCTATTTCCTGGTCTCGAGAACAGGATGAAAACTATGCTCTTACGCTCAGACCCTTCTTGGGGGTGGTAGCCCGACCAAGGCATCAGGAGGGTTGTTTAGCTATTTCCTGGTCTAGAGATCTAGATGGCAGCTATGCTCTTACACTCGGACCCTTATAGGGGTGGTAGCCCGACCAAGTCATTAGGAGGGCTTTTTAGCTACTTCATGGTCTCGAGATCTGAATGGCAACTATGCTCTTACACTCAGAACCTTCTTAGGGGTGGTAGTCCGACCAAGGCATCAGGAGGGCTGTTTAGCTATATCTTGGTCTCGAGAACAGGATGGCAACTATGCTCTTACACTCAGACCCTTCTTAGGGGTGGTAGCCCGACCAAGGCATAAGGATGGTTGTTTAGCTATTTCCTGGTCTCGAGAATAGGATGGCTACTATGCTCTTACACTCAGACCCTTCTTGGGGGTGGTAACCCGACCAAGGCATCAGGATGGTTTTTTAGCTATTTCCTTGTCTCGAGATCTGGATGGCAACTATGCTCTTACACTCAGACCGTTCTTGGGTGTGGTAGCCCGACCAAGGCATCAGAAGGGCTGTTTAGCTATATCCTGGTCTCGAGAATAGGATGGCAACTATGCTATTACACTCAGACCCTTCTTAGGGGTGGTAGCCCGACCAAGGCATAAGGATGGTTGTTTAGCTATTTCCTGGTCTCGAGAACAGGATGAAAACTATGCTCTTACACTTAGACCCTTCTCGGGGGTGGTAGCCCGACCAAGGCATCAGGAGGGTTGTTTAGCTATTTCCTGGTCTAGAGATCTAGATGGCAGCTATGCTCTTACACTCAGACCCTTCTAGGGGGTGGTAGCCCGACCAAGTCATTAGGAGGGCTTTTTAGCTACTTCATATTCTCGAGATTTGAATGGCAACTATGCTCTTACACTCAGAACCTTCTTAGGGGTGGTAGCCCGACCAAGGCATCAGGAGGGCTGTTTAGCTATATCCTGGTCTCGAGAACAGGATGGCAACTATGCTCTTACACTCAAACCCTTCTTAGGGGTGGTAGCCTGACCAAGGCATAAGGATGGCTGTTTAGCTATTTCCTGGTCTCGAGAACAGGATGGCTACTACACTCTTACACTCTGACCCTTCTTGGGGGTGGTAACCCGACCAAGGCATCAGGATGGTTGTTCAGCTATTTCCTTGTCTCGAGATCTGGATGGCAACTATGCTCTTACACTTAGACCATTCTTGGGTGTGGTAGCCCGACCAAGGCATCAGGAGGGCTGTTTACCTATTTCCTGGTCTCGAGAACAGGATGAAAACTATGCTCTTACGCTCAGACCCTTCTTGGGGGTGGTAGCCCGACCAAGGCATCAGGAGGGTTGTTTAGCTATTTCCTGGTCTAGAGATCTAGATGGCAGCTATGCTCTTACACTCGGACCCTTCTAGGGGTGGTAGCCTGACCAAGTCATTAGGAGGGCTTTTTAGCTACTTCATGGTCTCGAGATCTGAATGGCAACTATGCTCTTACACTCAGATCCTTCTTAGGGGTGGTAGTCCGACCAAGGCATCAGGAGGGCTGTTTAGCTATATCCTGGTCTCGAGAACAGGATGGCAACTATGCTCTTACACTCAGACCCTTCTTAGGGGTAGTAGCCCGACCAAGGCATAAGGATGGTTGTTTAGCTATTTCCTGGTCTCGAGAACAGGATGGCAACTATGCTCTTACACTCAGACCCTTCTTGGGGGTGGTAACCCGACCAAGGCATCAGGATGGTTGTTTAGCTATTTCCTTGTCTCGAGATCTGGATGGCAACTATGCTCTTACACTCAGACCGTTCTTGGGTGTGGTAGCCCGACCAAGGCATCAGGAGGGCTGTTTAGCTATATCCTGGTCTCGAGAACAGGATGGCAACTATGCTATTACACTCAGACCCTTCTTAGGGGTGGTAGCCCGACCAAGGCATAAGGATGGTTGTTTAGCTATTTCCTGGTCTCGAGAACAGGATGAAAACTATGCTCTTACACTTAGACCCTTCTCGGGGGTGGTAGCCCGACCAAGGCATCAGGAGGATTGTTTAGCTATTTCCTGGTCTAGAGATCTAGATGGCAGCTATGCTCTTACACTCAGACCCTTCTAGGGGGTGGTAGCCCGACCAAGTCATTAGGAGGGCTTTTTAGCTACTTCATGGTCTCGAGATCTGAATGGCAACTATGCTCTTACACTCAGAACCTTCTTAGGGGTGGTAGCCCTACCAAGGCATCAGGAGGGCTGTTTAGCTATATCCTGGTCTCGAGAACAGGATGGCAACTATGCTCTTACACTCAGACCCTTCTTAGGGGTGGTAGCCCGACCAAGGCATAAGGATGGTTGTTTAGCTATTTCCTGGTCTCGAGAACAGGATGGCAACTATGCTCTTACACTCAGACCCTTCTTAGCGGTGGTAACCCGACCAAGGCATCAGGATGGTTGTTTAGCTATTTCCTTGTCTCAAGATCTAGATGGTAACTATGCTCTTACACTAAGACCGTTCTTGGGTGTGGTAGCCCGACCAAGGCATCAGGAGGGCTGTTTAGCTATTTCCTGGTCTCGTGAACAGGATGAAAACTATGCTCTTACGCTCAGACCCTTCTTGGGGGTGGTAGCCCGACCAAGGCATCAGGAGGGTTGTTTAGCTATTTCCTGGTCTAGAGATCTAGATGGCAGCTATGCTCTTACACTCAGACTCTTTTAGGGGGTGGTAGCCCGACCAAGTCATTAGGAGGGCTTTTTAGCTTCTTCATGGTCTCGAGATCTGAATGGCAACTATGCTCTTACACTCAGAACCTTCTTAGGGGTGGTAGCCCGACCAAAGCATCAGGAGGGCTGTTTAGCTATATCCTGGTCTCGAGAACAGGATGGCAACTATGCTCTTACACTCAGACCCTTCTTGGGGGTGGTAGCCCGACCAAGGCATCAGGAGGGTTGTTTAGCTATTTCCTGGTCTAGAGATCTAGATGGCAGCTATGCTCTTGCACTTAGAAACTTCTAGGGGGTGGTAGCCCAACCAAGTCATTAGGAGGGCTCTTTAGCTACTTCATGGTCTCGAGATCTGAATGGCAACTATTCTCTTACACTCAGAACCTTCTTAGGGGTGGTAGCCCGACCAAGGCATCAGGAGGGTTGTTTAGCTATTTCCTGGTCTCGAGAACAGGATGAAAACTATGCTCTTACACTCAGACCCTTCTTGGGGGTGGTAGCCCGACCAAGGCCTCAGGACGGTTGTTTAGCTATTTCCTGGTCTAGAGATCTAGATGGCAGCTATGCTCTTACACTCAGACGCTTCTAGGGGGTGGTAGCCCGACCAAGTCATTAGGAGTGCTTTTTAGCTACTTCATGGTCTCGAGATCTGAATGGCAACTATTCTCTTACACTCTGAACCTTCTTAGGGGTGGTAGCCCGACCAAGGCATCAGGAGGGCTGTTTAGCTATATCCTGGTCTCGAGAACAGGATGGAAACTATGCTATTACACTCAGACCCTTCTTAGGGGTGGTAGCCCGACCAAGGCATAAGGATGGTTGTTTAGCTATTTCCTGGTCTCGAGAACAGGATGAAAACTATGCTCTTACACTCAGACCCTTCTCGGTGGTGGTAGCCCGACCAAGGCATCATGAGGGTTGTTTAGCTATTTCCTGGTCTAGAGATCTAGATGGCAGCTATGCTCTTACACTCAGACCCTTCTAGGGGGTGGTAGCCCGACCAAATCATTAGGAGGGATTTTTAGCTACTTCATGGTCTCGAGATCTGAATGGCAACTATGCTCTTACACTCAGAACCTTCTTAGGGGTGGTAGCCCGACCAAGGCATCAGAAGGGCTGTTTAGCTATATCCTGGTCTCGAGAACAGGATGGCAACTATGCTCTTACACTCAGACCCTTCTTAGGGGTGGTAGCCCGACCAAGGCATAAGGATGGTTGTTTAGGTATTTCCTGGTCTCGAGAACAGGATGGCAACTATGCTCTTACACTCAGACCCTTCTTGGCGGTGGTAACCCGACCAAGGCATCAGGATGGTTGTTTAGCTATTTCCTTGTCTCGAGATCTGGATGGTAACTATGCTCTTACACTAAGACCGTTCTTGGGTGTGGTAGCCCGACCAAGGCATCAGGAGGGCTGTTTAGCTATTTCCTGGTCTCGAGAACAGGATGAAAACTATGCTCTTACGCTCAGACCCTTCTTGGGGGTGGTAGCCCGACCAAGGCATCAGAAGGGTTGTTTAGCTATTTCCTGGTCTAGAGATCTAGATGGCAGCTATGCTCTTACACTCAGACTCTTCTAGGGGGTGGTAGCCCGACCAAGTCATTAGGAGGGCTTTTTAGCTACTTCATGGTCTCGAGATCTGAATGGCAACTATGCTCTTACACTCAGAACCTTCTTAGGGGTGGTAGCCCGACCAAGGCATCAGAAGGGCTGTTTAGCTATATCCTGGTCTCGAGAACAGGATGGCAACTATGCTCTTACACTCAGACCCTTCTTAGGGGTGGTAGCCCGACCAAGGCATAAGGATGGTTGTTTAGGTATTTCCTGGTCTCGAGAACAGGATGGCAACTATGCTCTTACACTCAGACCCTTCTTGGCGGTGGTAACCCGACCAAGGCATCAGGATGGTTGTTTAGCTATTTCCTTGTCTCGAGATCTGGATGGTAACTATGCTCTTACACTAAGACCATTCTTGGTTGTGGTAGCCCGACCAAGGCATCAGGAGGGCTGTTTAGCTATTTCCTGGTCTCGAGAACAGGATGAAAACTATGCTCTTACGCTCAGACCCTTCTTGGGGGTGGTAGCCCGACCAAGGCATCAGAAGGGTTGTTTAGCTATTTCCTGGTCTAGAGATCTAGATGGCAGCTATGCTCTTACACTCAGACTCTTCTAGGGGGTGGTAGCCCGACCAAGTCATTAGGAGGGCTTTTTAGCTACTTCATGGTCTCGAGATCTGAATGGCAACTATGCTCTTACACTTAGAACCTTTTTAGGGGTGGTAGCCTGACCAAGGCATCAGGAGGGCTGTTTAGCTATATCCTGGTCTCGAGAACAGGATGGCAACTATGCTCTTACACTCAGACCCTTCTTGGGGGTGGTAGCCCGACCAAGGCATCATGAGGGTTGTTTAGCTAATTAATGGTCTAGAGATCTAGATATCAGCTATGCTCTTACACTCAGACCCTTCTAGGGGGTGGTAGCCCGACCAAGTCATTAGGAGGGCTTTTTAGCTACTTCATGGTCTCGAGATCTGAATGGCAACTATGCTCTTACACTCAGAACCTTTTTAGGGGTGGTAGCCCGACCAAGGCATAAGGAGGGCTGTTTAGCTATATCCTGGTGTCGAGAACAGGATGGCAACTATGGTCTTACACTCAGACCCTTCTTAGGGGTGGTAGCCCGACCAAGGCATAAGGATGTTTGTTTAGCTATTTCCTGGTCTCGAGAACAGGATGAAAACTATGCTCTTACACTCAGACCCTTCTTAGGGGTGGTAGCCCGACCAAGGCATCAGGAGGGTTGTTTAGCTATTTCCTGGTCTAGAGATCTAGATGGCAGCTATGCTCTTACACTCAGACCCTTCTAGGGGGTGGTAGCCCGACCAAGTTATTAGGAGGGCTTTTTAGCTACTTCATGGTCTCGAGATCTGAATGGCAACTATGCTCTTACACTCAGAACCTTCTTAGGGGTGGTAGCCCGACCAAGGTATCAGGAGGGCTGTTTAGCTATATCCTGGTCTCGAGAACAGGATGGCAACTATGCTCTTACACTCAGACCCTTCTTAGGGGTGGTAGCCTGACCAAGGCATAAGGATGGTTGTTTAGCTATTTCCTGGTCTCGAGAACAGGATGGCTACTATGCTCTTACACTCAGACCCTTCTTGGGGGTGGTAACCCGACCAAGGCATCAGGATGGTTGTTTAGCTATTTCCTTGTCTTGAGATCTGGATGGCAACTATGCTCTTACACTCAGACTGTTCTTGGGTGTGGTAGCCCGACCAAGGCATCAGGAGGGCTGTTTAGCTATTTCCTGGTCTCGAGAACAGGATGAAAACTATGCTCTTACGCTCAGACCCTTCTTGGGGGTGGTAGCCCGACCAAGGCATCAGGAGGGTTGTTTAGCTATTTCCTGGTCTAGAGATCTAGATGGCAGCTATGCTCTTACACTCGGACCCTTATAGGGGTGGTAGCCCGACCAAGTCATTAGGAGGGCTTTTTAGCTACTTCATGGTCTCGAGATCTGAATGGCAACTATGCTCTTACACTCAGAACCTTCTTAGGGGTGGTAGTCCGACCAAGGCATCAGGAGGGCTGTTTAGCTATATCTTGGTCTCGAGAACAGGATGGCAACTATGCTCTTACACTCAGACCCTTCTTAGGGGTGGTAGCCCGACCAAGGCATAAGGATGGTTGTTTAGCTATTACCTGGTCTCGAGAACAGGATGGCAACTATGCTCTTACACTCAGACCCTTCTTGGGGGTGGTAACCCGACCAAGGCATCAGGATGGTTGTTTAGCTATTTCCTTGTCTCGAGATCTGGATGGCAACTATGCTCTTACACTCAGACCGTTCTTGGGTGTGGTAGCCCGACCAAGGCATCAGAAGGGCTGTTTAGCTATATCCTGGTCTCGAGAATAGGATGGCAACTATGCTATTACACTCAGACCCTTCTTAGGGGTGGTAGCCCGACCAAGGCATAAGGATGGTTGTTTAGCTATTTCCTGGTCTCGAGAACAGGATGAAAACTATGCTCTTACACTTAGACCCTTCTCGGGGGTGGTAGCCCGACCAAGGCATTAGGAGGGTTGTTTAGCTATTTCCTGGTCTAGAGATCTAGATGGCAGCTATGCTCTTACACTCAGACCCTTCTAGGGGGTGGTAGCCCGACCAAGTCATTAGGAGGGCTTTTTAGCTACTTCATATTCTCGAGATTTGAATGGCAACTATGCTCTTACACTCAGAACCTTCTTAGGGGTGGTAGCCCGACCAAGGCATCAGGAGGGCTGTTTAGCTATATCCTGGTCTCGAGAACAGGATGGCAACTATGCTCTTACACTCAAACCCTTCTTAGGGGTGGTAGCCTGACCAAGGCATAAGGATGGTTGTTTAGCTATTTCCTGGTCTCGAGAACAGGATGGCTACTACACTCTTACACTCTGACCCTTCTTGGGGGTGGTAACCCGACCAAGGCATCAGGATGGTTGTTCAGCTATTTCCTTGTCTCGAGATCTGGATGGCAACTATGATCTTACACTTAGACCGTTCTTGGGTGTGGTAGCCCGACCACGGCATCAGGAGGGCTGTTTACCTATTTCCTGGTCTCGAGAACAGGATGAAAACTATGCTCTTACGCTCAGACCCTTCTTGGGGGTGGTAGCCCGACCAAGGCATCAGGAGGGTTGTTTAGCTATTTCCTGGTCTAGAGATCTAGATGGCAGCTATGCTCTTACACTCGGACCCTTCTAGGGGTGGTAGCCTGACCAAGTCATTAGGAGGGCTTTTTAGCTACTTCATGGTCTCGAGATCTGAATGGCAACTATGCTCTTCCACTCAGATCCTTCTTAGGGGTGGTAGTCCGACCAAGGCATCAGGGGGGCTGTTTAGCTATATCCTGGTCTCGAGAACAGGATGGCAACTATGCTCTTACACTCAGACCCTTCTTAGGGGTAGTAGCCCGACCAAGGCATAAGGATGGTTGTTTAGCTATTTCCTGGTCTCGAGAACAGGATGGCAACTATGCTCTTACACTCAGACCCTTCTTGGGGGTGGTAACCCGACCAAGGCATCAGGATGGTTGTTTAGCTATTTCCTTGTCTCGAGATCTGGATGGCAACTATGCTCTTACACTCAGACCGTTCTTGGGTGTGGTAGCCCGACCAAGGCATCAGGAGGGCTGTTTAGCTATATCCTGGTCTCGAGAACAGGATGGCAACTATGCTATTACACTCAGACCCTTCTTAGGGGTGGTAGCCCGACCAAGGCATAAGGATGGTTGTTTAGCTATTTCCTGGTCTCGAGAACAGGATGAAAACTATGCTCTTACACTTAGACCCTTCTCGGGGGTGGTAGCCCGACCAAGGCATCAGGAGGGTTGTTTAGCTATTTCCTGGTCTAGAGATCTAGATGGCAGCTATGCTCTTACACTCAGACCCTTCTAGGGGGTGGTAGCCCGACCAAGTCATTAGGAGGGCTTTTTAGCTACTTCATGGTCTCGAGATCTGAATGGCAACTATGCTCTTACACTCAGAACCTTCTTAGGGGTGGTAGCCCTACCAAGGCATCAGGAGGGCTGTTTAGCTATATCCTGGTCTCGAGAACAGGATGGCAACTATGCTCTTACACTCAGACCCTTCTTAGGGGTGGTAGCCCGACCAAGGCATAAGGATGGTTGTTTAGCTATTTCCTGGTCTCGAGAACAGGATGGCAACTATGCTCTTACACTCAGACCCTTCTTGGCGGTGGTAACCCGACCAAGGCATCAGGATGGTTGTTTAGCTATTTCCTTGTCTCAAGATCTAGATGGTAACTATGCTCTTACACTAAGACCGTTCTTGGGTGTGGTAGCCCGACCAAGGCATCAGGAGGGCTGTTTAGCTATTTCCTGGTCTCGTGAACAGGATGAAAACTATGCTCTTACGCTCAGACCCTTCTTGGGGGTGGTAGCCCGACCAAGGCATCAGGAGGGTTGTTTAGCTATTTCCTGGTCTAGAGATCTAGATGGCAGCTATGCTCTTACACTCAGACTCTTTTAGGGGGTGGTAGCCAGACCAAGTCATTAGGAGGGCTTTTTAGCTTCTTCATGGTCTCGAGATCTGAATGGCAACTATGCTCTTACACTCAGAACCTTCTTAGGGGTGGTAGCCCGACCAAGGCATCAGGAGGGCTGTTTAGCTATATCCTGGTCTCGAGAACAGGATGGCAACTATGCTCTTACACTCAGACCCTTCTTGGGGGTGGTAGCCCGACCAAGGCATCAGGAGGGTTGTTTAGCTATTTCCTGGTCTAGAGATCTAGATGGCAGCTATGCTCTTGCACTCAGAAACTTCTAGGGGGTGGTAGCCCAACCAAGTCATTAGGAGGGCTCTTTAGCTACTTTATGGTCTCGAGATCTGAATGGCAACTATTCTCTTACACTCAGAACCTTCTTAGGGGTGGTAGCCCGACCAAGGCATCAGGAGGGTTGTTTAGCTATTTCCTGGTCTCGAGAACAGGATGAAAACTATGCTCTTACACTCAGACCCTTCTTGGGGGTGGTAGCCCGACCAAGGCCTCAGGAGGGTTGTTTAACTATTTCCTGGTCTAGAGATCTAGATGGCAGCTATGCTCTTACACTCAGACGCTTCTAGGGGGTGGTAGCCCGACCAAGTCATTAGGAGGGCTTTTTAGCTACTTCATGGTCTCGAGATCTGAATGGCAACTATTCTCTTACACTCAGAACCTTCTTAGGGGTGGTAGCCCGACCAAGGCATCAGGAGGGCTGTTTAGCTATATCCTGGTCTCGAGAACAGGATGGAAACTATGCTATTACACTCAGACCCTTCTTAGGGGTGGTAGCCCGACCAAGGCATAAGGATGGTTGTTTAGCTATTTCCTGGTCTCGAGAACAGGATGAAAACTATGCTCTTACACTCAGACCCTTCTCGGTGGTGGTAGCCCGACCAAGGCATCATGAGGGTTGTTTAGCTATTTCCTGGTCTAGAGATCTAGATGGCAGCTATGCTCTTACACTCAGACCCTTCTAGGGGGTGGTAGCCCGACCAAGTCATTAGGAGGGATTTTTAGCTACTTCATGGTCTCGAGATCTGAATGGCAACTATGCTCTTACACTCAGAACCTTCTTAGGGGTGGTAGCCCGACCAAGGCATCAGAAGGGCTGTTTAGCTATATCCTAGTCTCGAGAACAGGATGGCAACTATGCTCTTACACTCAGACCCTTCTTAGGGGTGGTAGCCCGACCAAGGCATAAGGATGGTTGTTTAGGTATTTCCTGGTCTCGAGAACAGGATGGCAACTATGCTCTTACACTAAGACCCTTCTTGGCGGTGGTAACCCGACCAAGGCATCAGGATGGTTGTTTAGCTATTTCCTTGTCTCGAGATCTGGATGGTAACTATGCTCTTACACTAAGACCGTTCTTGGGTGTGGTAGCCCGACCAAGGCATCAGGAGGGCTATTTAGCTATTTCCTGGTCTCGAGAACAGGATGAAAACTATGCTCTTACGCTCAGACCCTTCTTGGGGGTGGTAGCCCGACCAAGGCATCAGAAGGGTTGTTTAGCTATTTCCTGGTCTAGAGATCTAGATGGCAGCTATGCTCTTACACTCAGACTCTTCTAGGGGGTGGTAGCCCGACCAAGTCATTAGGAGGGCTTTTTAGCTACTTCATGGTCTCGGGATCTGAATGGCAACTATGCTCTTACACTCAGAACCTTCTTAGGGGTGGTAGCCCGACCAAGGCATCAGGAGGGCTGTTTAGCTATTTCCTAGTCTCAAGAACAGGATGGCAACTATGCTCTTACACTCAGACCCTTCTTAGGGGTGGTAGCCCGACCAAGGCATAAGGATGGTTGTTTAGCTATTTCGTGGTCTCGAGAATAGGATGGCAACTATGCTCTTACACTCAGACCCTTCTTGGGGGTGGTAACCCGACCAAGGCATCAGGATGGTTGTTTAGCTATTTCCTTGTCTCGAGATCTGGATGGCAACTATGCTCTTACACTCAGACCGTTCTTGAGTGTGGTAGCCCGACCAAGGCATCAGGAGGGTTGTTTAGATATTTCCTGGTATCGAGATCTAGATGGCAACTATGCTCTTACACTTAGACCCTTCTTGGGGGTGGTAGCCCGACCAAGGCATCAGGAAGGCTTTTTATCTACTTCCTGGTCTCGAGATCTGGATGGCAACTATGCTCTTACACTCAGAAACTTCTTAGGGGTGCTAGCCCGACCAAGGCATCAGGAGGGCTGTTTAGCTATATCCTGGTCTCGAGAACAGGATGGCAACTATGCTCTTACACTCAGACCCTTCTTAGGGGTAGTAGCCCGACCAAGGCATAAGGATGGTTGTTTAGCTATTTCCTGGTCTCGAGAACAGGATGGCAACTATGCTCTTACACTCAGACCCTTCTTGGGGGTGGTAACCCGACCAAGGCATCAGGATGGTTGTTTAGCTATTTCCTTGTCTCGAGATCAGGATGGCAACTATGCTCTTACACTCAGACCGTTCTTGGGTGTGGTAGCCCGACCAAGGTATCAGGAGGGCTGTTTAGCTATATCCTGGTCTCGAGAACAGGATGGCAACTATGCTATTACACTCAGACCCTTCTTAGGGGTGGTAGCCCGACCAAGGCATAAGGATGGTTGTTTAGCTATTTCCTGGTCTTGAGAACAGGATGAAAACTATGCTCTTACACTTAGACCCTTCTCGGGGGTGGTAGCCCGACCAAGGCATCAGGAGGGTTGTTTAGCTATTTCCTGGTCTAGAGATCTAGATGGCAGCTATGCTCTTACACTCAGACCCTTCTAGGGGGTGGTAGCCCGACCAAGTAATTAGGAGGGCTTTTTAGCTACTTCATGGTCTCGAGATCTGAATGGCAACTATGCTCTTACACTCAGAACCTTCTTAGGGGTGGTAGCCCGACCAAGGCATCAGGAGGGCTGTTTAGCTATATCCTGGTCTCGAGAACAGGATGGCAACTATGCTCTTACACTCAGACCCTTCTTGGGGGTGGTAGCCCGACCAAGGCATCAGGAGGGTTGTTTAGCTATTTCCTGGTCTAGAGATCTAGATCGCAGCTATGCTCTTACACTCAGAAACTTCTAGGGGGTGGTAGCCCGACCAAGTCATTAGGAGGGCTCTTTAGCTACTTCATGGTCTCGAGATCTGAATGGCAACTATTCTCTTACACTCAGAACCTTCTTAGGGGTGGTAGCCCGACCAAGGCATCAGGAGGGTTGTTTAGCTATTTCCTGGTCTCGAGAACAGGATGAAAACTATGCTCTTACACTCAGACCCTTCTTGGGGGTGGTAGCCCGACCAAGGCATCAGGAGGGTTGTTTAGCTATTTCCTGGTCTAGAGATCTAGATGGCAGCTATGCTCTTACACTCAGACGCTTCTAGGGGGTGGTAGCCCGACCAAGTCATTAGGAGGGCTTTTTAGCTACTTCATGGTCTCGAGATCTGAATGGCAACTATTCTCTTACACTCAGAACCTTCTTAGGGGTGGTAGCCCGACCAAGGCATCAGGAGGGCTGTTTAGCTATATCCTGGTCTCGAGAACAGGATGGAAACTATGCTATTACACTCAGACCCTTCTTAGGGGTGGTAGCCCGACCAAGGCATAAGGATGGTTGTTTAGCTATTTCCTGGTCTCGAGAACAGGATGAAAACTATGCTCTTACACTCAGACCCTTCTCGGTGGTGGTAGCCCGACCAAGGCATCAGGAGGGTTGTTTAGCTATTTCCTGGTCTAGAGATCTAGATGGCAGCTATGCTCTTACACTCAGACCCTTCTAGGGGGTGGTAGCCCGACCAAGTAATTAGGAGGGCTTTTTAGCTACTTCATGGTCTCGAGATCTGAATGGCAACTATGCTCTTACACTCAGAACCTTCTTAGGGGTGGTAGCCCGACCAAGGCATCAGAAGGGCTGTTTAGCTATATCCTGGTCTCGAGAACAGGATGGCAACTATGCTCTTACACTCAGACCCTTCTTAGGGGTGGTAGCCCGACCAAGGCATAAGGATGGTTGTTTAGGTATTTCCTGGTCTCGAGAACAGGATGGCAACTATGCTCTTACACTCAGACCCTTCTTGGCGGTGGTAACCCGACCAAGGCATCAGGATGGTTGTTTAGCTATTTCCTTGTCTCGAGATCTGGATGGTAACTATGCTCTTACACTAAGACCGTTCTTGGGTGTGGTAGCCCGACCAAGGCATCAGGAGGGCTGTTTAGCTATTTCCTGGCCTCGAGAACAGGATGAAAACTATGCTCTTACGCTCAGACCCTTCTTGGGGGTGGTAGCCCGACCAAGGCATCAGAAGGGTTGTTTAGCTATTTCCTGGTCTAGAGATCTAGATGGCAGCTATGCTCTTACACTCAGACTCTTCTAGGGGGTGGTAGCCCGACCAAGTCATTAGGAGGGCTTTTTAGCTACTTCATGGTCTCGGGATCTGAATGGCAACTATGCTCTTACACTCAGAACCTTCTTAGGGGTGGTAGCCCGACCAAGGCATCAGGAGGGCTGTTTAGCTATTTCCTGGTCTCAAGAACAGGATGGAAACTATGCTCTTACACTCAGACCCTTCTTAGGGGTGGTAGCCCGACCAAGGCATAAGGATGGTTGTTTAGCTATTTCATGGTCTCGAGAATAGGATGGCAACTATGCTCTTACACTCAGACCCTTCTTGGGGGTGGTAACCCGACCAAGGCATCAGGATGGTTGTTTAGCTATTTCCTTGTCTCGAGATCTGGATGGCAACTATGCTCTTACACTCAGACCGTTCTTGGGTGTGGTAGCCCGACCAAGGCATCAGGAGGGTTGTTTAGATATTTCCTGGTATCGAGATCTAGATGGCAACTATGCTCTTACACTTAGACCCTTCTTGGGGGTGGTAGCCCGACCAAGGCAACAGGAAGGCTTTTTAGCTACTTCCTGGTCTCGAGATCTGGATGGCAACTATGCTCTTACACTCAGAAACTTCTTAAGGGTGGTAGCCCGACCAAGGCATCAGGAGGGCTGTTTAGCTATATCTTGGTCTCGAGAACGGGATGGCAACTATGCTCTTACACTCAGACCCTTCTTAGGGGTAGTAGCCCGACCAAGGCATAAGGATGGTTGTTTAGCTATTTCCTGGTCTCGAGAACAGGATGGCAACTATGCTCTTACACTCAGACCCTTCTTGGGGGTGGTAACCCGACCAAGGCATCAGGATGGTTGTTTAGCTATTTCCTTGTCTCGAGATCAGGATGGCAACTATGCTCTTACACTCAGACCGTTCTTGGGTGTGGTAGCCCGACCAAGGCATCAGGAGGGCTGTTTAGCTATATCCTGGTCTCGAGAACAGGATGGCAACTATGCTATTACACTCAGACCCTTCTTAGGGGTGGTAGCCCGACCAAGGCATAAGGATGGTTGTTTAGCTATTTCCTGGTCTTGAGAACAGGATGAAAACTATGCTCTTACACTTAGACCCTTCTCGGGGGTGGTAGCCCGACCAAGGCATCAGGAGGGTTGTTTAGCTATTTCCTGGTCTAGAGATCTAGATGGCAGCTATGCTCTTACACTCAGACCCTTCTAGGGGGTGGTAGCCCGACCAAGTAATTAGGAGGGCTTTTTAGCTACTTCATGGTCTCGAGATCTGAATGGCAACTATGCTCTTACACTCAGAACCTTCTTAGGGGTGGTAGCCCGACCAAGGCATCAGGAGGGCTGTTTAGCTATAAATTGGTCTCGAGAACAGGATGGCAACTATGCTCTTACACTCAGACCCTTCTTGGGGGTGGTAGCTCGACCAAGGCATCAGGAGGGTTGTTTAGCTATTTCCTGGTCTAGAGATCTAGATGGCAGCTATGCTCTTACACTCAGAAACTTCTAGGGGGTGGTAGCCCGACCAAGTCATTAGGAGGGCTCTTTAGCTACTTCATGGTCTCGAGATATGAATGGCAACTATTCTCTTACACTCAGAACCTTCTTAGGGGTGGTAGCCCGACCAAGGCATCAGGAGGGTTGTTTAGCTATTTCCTGGTCTCGAGAACAGGATGAAAACTATGCTCTTACACTCAGACCCTTCTTGGGGGTGGTAGCCCGACCAAGGCATCAGGAGGGTTGTTTAGCTATTTCCTGGTCTAGAGATCTAGATGGCAGCTATGCTCTTACACTCAGACGCTTCTAGGGGGTGGTAGCCCGACCAAGTCATTAGGAGGGCTTTTTAGCTACTTCATGGTCTCGAGATCTGAATGGCAACTATTCTCTTACACTCAGAACCTTCTTAGGGGTGGTAGCCCGACCAAGGCATCAGGAGGGCTGTTTAGCTATATCCTGGTCTCGAGAACAGGATGGAAACTATGCTATTACACTCAGACCCTTCTTAGGGGTGGTAGCCCGACCAAGGCATAAGGATGGTTGTTTAGCTATTTCCTGGTCTCGAGAACAGGATGAAAACTATGCTCTTACACTCAGACCCTTCTCGGTGGTGGTAGCCCGACCAAGGCATCAGGAGGGTTGTTTAGCTATTTCCTGGTCTAGAGATCTAGATGGCAGCTATGCTCTTACACTCAGACCCTTCTAGGGGGTGGTAGCCCGACCAAGTCATTAGGAGGGCTTTTTAGCTACTTCATGGTCTCGAGATCTGAATGGCAACTATGCTCTTACACTCAGAACCTTCTTAGGGGTGGTAGCCCGACCAAGGCATCAGAAGGGCTGTTTAGCTATATCCTGGTCTCGAGAACAGGATGGCAACTATGCTCTTACACTCAGACCCTTCTTAGGGGTGGTAGCCCGACCAAGGCATAAGGATGGTTGTTTAGGTATTTCCTGGTCTCGAGAACAGGATGGCAACTATGCTCTTACACTCAGACCCTTCTTGGCGGTGGTAACCCGACCAAGGCATCAGGATGGTTGTTTAGCTATTTCCTTGTCTCGAGATCTGGATGGTAACTATGCTCTTACACTAAGACCGTTCTTGGGTGTGGTAGCCCGACCAAGGCATCAGGAGGGCTGTTTAGCTATTTCCTGGTCTCGAGAACAGGATGAAAACTATGCTCTTACGCTCAGACCCTTCTTGGGGGTGGTAGCCCGACCAAGGCATCAGGAGGGTTGTTTAGCTATTTCCTGGTCTAGAGATCTAGATGGCAGCTATGCTCTTACACTCAGACTCTTCTAGGGGGTGGTAGCCCGACCAAGTCATTAGGAGGGCTTTTTAGCTACTTCATGGTCTCGGGATCTGAATGGCAACTATGCTCTTACACTCAGAACCTTCTTAGGGGTGGTAGCCCGACCAATGCATCAGGAGGGCTGTTTAGCTATTTCCTGGTCTCAAGAACAGGATGGCAACTATGCTCTTACACTCAGACCCTTCTTAGGGGTGGTAGCCCGACCAAGGCATAAGGATGGTTGTTTAGCTATTTCATGGTCTCGAGAACAGGATGGCAACTATGCTCTTACACTCAGACCCTTCTTGGGGGTGGTAACCCGACCAAGGCATCAGGATGGTTGTTTAGCTATTTCCTTGTCTCGAGATCTGGATGGCAACTATGCTCTTACACTCAGACCGTTCTTGGGTTTGGTAGCCCGACCAAGGCATCAGGAGGGTTGTTTAGATATTTCCTGGTATCGAGATCTGGATGGCAACTATGCTCTTACACTTAGACCCTTCTTGGGGGTGGTAGCCCGACCAAGGCATCAGGAAGGCTTTTTAGCTACTTCCTGGTCTCGAGATCTGGATGGCAACTATGCTCTTACACTCAGAAACTTCTTAGGGGTGGTAGCCCGACCAAGGCATCAGGATGGCTGTTTAGCTATTTCCTGGTCTCGAGAACAGGATGGCAACTATGCTCTTACACTCACACCCTTCTTTGAGGTGGTAGCCCGACCAAGGCATCAGGATGGTTGTTTAGCTATTTCCTTGTCTCGAGATCTAGATGGCAACTATGCTCTTACACTCAGACCCTTTTAGGCGTGGTAGCCCGACCAAGGCATTAGGAGGGCTATTTAGCTATTTCCTGGTCTCGAGATCTTGATGGCAACTATGCCCTTACACTCAGACCTTTCTTGGGGGTGGTAGCCCGACCAAGGCTTCAGGAGGGTTGTTTAGCTATTTCCTGGTCTCGAGATCTTGATGGCAACTATGCTCTTACACTCAGACCCTTCTTGAGGGTGGTAGCCCGACCAAGGCATCATGAGGGTTGTTTAGCTATTTCCTGGTCTCGAGATCTGGATGGCAACTATGCTCTTACACTTAGACCCTTCTTGGGGGTAGTAGCCTGACCAAGGCATCAGGAGGGCTGTTTAGCTACTTCCTGGTCTCGAGATCTGGATGGTAACTATGCTCTTACACTCAGACCCTTCTTGGGGGTGGTAGCCCGACCAAGGCATCAGGAGGGTTGTTTAGTTATTTCCTGGTCTCGAGTTCTTGATGGCAACTATGCTCTTACACTCAGACCCTTCTTGAGGGTGGTAGCCCGTCCAAGGCATCATGAGTGTTGTTTAGCTATTTCATGGTCTCGAGATCTGAATGGCAACTATGCTCTTACACTTGGACCCTTCTTGGGGGTGGTAGCCCGACCAAGGCATCAGGAAGGCTTTTTAGCTACTTCCTGGTCTCGAGATCTGGATGGCAACTATGCTCTTACACTCAGAAACTTCTTAGGGATGGTAGCCCGACCAAGGCATCAGGATGGTTGTTTAGCTATTTCCTGGTCTCGAGATCTAGATGGCAACTATGCTCTTACACTCAGACCCTTTTAGGCATGGTAGCCCGACAAAGGCATTAGGAGGGCTATTTAGCTATTTCCTGGTCTCGAGATCTTGATGGCATCTATGCCCTTACACTCAGACCTTTCTTGGGGGTGGTAGCCCGACCAAGGCATCAGGAGGGTTGTTTAGCTATTTCCTGGTCTCGATATCTTGATGGCAACTATGCTCTTACACTCAGACCCTTCTTGAGGGTGGTAGCCCGACCAAGGCATCATGAGGGTTGTTTAGCTATTTCCTGGTCTCGAGATCTGGATGGCAACTATGCTCTTACACTTAGACCCTTCTTGGGGGTAGTAGCCTGACCAAGGCATCAGGAGGGCTGTTTAGCTACTTCCTGGTCTCGAGATCTGGATGGCAACTATGCTCTTACACTCAGACCCTTCTTGGGGGTGGTAGCCCGACCAAGGCATCAGGAGGGTTGTTTAGCTATTTCCTGGTCTCGAGTTCTTGATGGCAACTATGCTCTTACACTCAGACCCTTCTTGAGGGTGGTAGCCCGTCCAAGGTATCATGAGTGTTGTTTAGCTATTTCATGGTCTCGAGATCTGAATGGCAACTATGCTCTTACACTTGGACCCATCTTGGGGGTGGTATCCTGACCAAGGCATCAGGAGGGCTGTTTAGCTAGTTCCTGGTCTCGAGATCTGGATGGCAACTATGCTCTTACACTCAGAACCTACTTAGGGGTGGTAGCCCGACCAAGGCATCAGGAGGGTTGTTTAGCTATTTCCTGGTCTCGAGAACAGGATGAAAACTATGCTCTTACACTCAGACCCTTCTTGGGGGTGGTAGCCCGACCAAGGCATCAGGAGGGTTGTTTAGCTATTTCCTGGTCTAGAGATCTAGATGGCAGCTATGCTCTTACACTTAGACGCTTCTAGGGGGTGGTAGCCCGACCAAGTCATTAGGAGGGCTTTTTAGCTACTTCATGGGCTCGAGATCTGAATGGCAACTATTCTCTTACACTCAGAACCTTCTTAGGGGTGGTAGCCCGACCAAGGCATCAGGAGGGTTGTTTAGCTATTCCCTGGTCTCGAGAACAGGATGGCAACTATGCTCTTACACTCAGACCCTTCTTAGGGGTGGTAGCCCGACCAAGGCATAAGGATGGTTGTTTAGCTATTTCCTGGTCTCGAGAACAGGATGGCAAATATGCTCTTACACTCAGACCCTTCTTGGGGGTAGTAACCCGACCAAGGCATCAGGATGGTTGTTTAGCTATTTCCTTGTCTCGAGATCTGGATGGCAACTATGCTCTTACACTCAGACCGTTCCTGGGTGTTGTAGCCCGACCAAGGCATCAGGAGGGTTGTTTAGATATTTCCTGGTATCGAGATCTGGATGGCAACTATGCTCTTACACTTAGACCCTTCTTGGGGGTGGTAGCCCGACCAAGGCATCAGGAAGGCTTTTTAGCTACTTCCTGGTCTCGAGATCTGGATGGCAACTATGCTCTTACACTCAGAAACTTCTTAGGGGTGGTAGCCCGACCAAGGCATCAGGATGGCTGTTTAGCTATTTCCTGGTCTCGAGAACAGGATGGCAACTATGCTCTTACACTCAGACCCTTTTAGGCATGGTAGCCCGACCAAGGCATTAGGAGGGCTATTTAGCTATTTCCTGGTCTCGAGATCTTGATGGCATCTATGCCCTTACACTCAGACCTTTCTTGGGGGTGGTAGCCCGACCAAGGCATCAGGAGGGTTGTTTAGCTATTTCCTGGTCTCGATATCTTGATGGCAACTATGCTCTTACACTCAGACCCTTCTTGAGGGTGGTAGCCCGACCAAGGCATCATGAGGGTTGTTTAGCTATTTCCTGGTCTCGAGATCTGGATGGCAACTATGCTCTTACACTTAGACCCTTCTTGGGGGTAGTAGCCTGACCAAGGCATCAGGAGGGCTGTTTAGCTACTTCCTGGTCTCGAGATCTGGATGGCAACTATGCTCTCACACTCAGACCCTTCTTGGGGGTGGTAGCCCAACCAAGGCATCAGGAGGGTTGTTTAGCTATTTCCTGGTCTCGAGTTCTTGATGGCAACTATGCTCTTACACTCAGACCCTTCTTGAGGGTGGTAGCCCGTCCAAGGTATCATGAGTGTTGTTTAGCTATTTCATGGTCTCGAGATCTGAATGGCAACTATGCTCTTACACTTGGACCCATCTTGGGGGTGGTATCCTGACCAAGGCATCAGGAGGGCTGTTTAGCTAGTTCCTGGTCTCGAGATCTGGATGGCAACTATGCTCTTACACTCAGAACCTACTTAGGGGTGGTAGCCCGACCAAGGCATCAGGAGGGTTGTTTAGCTATTTCCTGGTCTCGAGAACAGGATGAAAACTATGCTCTTACACTCAGACCCTTCTTGGGGGTGGTAGCCCGACCAAGGCATCAGGAGGGTTGTTTAGCTATTTCCTGGTCTAGAGATCTAGATGGCAGCTATGCTCTTACACTTAGACGCTTCTAGGGGGTGGTAGCCCGACCAAGTCATTAGGAGGGCTTTTTAGCTACTTCATGGGCTCGAGATCTGAATGGCAACTATTCTCTTACACTCAGAACCTTCTTAGGGGTGGTAGCCCGACCAAGGCATCAGGAGGGTTGTTTAGCTATTCCCTGGTCTCGAGAACAGGATGGCAACTATGCTCTTACACTCAGACCCTTCTTAGGGGTGGTAGCCCGACCAAGGCATAAGGATGGTTGTTTAGCTATTTCCTGGTCTCGAGAACAGGATGGCAAATATGCTCTTACACTCAGACCCTTCTTGGGGGTAGTAACCCGACCAAGGCATCAGGATGGTTGTTTAGCTATTTCCTTGTCTCGAGATCTGGATGGCAACTATGCTCTTACACTCAGACCGTTCCTGGGTGTTGTAGCCCGACCAAGGCATCAGGAGGGTTGTTTAGATATTTCCTGGTATCGAGATCTGGATGGCAACTATGCTCTTACACTTAGACCCTTCTTGGGGGTGGTAGCCCGACCAAGGCATCAGGAAGGCTTTTTAGCTACTTCCTGGTCTCGAGATCTGGATGGCAACTATGCTCTTACACTCAGAAACTTCTTAGGGGTGGTAGCCCGACAAAGGCATCAGGATGGCTGTTTAGCTATTTCCTGGTCTCGAGAACAGGATGGCAACTATGCTCTTACACTCAGACCCTTCTTGGCGGTGGTAACCCGACCAAGGCATCAGGATGGTTGTTTAGCTATTTCCTTGTCTCGAGATCTGGATGGTAACTATGCTCTTACACTAAGACCGTTCTTGGGTGTGGTAGCCAGACCAAGGCATCAGGAGGGCTGTTTAGCTATTTCCTGGTCTCGAGAACAGGATGAAAACTATGCTCTTACGCTCAGACCCTTCTTGGGGGTGGTAGCCCGACCAAGGCATCAGGAGGGTTGTTTAGCTATTTCCTGGTCTAGAGATCTAGATGGCAGCTATGCTCTTAAACTCAGACTCTTCTAGGGGGTGGTAGCCCGACCAAGTCATTAGGAGGGCTTTTTAGCTACTTCATGGTCTCGAGATCTGAATGGCAACTATGCTCTTACACTCAGAACCTTCTTAGGGGTGGTAGCCCGACCAAGGCATAAGGATGGTTGTTTAGCTATTTCCTGGTCTCGAGAACAGGATGGCAACTATGCTCTTACACTCAGACCCTTCTTGGGGGTAGTAACCCGACCAAGGCATCAGGATGGTTGTTTAGCTATTTCCTTGTCTCGAGATCTGGATGGCAACTATGCTCTTACTCTCAGACCGTTCTTGGGTGTGGTAGCCCGACCATGGCATCAGGAGGGTTGTTTAGATATTTCCTGGTATCGAGATCTGGATGGCAACTATGCTCTTACACTTAGACCCTTCTTGGGGGTGGTAGCCCGACCAAGGCATCAGGAAGGCTTTTTAGCTACTTCCTGGTCGCGAGATCTGGATGGCAACTATGCTCTTACACTCAGAAATTTCTTAGGGGTGGTAGCCCGACCAAGGCATCAGGATGGCTGTTTAGCTATTTCCTGGTCTCGAGAACAGGATGGCAACTATGCTCTTACACTCAGACCCTTCTTTGAGGTTGTAGCCCGACCAAGGCATCAGGACGGTTGTTTAGCTATTTCCTGGTCTCGAGATCTAGATGGCAACTATGCTCTTACACTCAGACCCTTTTAGGCGTGGTAGCCCGACCAAGGCATTAGGAGGGCTATTTAGCTATTTCCTGGTCTCGAGATCTTGATGGCAACTATGCGCTTACACTCAGACCTTTCTTGGGGGTGGTAGCCCGACCAAGGCATCAGGAGGGTTGTTTAGCTATTTCCTTGTCTCGAGATCTGGATGGCAACTATGCTCTTACACTCAGACCCTTCTTGGGGGTGGTAGCCCGACCAAGGCATCAGGAGGGTTGTTTAGCTATTTCCTGGTCTCGAGATCTTGATGGCAACTATGCTCTTACACTCAGACCCTTCTTGAGGGTGGTAGCCCGACCAAGGCATCATGAGGGTTGTTTAGCTATTTCCTAGTCTCGAGATCTGGATGGCAACTATGCTCTTACACTTAGACCCTTCTTGGGGGTAGTAGCCTGACCAATGCATCAGGAGGGCTGTTTAGCTACTTCCTGGTCTCGAGATCTGGATGGCAACTATGCTCTTACACTCAGACCCTTCTTGGGGGTGGTAGCCCGACCAAGGCATCAGGAGGGTTGTTTAGCTATTTCCTGGTCTCGAGTTCTTGATGGCAACTATGCTCTTACACTAAGACCCTTCTTGAGGGTGGTAGCCCGTCCAAGGCATCATGAGTGTTGTTTAGCTACTTCCTGGTCTCGAGATCTGAATGGCAACTATGCTCTTACACTTGGACCCTTCTTGGGGGTGGTAGCCTGACCAAGGCATCAGGAGGGTTGTTTAGCTAGTTCCTGGTCTCGAGATCTGGATGGCAACTATGCTCTTACACTCAGAACCTTCTTAGGGGTGGTAGCCCGACCAAGGCATCAGGAGGGTTGTTTAGCTATTTCCTGGTCTCGAGAACAGGATGAAAACTATGCTCTTACACTCAGACCCTTCTTGGGGGTGGTAGCCCGACCAAGGCATCAGGAGGGTTGTTTAGCTATTTCCTGGTCTAGAGATCTAGATGACAGCTATGCTCTTACACTCAGACGCTTCTAGGGGGTGGTAGCCCGACCAAGTCATTAGGAGGGCTTTTTAGCTACTTTATGGTCTCGAGATCTGAATGGCAACTATTCTCCTACACTCAGAACCTTCTTAGGGGTGGTAGCCCGACCAAGGCATCAGGAGGGCTGTTTAGCTATTTCCTGGTCTCGAGAACAGGATGGCAACTACGCTCTTACACTCAGACCCTTCTTAGGGGTGGTAGCCCGACCAAGGCATAAGGATGGTTGTTTAGCTATTTCCTGGTCTCGAGAACTGGATGGCAACTATGCTCTTACACTCAGACCCTTCTTGGGGGTGGTAACCCGACCAAGGCATCAGGATGGTTGTTTAGCTATTTCCTTGTCTCGAGATCTGGATGGCAACTATGCTCTTACACTCAGACCGTTCTTGGGTGTGGTAGCCCGACCAAGGCATCAGGAGGGTTGTTTAGATATTTCCTGGTATCGAGATCTGGATGGCAACTATGCTCTTACACTTAGACCCTTCTTGGGGGTGGTAGCCCGACCATGGCATCAGGAAGGCTTTTTAGCTACTTCCTGGTCTCGAGATCTGGATGGCAACTATCCTCTTACACTCAGAAACTTCTTAGGGGTAGTAGCCCGACCAAGGCGTCAGGATGGCTGTTTAGCTATTTCCTGGTGTCGAGAACAGGATGGCAACTATGCTCTTACACTCAGACCCTTCTTGGGGGTGGTAGCCCGACCAAGGCATCAGGATGGTTGTTTAGCTATTTCCTGGTCTCGAGATCTAGATGGCAACTATGCTCTTACACTCAAACCCTTTTAGGCGTGGTAGCCCGACCAAGGCATCAGGAGGGCTACTTAGCTATTTCCTGGTCTCGAGATCTTGATGGCAACTATGCGCATACACTCAGACCTTTCTTGGGGGTGGTAGCCCGACCAAGGCATCAGGAGGGTTGTTTAGCTATTTCCTTGTCTCGAGATCTGGATGGCAACTATGCTCTTACACTCAGACCCTTCTTGGGGGTGGTAGTTCGACCAAGGCATCAGGAGGGTTGTTTAGCTATTTCCTGGTCTCGAGATCTTGATGGCAACTATGCTCTTACACTCAGACCCTTCTTGAGGGTGGTAGCCCGACCAAGGCATCATGAGGGTTGTTTAGCTATTTCCTGGTCTCGAGATCTGGATGGCAACTATGCTCTTACACTTAGACCCTTCTTGGGGGTAGTAGCCTGACCAAGGCATCAGGAGGGCTGTTTAGCTACTTCCTGGTCTCGAGATCTGGATGGCAACTATGCTCTTACACTCAGACCCTTCTTGGGGGTGGTAGCCCGACCAAGGCATCAGGAGGGTTGTTTAGCTATTCCCTGGTCTCGAGTTCTTGATGGCAACTATGCTCTTACACTCAGACCCTTTTAGGGATGGTAGCCCGACCAAGGCATCAGGATGGCTGTTTAGCTATTTCCTGGTCTCGAGAACAGGATGGCAACTATGCTCTTACACTCAGACCCATCTTTGAGGTGGTAGCCCGACCAAGGCATCAGGATGGTTGTTTAGCTATTTCCTGGTCTCGAGATCTAGATGGCAACTATGCTCTTACACTCAGACCCTTTTAGGCATGGTAGCCCGACCAAGGCATTAGGAGGGCTATTTAGCTATTTCCTGGTCTCGAGATCTTGATGGCATCTATGCCCTTACACTCAGACCTTTCTTGGGGGTGGTAGCCCGACCAAGGCATCAGGAGGGTTGTTTAGCTATTTCCTGGTCTCGATATCTTGATGGCAACTATGCTCTTACACTCAGACCCTTCTTGAGGGTGGTAGCCCGACCAAGGCATCATGAGGGTTGTTTAGCTATTTCCTGGTCTCGAGATCTGGATGGCAACTATGCTCTTACACTTAGACCCTTCTTGGGGGTAGTAGCCTGACCAAGGCATCAGGAGGGCTGTTTAGCTACTTCCTGGTCTCGAGATCTGGATGGCAACTATGCTCTTACACTCAGACCCTTCTTGGGGGTGGTAGCCCGACCAAGGCATCAGGAGGGTTGTTTAGCTATTTCCTGGTCTCGAGTTCTTGATGGCAACTATGCTCTTACACTCAGACCCTTCTTGAGGGTGGTAGCCCGTCCAAGGTATCATGAGTGTTGTTTAGCTATTTCATGGTCTCGAGATCTGAATGGCAACTATGCTCTTACACTTGGACCCATCTTGGGGGTGGTATCCTGACCAAGGCATCAGGAGGGCTGTTTAGCTAGTTCCTGGTCTCGAGATCTGGATGGCAACTATGCTCTTACACTCAGAACCTTCTTAGGGGTGGTAGCCCGACCAAGGCATCAGGAGGGTTGTTTAGCTATTTCCTGGTCTCGAGAACAGGATGAAAACTATGCTCTTACACTCAGACCCTTCTTGGGGGTGGTAGCCCGACCAAGGCATCAGGAGGGTTGTTTAGCTATTTCCTGGTCTAGAGATCTAGATGGCAGCTATGCTCTTACACTTAGACGCTTCTAGGGGGTGGTAGCCCGACCAAGTCATTAGGAGGGCTTTTTAGCTACTTCATGGGCTCGAGATCTGAATGGCAACTATTCTCTTACACTCAGAACCTTCTTAGGGGTGGTAGCCCGACCAAGGCATCAGGAGGGTTGTTTAGCTATTCCCTGGTCTCGAGAACAGGATGGCAACTATGCTCTTACACTCAGACCCTTCTTAGGGGTGGTAGCCCGACCAAGGCATAAGGATGGTTGTTTAGCTATTTCCTGGTCTCGAGAACAGGATGGCAAATATGCTCTTACACTCAGACCCTTCTTGGGGGTAGTAACCCGACCAAGGCATCAGGATGGTTGTTTAGCTATTTCCTTGTCTCGAGATCTGGATGGCAACTATGCTCTTACACTCAGACCGTTCCTGGGTGTTGTAGCCCGACCAAGGCATCAGGAGGGTTGTTTAGATATTTCCTGGTATCGAGATCTGGATGGCAACTATGCTCTTACACTTAGACCCTTCTTGGGGGTGGTAGCCCGACCAAGGCATCAGGAAGGCTTTTTAGCTACTTCCTGGTCTCGAGATCTGGATGGCAACTATGCTCTTACACTCAGAAACTTCTTAGGGGTGGTAGCCCGACCAAGGCATCAGGATGGCTGTTTAGCTATTTCCTGGTCTCGAGAACAGGATGGCAACTATGCTCTTACACTCAGACCCTTCTTGGCGGTGGTAACCCGACCAAGGCATCAGGATGGTTGTTTAGCTATTTCCTTGTCTCGAGATCTGGATGGTAACTATGCTCTTACACTAAGACCGTTCTTGGGTGTGGTAGCCATACCAAGGCATCAGGAGGGCTGTTTAGCTATTTCCTGGTCTCGAGAACAGGATGAAAACTATGCTCTTACGCTCAGACCCTTCTTGGGGGTGGTAGCCCGACCAAGGCATCAGGAGGGTTGTTTAGCTATTTCCTGGTCTAGAGATCTAGATGGCAGCTATGCTCTTAAACTCAGACTCTTCTAGGGGGTGGTAGCCCGACCAAGTCATTAGGAGGGCTTTTTAGCTACTTCATGGTCTCGAGATCTGAATGGCAACTATGCTCTTACACTCAGAACCTTCTTAGGGGTGGTAGCCCGACCAAGGCATCAGGAGGGCTGTTTAGCTATTTCCTGGTCTCGAGAAAAGGATGGCAACTATGCTCTTACACTCAGACCCTTCTTAGGGGTGGTAGACCGACCAAGGCATAAAGATGGTTGTTTAGCTATTTCCTGGTCTCGAGAACAGGATGGCAACTATGCTCTTACACTCAGACCCTTCTTGGGGGTAGTAACCCGACCAAGGCATCAGGATGGTTGTTTAGCTATTTCCTTATCTCGAGATCTGGATGGCAACTATGCTCTTACTCTCAGACCGTTCTTGGGTGTGGTAGCCCGACCATGGCATCAGGAGGGTTGTTTAGATATTTCCTGGTATCGAGATCTGGATGGCAACTATGCTCTTACACTTAGACCCTTCTTGAGGGTGGTAGCCCGACCAAGGCATCAGGAAGGCTTTTTAGCTACTTCCTGGTCTCGAGATCTGGATGGCAACTATGCTCTTACACTCAGAAATTTCTTAGGGGTGGTAGCCCGACCAAGGCATCAGGATGGCTGTTTAGCTATTTCCTGGTCTCGAGAACAGGATGGCAACTATGCTCTTACACTCAGACCCTTCTTTGAGGTTGTAGCCCGACCAAGGCATCAGGACGGTTGTTTAGCTATTTCCTGGTCTCGAGATCTAGATGGCAACTATGCTCTTACACTCAGACCCTTTTAGGCGTGGTAGCCCGACCAAGGCATTAGGAGGGCTATTTAGCTATTTCCTGGTCTCGAGATCTTGATGGCAACTATGCGCTTACACTCAGACCTTTCTTGGGGGTGGTAGCCCGACCAAGGCATCAGGAGGGTTGTTTAGCTATTTCCTTGTCTCGAGATCTGGATGGCAACTATGCTCTTACACTCAGACCCTTCTTGGGGGTGGTAGCCCGACCAAGGCATCAGGAGGGTTGTTTAGCTATTTCCTGGTCTCGAGATCTTGATGGCAACTATGCTCTTACACTCAGACCCTTCTTGAGGGTGGTAGCCCGACCAAGGCATCATGAGGGTTGTTTAGCTATTTCCTAGTCTCGAGATCTGGATGGCAACTATGCTCTTACACTTAGACCCTTCTTGGGGGTAGTAGCCTGACCAATGCATCAGGAGGGCTGTTTAGCTACTTCCTGGTCTCGAGATCTGGATGGCAACTATGCTCTTACACTCAGACCCTTCTTGGGGGTGGTAGCCCGACCAAGGCATCAGGAGGGTTGTTTAGCTATTTCCTGGTCTCGAGTTCTTGATGGCAACTATGCTCTTACACTCAGACCCTTCTTGAGGGTGGTAGCCCGTCCAAGGCATCATGAGTGTTGTTTAGCTATTTCCTGGTCTCGAGATCTGAATGGCAACTATGCTCTTACACTTGGACCCTTCTTGGGGGTGGTAGCCTGACCAAGGCATCAGGAGGGCTGTTTAGCTAGTTCCTGGTCTCGAGATCTGGATGGCAACTATGCTCTTACACTCAGAACCTTCTTAGGGGTGGTAGCCCGACCAAGACATCAGGAGGGTTGTTTAGCTATTTCCTGGTCTCGAGAACAGGATGAAAACTATGCTCTTACACTCAGACCCTTCTTGGGGGTGGTAGCCCGACCAAGGCATCAGGAGGGTTGTTTAGCTATTTCCTTGTCTCGAGATCTGGATGGCAACTATGCTCTTACACTCAGACCCTTCTTGGGGGTGGTAGCCCGACCAAGGCATCAGGAGGGTTGTTTAGCTATTTCCTGGTCTCGAGATCTTGATGGCAACTATGCTCTTACACTCAGACCCTTCTTGAGGGTGGTAGCCCGACCAAGGCATCATGAGGGTTGTTTAGCTATTTCCTAGTCTCGAGATCTGGATGGCAACTATGCTCTTACACTTAGACCCTTCTTGGGGGTAGTAGCCTGACCAATGCATCAGGAGGGCTGTTTAGCTACTTCCTGGTCTCGAGATCTGGATGGCAACTATGCTCTTACACTCAGACCCTTCTTGGGGGTGGTAGCCCGACCAAGGCATCAGGAGGGTTGTTTAGCTATTTCCTGGTCTCGAGTTCTTGATGGCAACTATGCTCTTACACTCAGACCCTTCTTGAGGGTGGTAGCCCGTCCAAGGCATCATGAGTGTTGTTTAGCTATTTCCTGGTGTCGAGATCTGAATGGCAACTATGCTCTTACACTTGGACCCTTCTTGGGGGTGGTAGCCTGACCAAGGCATCAGGAGGGCTGTTTAGCTAGTTCCTGGTCTCGAGATCTGGATGGCAACTATGCTCTTACACTCAGAACCTTCTTAGGGGTGGTAGCCCGACCAAGGCATCAGGAGGGTTGTTTAGCTATTTCCTGGTCTCGAGAACAGGATGGCAACTATGCTCTTACACTCAGACCGTTCTTAGGGGTGGTAGCCCGACCAAGGCATCAGGAGGGTTGTTTAGCTATTTCCTGGTCTCGAGTTCTTGATGGCAACTATGCTCTTACACTCAGACCCTTCTTGAGGGTGGTAGCCCGTCCAAGGCATCATGAGTGTTGTTTAGCTATTTCCTGGTCTCGAGATCTGAATGGCAACTATGCTCTTACACTTGGACCCTTCTTGGGGGTGGTAGCCTGACCAAGGCATCAGGAGGGCTGTTTAGCTAGTTCCTGGTCTCGAGATCTGGATGGCAACTATGCTCTTACACTCAGAACCTTCTTAGGGGTGGTAGCCCGACCAAGGCATCAGGAGGGTTGTTTAGCTATTTCCTGGTCTCGAGAACAGGATGGCAACTATGCTCTTACACTCAGACCCTTCTTGGGGGTAGTAACCCGACCAAGGCATCAGGATGGTTGTTTAGCTATTTCCTTATCTCGAGATCTGGATGGCAACTATGCTCTTACTCTCAGACCGTTCTTGGGTGTGGTAGCCCGACCATGGCATCAGGAGGGTTGTTTAGATATTTCCTGGTATCGAGATCTGGATGGCAACTATGCTCTTACACTTAGACCCTTCTTGGGGGTGGTAGCCCGACCAAGGCATCAGGAAGGCTTTTTAGCTACTTCCTGGTCTCGAGATCTGGATGGCAACTATGCTCTTACACTCAGAAATTTCTTAGGGGTGGTAGCCCGACCAAGGCATCAGGATGGCTGTTTAGCTATTTCCTGGTCTCGAGAACAGGATGGCAACTATGCTCTTACACTCAGACCCTTCTTTGAGGTTGTAGCCCGACCAAGGCATCAGGACGGTTGTTTAGCTATTTCCTGGTCTCGAGATCTAGATGGCAACTATGCTCTTACACTCAGACCCTTTTAGGCGTGGTAGCCCGACCAAGGCATTAGGAGGGCTATTTAGCTATTTCCTGGTCTCGAGATCTTGATGGCAACTATGCGCTTACACTCAGACCTTTCTTGGGGGTGGTAGCCCGACCAAGGCATCAGGAGGGTTGTTTAGCTATTTCCTTGTCTCGAGATCTGGATGGCAACTATGCTCTTACACTCAGACCCTTCTTGGGGGTGGTAGCCCGACCAAGGCATCAGGAGGGTTGTTTAGCTATTTCCTGGTCTCGAGATCTTGATGGCAACTATGCTCTTACACTCAGACCCTTCTTGAGGGTGGTAGCCCGACCAAGGCATCATGAGGGTTGTTTAGCTATTTCCTAGTCTCGAGATCTGGATGGCAACTATGCTCTTACACTTAGACCCTTCTTGGGGGTAGTAGCCTGACCAATGCATCAGGAGGGCTGTTTAGCTACTTCCTGGTCTCGAGATCTGGATGGCAACTATGCTCTTACACTCAGACCCTTCTTGGGGGTGGTAGCCCGACCAAGGCATCAGGAGGGTTGTTTAGCTATTTCCTGGTCTCGAGTTCTTGATGGCAACTATGCTCTTACACTCAGACCCTTCTTGAGGGTGGTAGCCCGTCCAAGGCATCATGAGTGTTGTTTAGCTATTTCCTGGTGTCGAGATCTGAATGGCAACTATGCTCTTACACTTGGACCCTTCTTGGGGGTGGTAGCCTGACCAAGGCATCAGGAGGGCTGTTTAGCTAGTTCCTGGTCTCGAGATCTGGATGGCAACTATGCTCTTACACTCAGAACCTTCTTAGGGGTGGTAGCCCGACCAAGGCATCAGGAGGGTTGTTTAGCTATTTCCTGGTCTCGAGAACAGGATGGCAACTATGCTCTTACACTCAGACCGTTCTTAGGGGTGGTAGCCCGACCAAGGCATCAGGAGGGTTGTTTAGCTATTTCCTGGTCTCGAGTTCTTGATGGCAACTATGCTCTTACACTCAGACCCTTCTTGAGGGTGGTAGCCCGTCCAAGGCATCATGAGTGTTGTTTAGCTATTTCCTGGTCTCGAGATCTGAATGGCAACTATGCTCTTACACTTGGACCCTTCTTGGGGGTGGTAGCCTGACCAAGGCATCAGGAGGGCTGTTTAGCTAGTTCCTGGTCTCGAGATCTGGATGGCAACTATGCTCTTACACTCAGAACCTTCTTAGGGGTGGTAGCCCGACCAAGGCATCAGGAGGGTTGTTTAGCTATTTCCTGGTCTCGAGAACAGGATGGCAACTATGCTCTTACACTCAGACCCTTCTTGGGGGTAGTAACCCGACCAAGGCATCAGGATGGTTGTTTAGCTATTTCCTTATCTCGAGATCTGGATGGCAACTATGCTCTTACTCTCAGACCGTTCTTGGGTGTGGTAGCCCGACCATGGCATCAGGAGGGTTGTTTAGATATTTCCTGGTATCGAGATCTGGATGGCAACTATGCTCTTACACTTAGACCCTTCTTGGGGGTGGTAGCCCGACCAAGGCATCAGGAAGGCTTTTTAGCTACTTCCTGGTCTCGAGATCTGGATGGCAACTATGCTCTTACACTCAGAAATTTCTTAGGGGTGGTAGCCCGACCAAGGCATCAGGATGGCTGTTTAGCTATTTCCTGGTCTCGAGAACAGGATGGCAACTATGCTCTTACACTCAGACCCTTCTTTGAGGTTGTAGCCCGACCAAGGCATCAGGACGGTTGTTTAGCTATTTCCTGGTCTCGAGATCTAGATGGCAACTATGCTCTTACACTCAGACCCTTTTAGGCGTGGTAGCCCGACCAAGGCATTAGGAGGGCTATTTAGCTATTTCCTGGTCTCGAGATCTTGATGGCAACTATGCGCTTACACTCAGACCTTTCTTGGGGGTGGTAGCCCGACCAAGGCATCAGGAGGGTTGTTTAGCTATTTCCTTGTCTCGAGATCTGGATGGCAACTATGCTCTTACACTCAGACCCTTCTTGGGGGTGGTAGCCCGACCAAGGCATCAGGAGGGTTGTTTAGCTATTTCCTGGTCTCGAGATCTTGATGGCAACTATGCTCTTACACTCAGACCCTTCTTGAGGGTGGTAGCCCGACCAAGGCATCATGAGGGTTGTTTAGCTATTTCCTAGTCTCGAGATCTGGATGGCAACTATGCTCTTACACTTAGACCCTTCTTGGGGGTAGTAGCCTGACCAATGCATCAGGAGGGCTGTTTAGCTACTTCCTGGTCTCGAGATCTGGATGGCAACTATGCTCTTACACTCAGACCCTTCTTGGGGGTGGTAGCCCGACCAAGGCATCAGGAGGGTTGTTTAGCTATTTCCTGGTCTCGAGTTCTTGATGGCAACTATGCTCTTACACTCAGACCCTTCTTGAGGGTGGTAGCCCGTCCAAGGCATCATGAGTGTTGTTTAGCTATTTCCTGGTCTCGAGATCTGAATGGCAACTATGCTCTTACACTTGGACCCTTCTTGGGGGTGGTAGCCTGACCAAGGCATCAGGAGGGCTGTTTAGCTAGTTCCTGGTCTCGAGATCTGGATGGCAACTATGCTCTTACACTCAGAACCTTCTTAGGGGTGGTAGCCCGACCAAGACATCAGGAGGGTTGTTTAGCTATTTCCTGGTCTCGAGAACAGGATGAAAACTATGCTCTTACACTCATACCCTTCTTGGGGTGGTAGCCCGACCAAGGCATCAGGAGGGTTGTTTAGCTATTTCCTTGTCTCGAGATCTGGATGGCAACTATGCTCTTACACTCAGACCCTTCTTGGGGGTGGTAGCCCGACCAAGGCATCAGGAGGGTTGTTTAGCTATTTCCTGGTCTCGAGATCTTGATGGCAACTATGCTCTTACACTCAGACCCTTCTTGAGGGTGGTAGCCCGACCAAGGCATCATGAGGGTGTTTAGCTATTTCCTAGTCTCGAGATCTGGATGGCAACTATGCTCTTACACTTAGACCCTTCTTGGGGGTAGTAGCCTGACCAATGCATCAGGAGGGCTGTTTAGCTACTTCCTGGTCTCGAGATCTGGATGGCAACTATGCTCTTACACTCAGACCCTTCTTGGGGGTGGTAGCCCGACCAAGGCATCAGGAGGGTTGTTTAGCTATTCCTGGTCTCGAGTTCTTGATGGCAACTATGCTCTTACACTCAGACCCTTCTTGAGGGTGGTAGCCCGTCCAAGGCATCATGAGTGTTGTTTAGCTATTTCCTGGTCTCGAGATCTGAATGGCAACTATGCTCTTACACTTGGACCCTTCTTGGGGGTGGTAGCCTGACCAAGGCATCAGGAGGGCTGTTTAGCTAGTTCCTGGTCTCGAGATCTGGATGGCAACTATGCTCTTACACTCAGAACCTTCTTAGGGGTGGTAGCCCGACCAAGGCATCTGGAGGGTTGTTTAGCTATTTCCTGGTCTCGAGAACAGGATGGCAACTATGCTCTTACACTCAGACCGTTCTTGGGTGTGGTAGCCCGACCAAGGCATCAGGAGGGTTGTTTAGATATTTCCTGGTATCGAGATCTGGATGGCAACTATGCTCTTACACTTAGACCCTTCTTGGGGGTGGTAGCCCGACCATGGCATCAGGAAGGCTTTTTAGCTACTTCCTGGTCTCGAGATCTGGATGGCAACTATCCTTTTACACTCAGAAACTTCTTAGGGGTGGTAGCCCGACCAAGGCGTCAGAATGGCTGTTTAGCTATTTCCTGGTCTCGAGAACAGGATGGCAACTATGCTCTTACACTCAGACCCTTCTTGGGGGTGGTAGCCCGACCAAGGCATCAGGATGGTTGTTTAGCTATTTCCTGGTCTCGAGATCTAGATGG